>OZ012672.1:22638244-23231977 GCA_963942505.1 Lordithon lunulatus
TGTACACTAGATAGTTTTGATAAGTTAGTTTTTTTCTTTTATTTTAATCTAGTTGTTAATCTTATATATTACAATTATTAATCCTAGAACGGAACCTAAAAAAATTGTTGCTTAATGGTACCTATACACTCCCAAAGGCGTATACATCCGATAAAAGTTTAATGTATCATGTACACAAGGATTTTCTACTTTTGTCTCAACTCAAATAACCAAAGGGTATTTTAGACAGGTTTTATTGATAGAACATAATATAAAAAAGAACACATCTTCATAATGCCAAACGTTTCTCATAAACTCAAACATTTATTTATAAACTGAAACATCACTTGGGCATAAGACTAAACATTTAACTATTAAATGAATAGCTAAGCAAATAACTCAAACACGAAAAAAAATGGACAAAATAAAGAACGTAGGCAAGTAGCTAAGTAATTCAAATATAAAAATACGTCGATCCGAAGACCACTGACCTCCTAAGGGAGCTTCCGTTGAGGCATGTAGTGGGGATAAAATTCTCCCCCAAACCATAATGGCTGTCAATTGTAACCAGAACTACGACTCATAGACGTATAGGTACCATTCCAGGATTAATGATTAATTCAAAAACAATAAATTCAAAATTAATTTGTTCATTTATTATATTCGGTAGATGTAGAAAGATGTATGTTATGTAACTTATGTTTTGGGAAGGTGGCAGATAGGGAAAAAGATGACCTATCACCATGTTCTGACCCTGACCTTGTCCTTTTTTTACTGAAGGAAAGTATTATTATAATATAATTTGTACTGTGTATTACCATTACACCATTACTGATGTCAATATTAGTAAATGTAATATAATAAATTTATTAATTGAGCCTACGATTGAACTTTCTAAAAAATTATAATGGCATTCGTTTGGCCACCAACAATTTTCGCTTGTTCATGCAAATTAAATCATTACGGTATGTACATTAGAATCTTTTGTCTATTAATTTTGTTCGTTTGAATCGCATTTATTTATTTTTATGTGATTGTTTTCAGGGCGTCTCTGGTTCACCAGGCTATGGATTGAAATGACACGGTTCAACACACGTGAGTAATTATTTAATTGTACCAATAACATGTTTGTACTACCTATGGTACTATGGTATGAACAAATATGTAAATGTACTAACTTGTAGATTGAAAAGATGTGAGGATAAATAGAAAAGTTTAGGATTAAGAAAGTTAAATTAACATTTAGAGTTGATTGTGAAAGAATTACTTTGATTTGAGGATTTTCTATCGATTTCGGATTTAAAATACATTAATATTATGAAGAGTCTTTCATTAAGAATAGTAGGATTTTAATTTTAAATAAAAGAACAACATGACAATTTGGGTTTTGCCTTGGGTTTTGAAGCTTGGCTAATTCAGTTATGTTCAGAACAAGATATCGATGAAATGTCCACCACGGGTTTTCCCCCACAATTGCTTCAATTATTGATCACATTATCACAAGTATTCGTTGTTATAGCAATAGTAAATACATTATCTATTAGTAGCCAAGAGAGTGGAAGAGATGCAAGAGATGTTGGAAAGAATGGTAAGGTACCTGGATAGGAGAGGGCTAGTGGTGAATGTGGAGAAGACTAAATGGATGATGTTTAGTAGTAGGGGTAGAAGGGGTAGAGTGGAAGAGCTGAAATGGAAGGGAAGGATGATTGAGAGAGTGAATGCCTTTAAATATTTGGGCTTTTGGTGTGGCAGTGGAGGAGAATTTAGGGTGCATGTGGAATGTATGCAAGCGAAAGCGAGAATGGCTTGCGGGATGGCGAGAAGGAAATGGGAGAGGTTGTGGGGCGGTAACCTCGTAATGGCGTGCAAGATCTGGGATGCATGTGTAAAACCTATTCTGTTTTATGGAGTGGAAGTGTGGGGATTGCGTGAGTGGGATGTGATAGAGAGAGAGAGAGCAAGGTTTACTCCTGAAGAGTCTGCTAGGTCTCGAAAGGTCGACACCGAGAGCAGTGCTGTTGCAGGAGACGAATCGTATGAGTATGTGGTGGGAGTCGTGTGTAAGGGTTGTGAAGTTTAAAGAAAGATTGTTGGAATTGGGCGAGGAAAGACTGGTCCGGGAGGTATGGATGAGGTGTAAGAGTAGGACGGAGGGTGGTTGGAGAAAGGATAGAGGAAAGATGTATGAAAGAGTGGGTATGTCTGAGGTGTGGGTAGAGGGAGCGGTGATAGATGAGGGTAATTTGTATTTTTTTGCGGAGTATTACTTTTATTTATATTTGTATTTTTATTTTTATTTATTGTGGTTTGTGATGTGGAAGTGAGGGAAATGCCAATAAAGGTCTTTTAAAAAAAAAATTACATTCTCTAGGGAATGTAGTTACTTTAGATTCTCGCTATTGGAAACACTGAATAATTAAACGAAAGATGTCATCTAAGCTGTCAATCACAAGCGCTATTCAAGGTATTTGAACTTTTGTTTGGCAATTTCTTTCATAATGACGTTTCCAATGTGTCCATTCAATAGCTTATAATAGACCTATAAAGTTTATGGGATGTTGATGTTTACGGGCATTAGACTCGTTTTTTACGTAGCCCTAACGTAAACAATCCATGGGTGACAGTTCATATGCGGCGACCAATTTACAAATCCTGGCCGTGAGATAATTCAAACAACAAACTAATCAAACTTCTCCCTCAGCAAGTTGAGCGTAGCATTAGCTTTATACCACATAGCGATATCTTGGAACCAATTCTAGTTGTTTAGCTCGTTTTAGACAAGACCATTTCTTGAACTTACTATATCATACAGAAAATTGTTTGAAATATTCAATATAGGATTGTTGATTATTATTAGTTTTATGCTTTTTGGTTTGTTCAAAACTTGTTAGGATTAAGTACTTGTACCTTGAGCACCTTTTGCTACCTGAGCAGTCTTCTAAGGTAATAACTGATACAGAAAAACATTATTTTTTTACCGTAATTATTATGGGTAGTAAAAAGAATGAATATTGTGTAAGAACATTTTTTCCACCATCTGAGGTGCTATCGGGGCGGCAACATGATAATTATTAAATGGCATCGACTAATACTTAAACATTTTGAAGCTAATAAAAATATAAATAATTTGGCTCTAAATAGTCATTATCACTGTCCATTTAATAAAACAATGAAAGTTTTTTTACTTTCACAAAATCGTGTATTTATTTTTAAATTTTATAACAAATGCTCAAATTGTCTTCTTCAATTTCGCGGAAACCTAGGCGATCATATGTGAATTTTGCATATTTTGGTATGTAATGTGACTGTTCTCGCGACGGATACGATTTTCCAATTCATTGAAAAATGCGTTGTGCAGACTGTATTTTAAAAAACAAGAGGGTAATATCAGATGATCTTGGTGGCCATTCGATTTCGTCCCAGTTATTTAGAAAAGTTGCATTTAAACAATTCCGAGCTGTAAGTCTAACATGCGTGGTAGCAGCATCCTGTTCGTGCAAACAAATCGTATTAAATACTTCACCAGGATACAAAACACGCAGAGCTGGAACTATACGGTAACAATTGGAGGTACCCTCGGGAATTGAAATTCTGTGGTTATTTGACAGAAGCTGATATGTACTACTATTTAATACTTTTTTTTTCATAAATTTCTATATATTCTTTCAGTAATAAATGATTTTCTATTCTTAATTTGTTATATTATATATTGTAATAATCCCCAACTTTCATTTCCATATCGAAATTATTACTTTTATATAATAATTGAGCTGAGACATATTAGCTTTTAGTAAATAGCCACATAATTACATATTTATAATACAAAAACAATTTGAAAAGTAGTCAGAAGTAGTGTCCTATTGCGTGTTTGGCTTACAACCCGCGGTTCGATCCCCAATTCTGTGAATATGCTTTTATTAAAAAAAAACATTTTTTTATACCTTGAGATAGGATTATAATATAACTTATTATTAATATAATAAATTAAAATAAATAATTTAAGGGAGATATTGTCCATTACATAATTTTCTGACATAATCATCAGTCAATATACAGTAACCCTTAAAGAAAGATTTGTGTTTTTTAATGAAACTTCGCTAATTACAACCCAAAGTACAGTGTTAAAATTATAAAATTATACAAAATACTAGGCTCGAACTTTGCATCACTGGAATTGAGTAATTACAAATTTTGTTCCATAAAATTTATTCTGTCGATAAATTATATAGGTATTTAAAAATCTCCCCAAGAGGCTTTTCACACTTTTTCATTAGTATTCCTAAAGCAATATGGAGAACTATTACACGTAGAGTGCTTATGATGTATTGCACTTGGAGAATGCGGTTCAATTCCTCATTGGGAATTGCAATTTGAACTGAAGTTGTTTGTGCTAAATTAGCATCTTCAGATCAATTCTATGTCTATCTGCCCAGAGCAGGATACTACTATGGAATTCTTGATTTACCATAACTTCCCTATGCTAAAGATAGAATAAGTCGCTATGCGGAATGTTCATTGTAGCTGAAATTAATCAATATATTAGTCTCTACAGCCAATAATGTTTACTTGTGTGTTTAACCTCAGATACTTAATTGCTGTATTTTGTTTTGTAATATTTAGTCGACGAAAACCCGGAACAATCCATCGCTGGTGCAGGCCCAGGTGAGTTATTATTGAAATGTACCAATGAACACATGTACGTGTGCATCCGCGCGTGTTTGTGGCTGTGTATGTGACACATGTATGTAAATGTACTAACTTTGTAGATTGAAAAGATGTGAGGATAAGTAGAAAAGGTTAGGAATAAAAACATTAAAATCTTTAAATTTGCATTGAGTTTGAAAGAATTACTTTGGTCATGTCTTTTTCGTCGATTTCACATTTTAACGTTTACATTCTTTTAAATATCTAATTTATTTTTTATTATAAATTTTAATTTTTAATGTATTTGCATTGTTTTCTTGGTTCTCTTGATTTCTTGTTAATATATTTTTTCTTATAATTTTCAGACGACTCCGAGCAGGGGCTTAGAAAGCGGCGTCGTGATGATGGTGAGTAATTATTGAGAGTACCAATAAATATGTTTTGTGCTGGCGATCGTAGTAATATAATGTAAATGAACTAAATTTATGTATGAAAAAATTGTGAGGATGTGTAGCTCAACTTTGGGTTAATTCAACAATTCTTTAACTTTTCATGTAGGTAATTTTAAATATCTAATTAATATTATAAATTTTAATTTTTAATGTGTTTGCATTGTTTTCTTGGTTCTCTTGATTTCTTGTTAATATATTTTTTCTTATAATTTTCAGACGACTCCGAGCAGGGGCTTAGAAAGCGGCGTCGTGATGATGGTGAGTAATTATTGAGAGTACCAATAAATATGTTTTGTGCTGGCGATCGTAGTAATATAATGTAAATGAACTAAATTTATGTATGAAAAAATTGGGAGGATGTTTAGCTCAACTTTGTGTTAACTCAACAATTTTTAAAAATTTCATATAGTTTTGAATTTGGGTTTTTCAGAGATTTCCTATACAATGTTACACCCGTGTGATCCGGCTGTTCTAATATCTAATAAAAAACACTTAATTCAAATAGATTATATAAATCTACAAAATAGTATTTTTGATAGGACCGACACTTTACCAGTGTCAATTTTGCAAAACAAGAATTCGATCTATTTGTACAATTTCTTTTTGATTATAGTATAGGTTAACAACGATTCTGATATCTCTAGTGTTTTGCTTTTCTTCGAGGAGTTGAATATGGCGGTCGCGTCGTACTATCAAATGCTTTGTTATAGCCGATAAAACGGATGTATATGTATTGGTGACGTCTATGCGTCTCTGTATTAGGACGTTTAGAGCCAAAAGTACTTCACTATAATACATTGTCAGGGCCGGACGACGTTACATTTCTTATTGTACGTTACACTTCCTCTTTAGTTATATCTGGTCCATTCTTTTTTTGTTTGTTTTGTAGATGTTTTCTTCTGATATTTCTAAGCTTTTCCTCTTCGATATATTTCTCTCCATTAAAATCTTTAAATTTGCATTGAGTTTTGAAAGAATTATTTTGGTTATGTCTTTTTCGTCGATTTCAGATTTTAAATATATTAATATTATATTATGCTATACCCAATTTACCCCCCCGGTTTACAGTTAAGAATGCTTTAAGGTGTTGGTGTAATTTCATGTCACTAAGTTATTCTCGAGTATTCCGCCACGAGAGGGTAAATATGATGTATTACAAGGCACAGCTCCGGTCATTACACAGGAAATCATTAATATGTTACATTTTTGTTTGGAGCAAACGTTTTTTATAATTTGCAATGTTTACAAAGGGCATTAAATTTACCGTAGGCGTTTGCATTCTTTTAAATATCTAATTTATATTCTAAATTTTAATTTTTAATGTGTTTGCATTGTTTTCTTGGTTCTCTTGATTTCTTGTTATATATATATTTTTTCTTATAATTTTCAGACGACTCCGAGCAGGGGCTTAGCAAGCGGCGTCGTGATGATGGTGAGTAATTATTGAGATGTACCAATAAATATGTTTTGTGCTGGCGATCGTAGAAATATAATATAAATGAACTAAATTTATGTATGAAAAAATTGGGAGGATGTTTAGCTCAACTTTGTGTTACCTCAACAATTTTTAAAAATTTCATGTAGTTTTGAATTTGGGTTTTTCAGAGATTTCCTATACAATGTTACACCCGTGTGATCCGGCTGTTCTAATATCTAATAAAAAACACTTAATTCAAATAGATTATATAAATCTACAAAATAGTATTTTTGATAGGACCGACACTTTACCAGTGTCAATTTTGCAAAACAAGAATTCGATCTATTTGTACAATTTCTTTTTGATTATAGTATAGGTTAACAACGATTCTGATATCTCTAGTGTTTTGCTTTTCTTCGAGGAGTTGAATATGGCGGTCGTGTCGTACTATCAAATGCTTTGTTATAGTCTATAAAACGGATGTATATGAATTGGTGACGTCTATGCGTCTCTGTATTAGGACGCCAAAAGCCAAAAGTACTTCACTATAATACATTGTCAGGGCCGGACGACGTTACATTTCTTCTTGTATTTACCACTTCCTCTTTAGTTATATCTGGTCCATTCTTTTTTGTTTTGTTTTGTAGTTGGTGTTCTCTTCTGATATTTCTAAGCTTTTCCTGTTCGATATATTTCTCTCCCCCTTCATTGGTCGCTATGATTATCTCTTCGTCCGTCAGAACATTCGGTTCACTTCGTTTTTGTATTCCTGTGATTTATTTGATTTTGTCTATATTTAATGTGGTGTGTTTAGCTGTAACTATTCTATAACTTTACATTTGTGTCTGTACCATTCTTCTTGCGTTTTTTTTCTTTTTCTTTAATCGTTAGGTATGTATGTTATAGTATTTTATACAAACGTCTTTTGGTAGTTGAAATCAAGTTATTATGATGAAATTCTCCTCTTGGCTAAATTGTCCTAACTGGTCTCCTTTTTCATTTTTTTACACACATTTGGGATCTGTCTAAAATAGTCAAATAGTGATTAATTTACTTTTTATTTCAAAACTGACCATAAGGATTTTGAATTTTTGTTTATATTTACATACTTATGTTAAGAATTAAATTTTTCTTAGTTTTATAAATTTGCCAAGTCCTTTAGATAAATAATAATCCGTCGAATAACGTTTTACACAATTTATTGATATTTCTGTACCGGTCCCTATGTTGGTGCAACGGATACCTTTGGCATATCTACCGAAAATTGTCATTTGTCATTTGTTTTATAGTAAAATTAAATTAGTTTTTTTTTATTTAGCTTAAACTTCATTTGATTACAAAATGTTATTGTTATTTCTCCCACTTCTTCATGTGCTGTGCCGCAATTGTTTTTACAGCCTTTGATTAGAATTATAATATCTACAAAATGATACTAATGACAATCCCTACATCAGGAAGGATGAATCTTTCAAATGATATCCTTCCCATTTTCCCACCACTCATCTAGCGCCCACTAATCGAATAAAATGAAAAATATATATATATATTTTTAGAATGTGTGCATATTTTTTTTCCAAAAAAAATGCATATCATTCAGTAAGTAAGAAAAGTTGCATTTAAACAATTCCGAGCTGTAAGTCTAACATGCGTAGTAGCAGCATCCAAATCGTATTAAATACTTCACCAGGATACAAAACACGCAGAGCTGGAACTATACGGTAACAATTGGAGGTACCCTCGGGAATTGAAATTCTGTCGTTATTTGGCAGAAGCTGATATGTACTACTATTTAATACTTTTTTTCATAAATTTCTATATATTCTTTTAGTAATAAATAATTTTCTATGCTTAATTTGTAATACTATATATTGTAATAATCCCCAACTTTCATTTCCATATCGAAATTATTACTTTTATGTAATAATTGAGCTGAGACATATTAGCTTTTAGCAAATAGCCACACAATTACATATTTATAATACAAAAACAATTTGAAAAGTAGTCAGAAGTAGTGTCCTATTGCGTGTTTGGCTTATATAATACATAATTACATAATTTTCTGACATAATCATCAGTCAATATACAGTAACCCTTAAAGAAAGATTTGTTTTTTTTTAATGAAACTTCGCTAATTACAACCCAAAGTACAGTGTTAAAATTATAAAATTATACAAAACACTAGGCTCGAACTTTGCATCACTGGAATTGAGTAATTATAATTTTGTTCCATAAAATTTAATCTGTCGATAAATTATGTAGGGATTAAAAAATCTCCCCATGAGGCATTTCACACTTTCCCATTAGTATTCCTAAAGAAATATGGAGAACTATTATACGTAGAGTGCTTATGGTGTAATGTACTTGGAGAATGCGGTTCAATTCCTCATTGGAAATTGCAATTTGAACTGAAATTGTTTGTGCTAAATTAGCATCTTCAGATCAATTCTATGCCTATCTACCCAGAGCAGGATGATACTACTATAGAATTCTTGATCTACCGTAACTTCCCTATGCTAAAGATAGAATAAGTCGCTATGCGGAACGTTCATTGTAGCTGAAATTAATCAATATATTAGTTTCTACAGCCAATAATGTTTACTTGTGTGTTTGTCCTCAGATACTAATTGCTGTATTTTGTTTTGTAATATTTAGCGCCAAGCGTAGCCGAAAATCCGGGATCCACCGCTGGGCCTGTAGGTGAGTTATTATTGAAATGTACCAATGAACACATGTACGTGTGTATCCGCGCGTGTTTGTGGCTGTGTGTGTGACACATGTATGTAAATGTACTAACTTTGTAGATTGAAAAGATGTGAGGATAAGTAGAAAAGGTTAGGAATAAAATTATTAAAATCTTTAAAAGAATTACTTTGGTTATGTCTTTTTCGTCGATTTCAGATTTTAACGTTTACATTCTTTTAAATATCTAATTTATATTATAAATTTTAATTTTTAATGTGTTTGCATTGTTTTCTTGGTTCTCTTTATTTCTTGTTAATATAATTTTTTCTTATAATTTTCAGATGCCGAGCCGCAGCGAGCGGGTGACCGCAAAAGGCCTCATGATAATGGTGAGTAATTATTGAGAGTACTAATAAACATGTTTTGTGCTGGCGATCGTAGAAATATAATATAAATGAACTAAATTTATGTATGAAAAAAATGTGAGGATGTGTAGCTCAACTTTCGGTTAATTCAACAATTCTTTAACTTTTCATGTAATTTTAAATATCTAATTTATATTATAAATTTTAATTTTTAATGCGTTTCCATTGTTTTCTTGGTTCTCTTGATTTCTTGTTAATATAATGTTTTCTTATAATTTTCAGATGCCGAGCCGCAGAGAGCTGGTAGCTGCAAACGGCCTCGTTTTAATGGTGAGTAATTATAGAGAGTACCAATAAACATGTTTTGTGCTGGCGATCGTAGAAATATAATATAAATGAACTAAATTTATGTATGAAAACATTGGGAGGATGTTTAACTCAACTTTGTGTTAACTCAATAATTTTTAAAAATTTCATGTAGGTTTGAATTTGAGTTTTTCAGAGATTTCCTATACAATGTTACACCCGTGTGATCCGGCTGTTCTAATATCTAATAAAAAACACTTAATTCAAATAGATTATATAAATCTACATAATAGTATTTCTGATAGGACCGACACGTTACCAGTGTCAATTTTGCAAAACAAAAATTCGATCTATTTGTACAATTTCTTTTTGATTATAGTATAGGTTAACAACGATTCTGATATCTCTAGTGTTTTGCTTTTCTTCGAGGAGTTGAATATGGCGGTCGTGTCGTACTATCAAATGCTTTGTTATAGTCTATAAAACGGATGTATATGAATTGGTGACGTCTATGCGTCTCTGTATTAGGACGTTTAGAGCCAAAAGTACTTCACTATAATACATTGTCAGGGCCGGACGACGTTACATTTCTTATTGTATGTACCACTTCCTCTTTAGTTATATCTGGTCCATTCTTTTTTTGTTTGTTTTGTAGTTGATGTTCTCTTCTGATATTTCTAAGCTTTTCCTCTTCGATATATTTCTCTCCCCCTTCCTTGGTCGCTATGATTACATCTTCGTCCGTCAGAACATTCGGTTCACTTCGTTTTTGTATTCCTGTGATTTATTTGATTTTGTCTATATTTAATGTGGTGTGTTTAGCTGTAACTCTTCTATAACTTTACATTTGTGTCTGTACCATTCTTCTTGCGTTTTTTTTTCTTTTTCTTTAATCGTTAGGTATGTATGTTATAGTATTTTATACAAACGTCTTTTGGTAGTTGAAATCAAGTTATTATGATGAAATTCTCCTCTTAGCGAAATTGCCCTATCTGGTCTGCTTTTTCATTTTTTTACAAACATTTGGGATCTGTCTTAAAATAGTCAAATAGTAATTAATTTACTTTTTTATTTCAAAACTGACCATACGGATTTTGAATTTTTGTTTATATTTACATACTTATGTTAAGAATTAAATTTTTCTTAGTTTTATAAATTTGCCAAGTCTTTTAGATAAATAATAATCCGTCGAATAACGTTTTACACAATTTATTGATATTTCTGTACCGGTCCCTATGTTGGTGCAACGGATACCTTTGGCATATCTACCGAAAATTGTCATTTGTCATTTGTTTTATAGTAAAATTAAATTAGTTTTTTTTTAATTTAGCTTAAACTTCATTTGATTACAAAATGTTATTGTTATTTCTCCCACTTCTTCATGTGCTGTGCCGCAATTGTTTTTACAGCGTTTGATTAGAATTATAATATCTACAAAATGATACTAATAACAATCCCTACATCAGGAAGGATGAATCTTTCAAATGATATCCTTCCCATTTTCCCACCACTCGTCTAGCGCCCACTAATCGAATAAAATGAAAAATATACAGCATTCGGCAAAAGTCCCAGTGCAGCGTTGTATTTTTAGAATGTGTGCATATTTTTTTTCCAAAAAAAATGCATATCATTCAGTAAGTAAGAAAAGTTGCATTTAAACAATTCCGAGCTGTAAGTCTAACATGCGTAGTAGCAGCATCCAAATCGTATTAAATACTTCACCAGGATACAAAACACGCAGAGCTGGAACTATACGGTAACAATTGGAGGTACCCTCGGGAATTGAAATTCTGTCGTTATTTGGCAGAAGCTGATATGTACTACTATTTAATACTTTTTTTCATAAATTTCTATATATTCTTTTAGTAATAAATAATTTTCTATGCTTAATTTGTAATACTATATATTGTAATAATCCCCAACTTTCATTTCCATATCGAAATTATTACTTTTATGTAATAATTGAGCTGAGACATATTAGCTTTTAGCAAATAGCCACACAATTACATATTTATAATACAAAAACAATTTGAAAAGTAGTCAGAAGTAGTGTCCTATTGCGTGTTTGGCTTATATAATACATAATTACATAATTTTCTGACATAATCAACAGTCAAGATACGGTAACCCTTAAAGAAAGATTTGTTTTTTTTTAATGAAACTTCGCTAATTACAACCCAAAGTACAGTGTTAAAATTATAAAATTATACAAAACACTAGGCTCGAACTTTGCATCACTGGAATTGAGTAATTATAAATTTTGTTCCATAAAATTTAATCTGTCAATAAATTATGTAGGGATTAAAAAATCTCCCCATGAGGCATTTCACACTTTCCCATTAGTATTCCTAAAGAAATATGGAGAACTATTATACGTAGAGTGCTTATGGTGTAATGTACTTGGAGAATGCGGTTCAATTCCTCATTGGAAATTGCAATTTGAACTGAAATTGTTTGTGCTAAATTAGCATCTTCAGATCAATTCTATGCCTATCTACCCAGAGCAGGATGATACTACTATAGAATTCTTGATCTACCGTAACTTCCCTATGCTAAAGATAGAATAAGTCGCTATGCGGAACGTTCATTGTAGCTGAAATTAATCAATATATTAGTTTCTACAGCCAATAATGTTTACTTGTGTGTTTGTCCTCAGATACTAATTGCTGTATTTTGTTTTGTAATATTTAGCGCCAAGCGTAGCCGAAAACCCGGGATCCACCGCTGGGTCTGTAGGTGAGTTATTATTGAAATGTACCAATGAACACATGTACGTGTGTATCCGCGCGTGTTTGTGGCTGTGTGTGTGACACATGTATGTAAATGTACTAACTTTGTAGATTGAAAAGATGTGAGGATAAGTAGAAAAGGTTAGGAATAAAATTATTAAAATCTTTAAAAGAATTACTTTGGTTATATCTTTTTCGTCGATTTCAGATTTTAACGTTTACATTCTTTTAAATATCTAATTTATATTATAAATTTTAATTTTTAATGTGTTTGCATTGTTTTCTTGGTTCTCTTTATTTCTTGTTAATATAATTTTTTCATATAATTTTCAGATGCCGAGCCGCAGCGAGCGGGTGGCCTCAAAAGGCCTCATGATAACGGTGAGTAATTATTGAGAGTACTAATAAACATGTTTTGTGCTGGCGATCGTAGAAATATAATATAAATGAACTAAATTTATGTATGAAAAAATTGTGAGGATGTGTAGCTCAACTTTCGGTTAATTCAACATTTCTTTAACTTTTCATGTAATTTTAAATATCTAATTTATATTATAAATTTTAATTTTTAATGTGTTTCCATTGTTTTCTTGGTTCTCTTGATTTCTTGTTAATATAATTTTTTCTTATAATTTTCAGATGCCGAGCCGCAGAGAGCGGGTGGCCGCAAGCGGCCTCGTTTTAATGGTGAGTAATTATAGAGAGTATATAATATAAATGAACTAAATTTATGTATGAAAACATTGGGAGGATGTTTAACTCAACTTTGTGTTAACTCAATAATTTTTAAAAATTTCATGTAGGTTTGAATTTGAGTTTTTCAGAGATTTCCTATACAATGTTACATCCGTGTGATCCGGCTGTTCTAATATCTAATAAAAACACTTAATTCAAATAGATTATATAAATCTACATAATAGTATTTCTGATAGGACCGACACGTTACCAGTGTCAATTTTGCAAAACAAAAATTCGATCTATTTGTACAATTTCTTTTTGATTATAGTATAGGTTAACAACGATTCTGATATCTCTAGTGTTTTGCTTTTCTCCGAGGAGTTGAATATGGCGGTCGTGTCGTACTATCAAATGCTTTGTTATAGTCTATAAAACGGATGTATATGAATTGGTGACGTCTATGCGTCTCTGTATTAGGACGTTTAGAGCCAAAAGTACTTCACTATAATACATTGTCAGGGCCGGACGACGTTACATTTCTTATTGTATGTACCACTTCCTCTTTAGTTACATCTGGTCCATTCTTTTTTTTTTGTTTTGTAGTTGATGTTCTCTTCTGATATTTCTAAGCTTTTCCTCTTCGATATATTTCTCTCCCCCTTCCTTGGTCGCTATGATTACATCTTCGTCCGTCAGAACATTCGGTTCACTTCGTTTTTGTACTCCTGTGATTTATTTGATTTTGTCTATATTTAATGTGCTGTGTTTAGCTGTAACTCTTCTATAACTTTACATTTGTGTCTGTACCATTCTTCTTGCGTTTTTTTTCTTTTTCTTTAATCGTTAGGTATGTATGTTATAGTATTTTATACAAACGTCTTTTGGTAGTTGAAATCAAGTTATTATGATGAAATTCTCCTCTTGGCTAAATTGTCCTAACTGGTCTCCTTTTTCATTTTTTTACACACATTTGGGATCTGTCTTAAAATAGTCAAATAGTGATTAATTTACTTTTTATTTCAAAACTGACCATACGGATTTTGAATTTTTGTTTATATTTACATACTTATGTTAAGAATTTGGTGCAATATATAATATCTACAAAATGATACTAATAACAATCCCTACATCAGGAAGGATGAATCTTTCAAATGATATCCTTCCCATTTTCCCACCACTCGTCTAGCGCCAACTAATCGAATAAAATTAAAAATATACAGCATTCGGCAAAAGTCCCAGTGCAGCGTTGTATTTTTAGAATGTGTGCATCTTTTTTTCCAAAAAAATGCATATCATTCAGTATCATAAAAATTATACTCAATGATTTAATGTAGAATCTTCCCAACTATTCGGGGTGTCACTATTGAGATTTAACGAATTGTGTGAAAAGTGAATTTTTTTTGCATACCAGAACTCATTATGTTGGTTTGTTCAAAAATTATAAAGGATTAGGTACTTTTGTACCTGACCCACCTTTTGCTACCTGAAAACCCTTCTAATGTTATAACTGATACAGAAAAACATTATTTTTTTACCGTATTTATTATGGGCAGTAAAAAGCACGAATATTATGAAAGAACATTTCCCCACGATCTGAGATGCTATCGGGGCAGCTACATGATAATTATTAAATGGCATCGACTAATACTTAAACATTTTGAAGCTAATAAAAATATAAAGATTTGGCTCTAAACAGTCATTATCACTGTCCATTTAATAAATGAATACCAAATTTTTTTACTTAATTAAATTTTAAACAAATTTTATAACAAATGCTCAAATTGTCTTCTTCAATTTCGCAGAAACCTAAGCGATCATAAGTCGAATTTTGCATGTTTTGGAGCATATCTAGTAATGTGGCTGTTATCGCGACGGATACGATTTTCCAATTCATTGAAAAATGCGTTGTGTAGATCTATTTAAAATAAAACAAAAGGGTATTATCAGGTGATCTTGGTGGCCATTCGATTTCGTCAGTTATTTAGAAAAGTTGCATTTAAATAATTCCGAACTGTAAGACTAACATGCGTGGTAGCAGCATCCTGTTCCTGCATACTAATCGTATTAAATACTTCACCAGGATACAAAACAAGCAGAGCTGGAACTATACGGTAACAATTGGAGGTACCCTCGGGAATTGAAATTATGTGGTTATTTGGCAGAAGCTATGTACTACTATTTCATACTTTTTTTTCCATAAATTTCTATATATTCTTTTAGTAGTAAATGATTTTCTATTCTTAATTTGTAATATTATATATTGTAATAATCCCCAACTTTCATTTCCATATGGAAATTATTACTTTTATGTAATAATTGAGCTGAAGCATATTAGCTTTTAGCAAATAGCCACATAATTACATATTTATAATACAAAAACAATTTGAAAAATTGTCAGAAGTAGTGTCCTATTGCGTGTTTTGCTTACAACCCGCGGTCCCCAATTCTGTGAATATGCTTTTTATTAAAAAAAAAACATTTTTTTTAAACCTTGAGGCTTATTACAATCTAAAGCTGAAGCAATTCGTAATACAATTGTTAACGCCTTTAACATTGTTGCGATGAGTTCGCAGTTAAAATCTAATTTTGGTACCGTATTAAAATTATAAAATTATACAGAACTTCGCATTACTGGAATCTAGTAATTACAAATTTTGTTCCATAAAATTTTATCTGTGGATAAATTATATAGGTATTTAAAAATCTCCCCAAAAGGCATTTCACACTTTTCCATTAGTATTCCTAAAGAAATAAGGAGAACTATTACACGCAGAGTGGCTTATGATGTAATGCACTTGGAGAATGCGGTTCAATTATTCACTCCGAATTGCAATTTGAACTGAAATTGTTTGCGCTAAATTAGCATTTTCAAATAAATTCTTCTACTTCAGTCCCTATCTACCCATAGCAGGATACTACTATTGAATTCTTGATCTATCGTAACTTCCCTATGCTAAAGATAGAATAAGTCACTACGCGGAATGTTCACTGTAGCTGAAATCAATCAATATATTAGTTTCCACAGCCAATAATTTTTACTTGTGTTCTGTTACTTAATTACTGTATTTTGTTTTTAGACGCCAACCCTGAACGGGAAGGTTCCACTTCGCTGAGAGGTGAGTTATTATTGAAATGTACCAATGAACACATGTACGTGTGTGTGGCTGTGTGTGTGACACATATATGTAAACATAGTAACTATGTAGATTGAAAATATGTGAGGATAAGTGGAAAAGGGTAGGAATAAAAACATTAAATTCTTTAAATTTGCATTGAGTTGTTTGAAAGAATTACTTTGATAATAAGTTTTTATGTTTGTAAGGACTATTTTTTTCGATGTTACTCCATACTAATTAATATAAAACTGATTTGGCCAGTGCACAAAACTTTATAAGATGAATCATAATAATTATAGATTTTTAAGTAATAATGTTTAATATTTTCAATTTCCCTTTTTTCTTGTAATTGTCACGAGATTGTTATGAACATCTGCATACGTTCCTAATTTGACAATATTTGGTAATATTTGAGAACAGTCGTCACTACATGGTACAATATTTGATAGTATTTGACAATATTTAACAATATATGCCCTCCGATTTTTAAAAGTTCGTTTAGTTTTTTTTTGGGCCTTTTAAGCCTCGTCAGTGCCTCTGCATCCTCTGTCTTGATATGGTCTAGTATTTGGGTGTCACCTGTAGGTATTGAAAGATTGCTCCCTGGTGCTAATTTGCACACCTCCTTTCATTAACCATTTCTGTGACCCTGAATTTTCTAAATCCTTGTTTGAGCACGGTATATATCTTTCTCCATCTCTGTTGAACTAATCCCAATGTTGTCTTTTGATGCCACAAATTCGATTGATTGTTGTATCTCTTATCGCTGTGCAGTTCGCACGGTCCTGCGCTGCGTTCATGATTCTGAACCATAGATTAGTTTGCGTTTATCCATTACTAGGATTTTCACTTTGGTTGTTTTTTTAAATGCCGAGGTTTTGTTTACGGTTCTTGTTCCCAAAGCTTTCCCCGCCGCATTGTTTATATGTCGTTGTCATTTACCATGCATTATTGGTTGTATCAGTTTGTGTGATTGGGTTCATCTGTATGTTATTAGAAAGTCGGCATTGATAAAGCCCTTTTGTACTTTCGTTTCTGACCGATTCAATGTTCTTTATTTCGCATTTTTGTTGTTGTTTGGCGGATCTGGCTGTAATTTTCCTAGAACCAAATTATGATCTCTATTAGAAGTCTTTCTTAAGTGATGTTTTGAGTTCTTGATAACATATATCACTTCTTCGGCTGTTATCAATGGTCCCTAGGAAGTTTCCTTTATGTCTGTTTAATTTTTATTGACCTCAAATAATTTCTGTATGTCCACTATAATATTTCCGTTGATCTGAATTATTTGATTTTTTTAAAGTAAATTAAGGAATCATACTTCCGTTGAATCTCCTCACATTGATTTGCCATGAAAATTTCTTTGGCGTCTGTAATTTGTTATCTTATTTTTTGTTGTATCTCTTTGTATTTATTCATATCCTTATTTTAGAATTCTTCGATTTCCTTGGCGCTCTTATCTGGTGTGGGTGCATATATTTTGATGATTTTTATTTTTCCTGTTCAGGTTCTAAGTTGAACCATTATCATCTTATTTGATAAGTTCACAACGTTCAAGACAGTATGTTTGAATTTTTGTGGCACTATTATGGCTACTGCGTATCTGTAAGGTGCATCGCATCCTCGTGAGTAGTACATATGGTGGTTATTGATAAGTCACCCTTCCTGATCTGGCGATTAAATGTCACTAATACCTAAGATCTCTATGTTCATCCATCGCATTTCCACTATTACATTGTGTACGTTTCCTGGTTGGCGTAAACTCCTCACATTCCATGATCGTATTCTATTAATGTCATTTAAAATATAGTCTAGATTGCGGACATGTGGTTGTTTTGAGCAGTTCTATGATGTGAAGTGTCTTGTATTTGATACCATTATATACGTTATAATAATGATTTGGTAGGAATTGGTATGAAAGCATACTTATTTTATTTTCACAATTGCATATTAATAACTAAGTTATCTTATTGAGCAGCCAACATTGTCCCATATTACTTAAAAATTTGTTTTTTATCCACACAATATTGTAAGAAAAAGATACTGGAAACAATAACTCGATGCGATTGAAAAGATCGATAAATAAAGAATACAATAAATTAAACGTACAATATTACTGATTTTCTGCGTATTATTTCTTATGATATATTTATGTATAATGTTCAGATAATATTGAAAGTCACACAATTATCTTTGAATAACACTCAGATTCTTTAATTGTAATCTTGATTATTATTTTGCAAAATAAATACAGGTGCAAACGGACACTAGTTTGTTATAATATATTTTAGCATTTTAATGTATACATTCCTAATTTATAATTCTGTATTATTTATTTACTATTGACGATATAATTATCCAAAAGAAATGCACTTTACGACTACTTTACCATAGTTGTGTATGGATACAGTATTTTACAGTATTGTAATCGTGTTTAAAAATGTTTTGCGTAAATTCTCTACGTTTATCTCACATAACACATTAAGGTCTGGATCAGTTTTTGGTGAAAATATGTGTGGGGGAAACCCTATGTTTACCAACTACGATTTTCCGTTTTTGAAAAGAGTTAACAGTAGGTATAGGAATTCTTAATACTTATTTATAGTATTTTATTATAAACAAGAAAATCACAGTTTTATTTTTATAAATTAAATTTGATTCGGTTAAAGTGCATTTATTGTTAAAATATATAACTCAAAATTTTTGGAATGTAACAGATTTGTATTAAAATTGCGCGAAAATTATAAAAAAATGGAAAATTTAAAACAAAATATTATTTTCCTTAATATAGAATTATTCGTTGATTACACTGGTCGCTTCATATTATTCCGTAAATATTTTTTTAAACCATAATGCAATATATGTAGCACATTTTTTTACTTATAGCTTTTCTTTGCAAGCTATGCGATAAAATCTGGTGGGGCCAATGCACATTATTGTGTCATTCGATAGGGACGGAAGCGTGTGAACTAATTACAAAACTCTTAATTCATATAGATTATATCTATCTACATAAAAGTATTTCTGATATTACCGACACTTTTGCAAAAATATATATTTTTCATTATCGATTAACGATATCAAACTATGCTCTCGTAATGATTAAACCATGATATGCACTTTATTAGCCTAGTCGAGGAAAATCAGTTATAGTCCGATTGAAAAAGGAAAGCTTGTACGGTGGGTGTGTTAAAAGCTATCAAACAGCTTATTTTATAAGAGCTGTAATATTCTTTGTCTCCTTCCTCTCAGCTGTAATTTTCGCACCTGCTTATCTTTAGTGTTGTTTGCATGCTCCGTTTTCCGTCGGGTTGTTTCTTTAAAGTCGTGCAGTGATTACTCTCTTTTTTTATAATTTTCAGAAGAATCGGAGCCGCAGGCATCCAAGGCCCGGACACGGAGCCAAAGTAAGTTGTATACGAAGTAGTATAGTAGTTACTGCATTTGTTACAATACTGTAACTGGCTATCAATCTTCGAAAATAGTATATTAGTTCTAAATTCATATTATACATGCATTTGTCAGTTTTGTAAATATGTTATTTCAAACAGCTGCCCAGGACAAGGAGCCGCGAAGGTCGGGGCGGCTAGCAACCAAATCCGCAAAATGCTACAGAATCAGCTGTATAACGAGGGCGGCCTTTTCAGGCAAAAGACATGGTAAGTAATTATCATTTTGGTATAGAAAGTAAGCGGTTTATTATTCCTATCTTAGTACTCAGGTCACTACCGGGTTTGAGTAATCTTTGTTCAAGGTTTCTTAATAACAGAGGTGTATCTACTAAAAAATAACTGAGAAAACATTCATATCCGTGAGATAACTTTGTATTAATAATCAATATATTAATTGCGGGGACATCACTATTATGTACATGTTTACTTCCATGGGTCAAATTGTTAGAGTAAATAGTTGTCACTCTAACAGGCCATAAGCTGCAAGCGTGGCTTTTAAATTAATTAAGTCATTCAAAATCCTAGTCAACGATAGGTATTTATTGATGTTAATATGCCATACACAGTATTTACATATAAATCATAAAATAACATTTAATGAGTAAAATTTAGTGTTTAAATAAAATTACAAACAATTCAATAAAATAAATAATAAGTCTACATATGAATGTCATTTATAACGTATTCTTCCAAAGTAAACATGCCTTAGTAATTAAATATAAAAGAAAACAGCACAATACCAGAGTATCTGGTTCCGGTTTTAGATACATCTGTCAATCTGTGCTGATCTTCTCTTTTTGTTATGCGTCCTCATTACTGAAGGCAATACTTCCATTATGAGCCGTAGGATATTGTATTTTTGGTTACGCAGTATATGCCCAAGACACGCCGTTTCTCTTTTCTTGATTGTTCTCAGTAGCTCCCGTTCCTGGTTCATTTTTTTTTTCATTTCGTATTTTCTTCGTCCAAGATATTTTAAGTATTCGTCGATATGTCCACATTTCGAAAGCTACTTATTTTATTCATAATATTTGATTTTAATGTACAAGTCTCTGCTCCGTATACCAGTACCGACCAGATGTAGCATTTAACAGTTCGGCTTGTTTAATTCTTGCTCTTATTTCTTGTTCGGGGTCCCACTAATCATTTAAGATTGTTCCTAGATATTTAAATGTTTTGACTTGTTCGACTTTGATGTTGTTAAGTTGTATGTCCATGGTTCCGGGATGTTGTGCACTGATACGGTACTTTCCATATGAACCCGGCTTAGCATATGTTGTAGGTCAGCTTCTTTTTCTTTTCCTCTCCTTCGAACTTCAGAATTGCTTTCTGATTCCAGTAAAGGCTCTTATGATGCGAATGTCCTTCTCATCCAGGCCCAAGTGTTTAAGATCTTTGATCAGCTCTTCATGCCTCACCTTGTCGAATGCTTTATGATAGTCTATGAAGCATACATAAACCTCTTTTTCGTGATCTAAGCATTTTCGTACGAGTATCTGGAGTGCGAAAACTGCCTCACGTGTTCCCGGCCGTTACGAAATCCGAATGGTACATCGTTGTTTTCCATTTCACATGTTATGTATATTCTGTTTTAGATGATATTCCGGAACACTTTTAAGGTATGACTCATTAGGCTGATGAGTTGGAAATCATCGCATGATCTCGCATTTGCTTTTTTCAGGATTGGAATGACTTCAGCAATTCAGTTGGGATTTTCCCTGACTTGTATATTCTATTAAACAGGTTTACAAGAATGTCAATATTTTCTTCGTCGATTAATTTTAGTAATCTAATTGCTTGTTCAACTTCTGTTCGTAGTATTTTCGAGCCCTTCATTTCAGGTGTTGTTTCCGGTTAGTTCCGGTTGTCTTCAAAAAGTTAGGTTATGAAGTTTTCCCATGTTTTCAATCTTACTTCTTTCTCTAATATTATTTTCTTGCTATCACCTATCAAGCTTGGTATAGGTCTCATTTTGTATATGCCGCTGGCTTCTCTTCGTTTTTTTATGGATGTTGAAATTGTCATTTCAACCGGATTTCTTTCACTAACCTTGTGCTTTTTTTGATTTCTTTGTGCACTTTCCAGTATTCTTCTTCATCCACGTTTTTGTATGCTCGTCTCTTAGTCATCATCGCAAGAATCTCAGCTGTCATCCATTTCTTTTTTGTTTGTCGTCCTTGTGTTTTCGCACCACTTTGAATACTTGATCTGAATCTCTTGTTTATTAAAACGTAGTCTATTTCGTTCCTGACTATGTGTGTGGTTGTGTGCGATTTCCAGGTGTATAGTCGCCGTTCCGGCAGTTTAAACCATATATGAATATTATTAGTTTCTGATAGCGGCACGAAGTTTAAGATGCTCTTTGCCATATTTTTGCGAATAGCTATAGCCGCCTCCTGAGTAGTATAGAATATAGTCGTCTATTTCAGTGTTTCCTGTTCCGGGCCTTTTTACTTGGGTTAATCCAAGAATATCTGTGTGTATTCGGTTCATTACGTGTGCTAGGTTGGTAGTGTTGTCGGGAGCTCATAAGCTTCTTACATTCCATGTTCCAATTGTTAATGGTTTCATTGTGACAAGACTAGTGATTTTTCGCACCCCCGTCCCATTCAAGGAACGCCGTGACTTCTTAATTTTTCCTGTCATAATGAATGAAGTGGTTTTCTTGGGAAGTTTGTAATCTAGATAGTTTCTCCTTGCTTTTCTGGATCCTGCCTAGCTGAAGATTATAGACGCCGCCGTTGACTACGTGGTAGTTCATCGCCGTCGTCTGAAATGTTATCCCACAGTGATAGAATCTGACCTGATCTTCCCATCGTCGGCATATGTGCGAGTAGTCGGCAACAGGACCTCACACTTAGTTTTGCCGGTAGGCCAAGACCGTTTGCCGGGAGGGTGGCGCGTGGAGCCATAAGTATGAGTTTGGCCTCTTCGTGAAGACCTATACCATTCCTCTATATAGGAATGTGGTCGTACCTCTACTAAAGGACCTACCCCCTAGACTGTGCTGTTCATAAGTGTACAAAACTTTTGTTTCTTTTTACACATTTCAGACTGAATGAATATATAAAGAAATATAGTAAATTCACACGAAGACGCTATTATGCGATACCGGTATGCTGGATAATGATTTTAAATTGGGCGCAAAACTACCTTAAAAATCTTGTTTCATCATTCATCCAAAACACATTCTGTCGCCCCTCCTCTCCATACCAGAACCTTGCCTTAATTACCCTTCAATTGTGCTTTTCTCCAAAAAGATATTTTGGTGCTGCGGGTATTTTGTGTATCAAGATTCTGATCTTCTGTTTTGCAAATCTTTAAAATCATTTTTCATTTTTCTCATTTCTAATGCCTCTCCCCTGATCTCAATTTTGCTATCACTACATTTTTATTGTATTCATATTATTTATTTTCAGTTGTGCACGAATGCATTCCCGGGTACATTCGTGCAGCAATATATAATCTGTACAATGAATTGATGCAACGATTTTACAGCTTCTATTTCTAACTTGGCCCGTCTTGCTAATTCAGGCAAAATATATCATTGTGTTCCTCTATTCAGTCTGAGAACTCCCACTTTATCCACTCAATCTGAGAACTCCCACTTTATCCACTCAATCTAAGCTCAGTTATTATTAGGCTGTTAAATAGCATCTTTTTTTCTTTATAAACCCGTGACCAATTGTTTTTTGCCCTATTCACTACACCAATTATTTATTATTAGTCCGTATAGTTTCCCTTATCGTATCGTATGTTCAAGCCGAGTGTGCGTGAGTGTGCTCCGATATAAAAGTCATAGTTAGACCGTATCGAGCATAATCTAACGTATAGAAATTGAAAGGGAAGTGAAAAATAAAGAAATTATAGTGTGAAGTAGAGTGAACGTGAGGGAATAGGGAAAGAAGAGTTAGTGTTTAGTAGAAAAATAAAATTGGAGGTTAAAGCGTATAGCGGCGAAAATCGCATAAACTGTCAATCCGGTAAAGATAGAACGCCCGAAACGTGGAGTTGCGTATGTCTTTGGCGCCGACCGTAGGCATCTTTTAATACAACAACAATAATAATAAATCGATCGATTCCAAAGGCACAAGAAGTTGGAAAATGGACAGCGATGACTCATACACAGCAGACACGGGTAAGAAAAGGAAACCAGTAGATGATGGAGCGTTCGCAAAAACTAAGAGAACACAAAGAACACCAGTAAAAACGAGTACAGACAATGACAATAAATTAGACCTGATTGTCCAAATGATGAAAGAGCTGAAAGCAGACACAAACCAAATTAAAAGAGAACAAGAAGAATGTAGAGATGTAATTCAAAAAATAAGATAAAAATAAAATGCTGTGGCAAGAAAACCAAGAAATAAAACGAGAGAATTTAGAAATTAAACAAAAATTCGAAGAACTAAACCAATCGGTGGAGTGGCTAGATAAGCAAAAGAGGAGAAATAACATAGTTATGCAAGGATTAGATATTGACACTGAAGACAAAAAAGTATTAAAAGAAGCCGTAGAGAACTTGTTTTTTGACAAAATGGAAGTGACCATTCAGGTAAAAAAAGCTCAAAAACTAGGAAACAAAACTTGCCTGATTGAACTAGAAAAGGAAGAAGATAAGGACAAAATAATGAAGAACAAATATAAACTTAAAAATAACAAACAAGGAAGAATTTATATAAACAACGATGAGACAAAAAAAGGAACGAGAAAGAAACACACAAATAAGAAAAATGGCCAAGGAAGAGAGAAATAAAGGAGGAGAGGTGAACATTGGATATAATAAACTAACTGTGGACGGAAAGCTATGGAAATGGAAAAGGGTACTGGAAAAACTAGAATTAGTGCAGACAAAAAACTAACTGCGAAATATACAGAAAAGAATTCCATAACGAAACTAGCAAGGGAAAAGGACACGATTGGAAAAAATAAAGAAAGAAGAATAGGCAGTCTCAACAAAAAAGAAATAATAGATATAACAAAAACAACAGCGCAAACAAAAAGGACGATGAGAATTGGAAACTGGAACATACGCAGCCTGAAAGGTAAAGAACTTGAACTAATAGACGAATTTGAAAATACAAAATTAGATATAATGGTGATAACAGAAACAAAAAAGAAAGGGAGAGGTTTAGAACGGGCCATAAACGACCACATACAAATATGTAGTGGAGTTGAAGAAAGTGAAAGAGCGAGAGCAGGAATGGGTTGCATAATAAACAAAAGGTTAGAACAGTCAATAACGGAATGGGAATGCCTAAACGAAAGATTAATGACAGTAACGATTGAAGAGGTAGATGGATGGAAGGGAAATCTAACCATAGTATATGGACCAACAGAAGACGAAAGTAAAACAGAAAAAGACAAATTCTGGGAAGAGCTACAAATATTATACGAGAAGGCAGGAGAAAATGCTTACATTGCAGGAGACATAAATGCAAGAATAGGAAATATAAATACAGGGATAGAACATATAATGGGGATTCATGGAGAACCGACGAGAAACAACAACGGAAACAGTTTAATTGACTTCTGCATCTTAAACGACGTCGTAATACTAAACTCAATATTCATCCATAAAGAAATACACAAATATACAAGAGAAGTAAAGAGTAGAAATGAAAAGTCGATCATAGACTATTTTCTAACAAACACACAACAAAGGAAGGTAGTTAATGATGTACGGGTGAAAAGAGGGAGCGAGATAGGAAGTGATCACTATCTAGTTGTAGCAAACATCACAATTAAGGATGAAATAAAAACAAAAAGGATAACAAGCGGAAATGAGGTTGAAACAAAAAAGGATAAGTACAAGAAAGAAACTGCAACTGAGAAATTAAGAATAGACAAACTAAAATATAAAGAAACAAAAGCTAAGTACCAGAATTATATTAAGGAACTCGCATCCTTCTCAAAAGTTAACGATGTGGAGGAAATATGGAGCAATTTCAAACACATAATAACAGAGGCTACAAAACGCGCATGCGGAACAACCAGACAGGCAAACAACAGAAAGCAAACGCGATGGTGGACTATAGAAATAAAAGAAGAAATAAAGAAGAAAAGGCAAAAGTGGATAAAGTACATCAACTCGAAGAAAGAAGAAGACTACGAAGCGTATAAAATACAGAGAAAAGCAACGAAACAAATAATCAAAGAATCAAGGGAAAGGACATGGGAAGAATTTGGGAAAACACTGGAATACAGCTTTAACGAAAATAAGAAGTTGTTTTATAGAACACTAAAGAAAAGCAAGAACGAGAAAGTACAAATAACACTAAGACATCTAAAGGATAAACAGGGAACAATAATAAAACAAGATCATGAAATGAAAATGAAAAGATGGCAAGAGCACTTCGAAGAGCTTTTGCAGGAGAACACGACGATAACCACAAACGAAGGAAATGAGAACGCACATGTGGAAAATATTCTGAACGAAGAACCAGACAATATAACAGAAGCAGAAGTAAAAGAAGCACTTATAAAATTAAGAAAAGGTAAAGCAGCAGGCCATGATAACATAAAAGCTGAACAACTCAAAAATATGGGCGAGGAAGGTATAAATTTGTAAAGGCAGCTTCTAAACACTGTATGGAAAAGTGGAAAAATCCCAAATGACTGGGAGAAAGCAGTAATATTCCCAGTATACAAAAAAGGAGACAACAAAAACTGCAATAATTACAGGGGAATATCACTAATATGCACAACTGCTAAAATCTATGAGGTTATACTAGAAAGAAAACTAAGACAACAAACAGAAACAATGATGGAAAATGCACAAAGTGGCTTCCGGAAGGGCCACTCAACGCAGGACCATATATTTACAGTAAGAAAACTGATGGAGAAATCAATGGGCCATGTCAGTAAATTATTCATAGCATTTATAGACCTAGAAAAAGCGTTCGATAGAGTACCGAGGAAAACGATGTGGAATATATTACAAAAGAGGCAAATAAGCAAACAACTACAAAGAGCAATACAAGGTATATACAGAAAGACATATAATTACATAAGGACCGGAAATCAGATATCACAGGAATTTACAACCAAACAAGGACTAAGACAAGGTGGATCATTAAGCCCTCTACTGTTTATAATATTCCTAGATAATATATTAAAAAATATAAAGGAGAAAACAAGGAAAATGGACATAGGATATTATAAACTACGACGCACAATGATAGCTGAGTGTGCTTTTGCTGATGATATCGTAATACTAGCCAAATCCGAAGAAAACTTGAAGGGAATATTAATATATGGAACGAAGAACTAAATAAACATAACATGACAATAAGCTCAGATAAAACAAAAATTATGGTGATCGCCAAACAGGAAGTGGAAACAAATATCCAAATAGCGGGGATAAGTATCGAACAGGTGGAAAATTTTAAATACCTGGGTATAAATATAAACAACAAGGGAAGTCTGGAACCGGAAATAAACAACAGAATACGGGCAGCAAATAAAAGTTACTATATGCTAAACAGAATAATACTTAATAATAAGCAGGTATCGAAGAACACAAAACTCATAATGTTCAAAACAATATATAGACCAACACTGATATACGGAAGCGAAACATGGAAATTGGACAAGAGACTTAAAAGCAAAATACAATCATCAGAAATGAAGTACTTAAGGAGGATAGAAGGTATTACCAGAATTGACAGAATACGAAATGACCAGGTTCGAAGAAATCTCCAGATAGAAAGTATACAGACAACCATAGAAAGGAAACAACTCGGATGGTATGGACACATAATCCGCATGCCAGAAGGGAGACAAACAAAAATTGTATGGAACACAAGAATACAAGGAAAAAAAGAAGAGGTAGACCACACAAAACGTGGGAAGACAACATAGAGGAAATATTAACGAGGAATGGCATTAGATGGCAGGAAGCAAAGAGGATGGCGGCAAACAGGAAGGACTGGAAGGAATTCCTACAGAAAATTCAATAGATTTATATTTGTTTTAGATTGATTTAAAATACGTTTAAACAATCTCGACACCCGGAAGGGTATAAAGAGATTTAAAAGATTATATATATATATATATATATATATATATATATATATATATATATATATATATATATATATATATATATATATATAAATATATATATATATAAATATATATATATATATATAAATATATATATATATATATAAATATATATATAAATATATATATATATATATATATATATATATATATATATATATTATTTTGCTTATTTTTCGACTATTTTCTTCCATTTCGTTTTCTCTTTTGCTTCTCTTTCTAGGCCATGCCATGATTTATGTATTTTTGTATGTTACTTGTGTATTTCATTTTGCCATATTTATTGGGCCCCCTCTTTCTCTTCTTCATTGTGGTTTACACTGGCTCTATATTACATGTTTCCACAGTTCTTCTTTTGATATAACTTCAGGGTTATATATGTTTAATATTCCACGTTTGTTAATAAAGGTCTTTATCATTCAAAATAGAGAGTAGAGAGTAGATATTTCGTTTGATCTCCAAATCATTAATAACATATTAAATGCTAGTTGCGCTTTTTTATTATTCCGTTTATAAAAAAAGACCTTTATTTGGCATATCAGCCCAACCCTTCTCTTTACAAATTCCAGCCGCAAAAATTAACAACTTTCACAGAAAGAACTAAAAAATAAATTTAAAAAAAAAAGAATACAAATTAACATTTTCTACCCACTAAAATAAACTAAACCCCCTCTGCCCTTGCCATTTATTCTGTTTAATTGTTGTTCGTGTTCTTCTCTTTCGCTTATTATGCTGCCTAGGTAGCAGAATTAGTCTACTTTTTTTATTTCTCTTCCATTTGTTGTGATTGTTATATATTTATTCGTCTATTACACCTTACACTTGTTTACACTTATATTTAGTTCCAAATTTTCTATTTTATTTGTTATTTTTATCGTGGTTTGCTTAAATTTTCATTCATTAGGCAAACATCGTCAGTTAATTTTAGTCATCCCCAATATTTCCAGTTTATACCGGTTTTATTATCTTCTACTTTGTTCATTATATGGTCAATGACAATTAGGAAAAGTACTAGCAATAGAATGCATCCTTGGCTTCCTCCGGTCTGTATCTCTATGTCTCTGGATAGTTCGCCATTTATTTCAATATTTCCTGTGTAATTTTCATAAAGCATTTCGATCATTTGGATAATTTTTGTGGGCATGCTATAGTTTACTAATAATTTCCACATCTTCTGGAATGCATTTCGAAGTCTATAATGTAGTAGACACATTTGAGTCTATATATTCGTTGAATGGCATTTTTAATTGTTCCTGTCTGAGACATTGTTCTTACATTCCATGTGACAGATGATACTTTATTCTTCTTTGCAGCGTTGTTCAAAACTCCCCCGGAGATCCGATTGGGATACTTAAGTCTCCGGAATAATTTGCTCTGAACTTTGCCATGATAACTGTATTAGAGATACCATTTGGTCTTTAATGCATTGATTTCTCGCTGCCATCTGCATCCTTATGCCTTTGAACATTTCCTCGTTTCATCCGCCTTTAGAGCAAGTTTCCCAGCTCTAGGACAAACGAGTGCCCTCCTCTTGTTGGCTCTTCCACCCGAAGCTACAATAGTTGGATTATTTATTCCGGCAATCATTCGATCGTCATTGCCTCATCAGTTTCGAAACATGGCGCACCAACGTGTAGGTGAGATTGACATTTGCATGGAGAGATTATTATATATTCGCATCACATACCATACATCCCCAAAAACATTTTTTATGTGCATATTATTAGAACCTTCTGCTGTGAAATATCATCTTTAACGTCTAAACTCATTCTCTTGCTCTAACATTCGTCCTAGCCTCAACTACATTCATTCTTTTCCTGTTACTCTTACTAAATTTGATTTATCCATATTTACACAGTTTTTCTTTCCCAGATACTATGTCATACTATCAATAATCTCATCTCTGGTTACACTTCCTTCACCAAAACCTGCGCTCATCGAAGCTTGACTTCTATATCTATAGAGTTACTCACCTATGCAAACCTGTGGTACACCCTATCGCTTCAAGAAACAAGAAATGTCTCTTATCTTACCGTTCAATTTTATTCTGCTTTTGGTATTTAAGGCAATCATTTGGTCAATAAGAACGAGTTCAATCTCCCTCCGGGTTTCCACGTCCCTGTACCTACTATGTGGCTCAATAAATACAGGACACCTTTGATCGAAACTCGAAATCCCGCTTGTCCATTCGGCAGCACACCTAGCATATTTGTTGTTTCTTTCAGTCCTTGCATGTAATGTGTATGCTGTGTTAAATTATTATCTCCCATGGATGCAACTAGCTTCACCACTTTATTATGCATGGGACACATTAGGCTCTCTGTCTCTCTCTTCACTCTAGTGGAATACTTCCATTCCACACATCATTCAAAAATTCTCTTTGTACCATGTATCGTTCGAAATATTTTTTTGGTAGTGATATGTCTTCGTTGATCTCTCTGTTCGTCATTCTCTTGACTGTCTTCTAACCTTTCTTTTCTATTCTATGCAGTCTCTATTCTACCAGTCAGTTTTTTATTTTCGTTTTTTCTTTCTTGGTCTTTAGCCCCTTGTAACCGTGTTGGGTGTCTAGGTTGGTTTATATTACTTTCTATTGCTTGTAGAATTTGATCCATTCTTTTCTGTCTTCCGCAACCTGCTTTGCTTGTCGCCAGGTTTTGCCTTTGAATTGAATTTTTCTCTCGTGGCCTTCCTTTTCATCTCTTTCCTATGACTCTTGCTTCCCATTTTTCCTTTACTGGCTTACCATTGCTCATTCTGTTCATATATTCGAACCACCTTAGTTGCCCTTCTTCTATATTCTTTTGTATTGCTGTTACTCCGAACCTTACCCTTATGCCTGTATGTGTGACTTTGTCTCTCTTTGTGGTTCCTTCCACTCTTTTGTCATATTTCATCTCCGCTGCTTGTATACTAGATATTTGTCACTCGTTCATCACCCATGTTTCACTTCCGTATATCAGTATTCGCGTATATATTATCTTGAATACTGCAATTTTAGTTTCATTCGAAACTTTCCTTTTTTATGACTGTTTTTCAGCTGTTTTAACTTGGTTATTTATGTTCACTATCGTGCTTGCCCCGACTATCTATTGTTGATCCCAAATATTTGTATTCAGTGACTTGTTCTACGTTTTCGCCTTCCTCTCTGCAATTTATTCTCTTCTCTTTTTTCGATATTACTATAACTTTGGACTTTTCCCTATTTATATTTAGTATAGTAATTTCTTTCGTTTTTCCTTTGGTTTCTTTAATGACATCGTCCATCAAGATTATAAACCGTAATGAGCTCAGTATTCCTCCTTGTTCTGTTCTAAATTATTTTGATTTATTGTTTTTTGCAGTTCTTGCGTAATTTCTGGTTTCTCTGTACAATCCATTTACTGCTTACTCTACCCCTTTTTTCTGTAGGCTTTTCCATACTTTCTCTCTAATAATTGATTGCCTTTTAATTACCGAAAATGATCTGATTCAATTCTTGTTACCCGTTGAAATCTCTGTATTGCCTCTCTCTGTTCGTTGAGTGCAACATAGTAATACTATGCACTTCCTCATATTAAATAATACTGTGATATCACCTCCCCTATCAATATCTCGTTTAATTCAATGACAAAATCTTTAATGTAATTCCAAAATTCAGGCCACATCCCGAAACATAACATACATAATGTTCGCACTTTCTTCTTTCGTAATCTAGATGTTTTAAAGCCGCTCTTCCTTACGAGCTTATAAGCTGTCTTTTTGAGGGCAATCTTTGAGCTGGACTAGTAGTGGTCTTGCTTTATTTTGTACTTTTTGGCATGGTTGATATACAGCCTGCTTGTTTGTTTGCATTAATATTTTATTGTGAAATATGTTTTCTATTTTCTTTTCGTTCGGTAATCCGCTTTATATATATAATTAATCATTAGGGTATACAAATCCTGTTTTATCTTAAAAAACGTCAATTTTCTTGGTTTTTTTATCACTTGTTTATTGTGATTTTTGCAAATATTTTTTACAAAGGTATTGGCTAATCATGGCCAGTTCCAAATTAAATAGTTCATAAAAATACTTATCTTGGACGAGTTACACTCAACATTCATTCTCTGTTATTTATGGTTTTAACAATTATATAACTCCCACATCCACACAGGCATATCATTTACAAACGTATAGATTACAATTGAAATCAATTTTCTAGTAGCGTAAATAAGTTTAAAAGAAATTTTTAAAAACCGCATATTGAGCCTGGAAGTACAATTATAAGCAGTTAAATAACACGGAGTACTCTAATTATAAGTTTACGGCTTTCCAGCAACTCTAGGAAATTTAATGTTCTTCCCTTTTTCGCAATATTTCCAACGATCTTATATCCGGTAACGTGTGCGTCGACTCAAGAATGTGGTTTGGGTAATTTCTTGAATGGCATGTTATGTGTTCGTTATACCGTTTCAATTTTTTTTATTTATAATGAATTATCCAAAGTAGATGTGGGAACAATAAAATATTTTATGGGGTTGTTTTAAAAAATAAAAGCATTTAGTTGGAAATTTTCTATAGAATCATAACGTGTACGTAAATTATGTTCATATTTCAGAGTGCGGTGGACACCGATAGACACCGATAGATAGGCGATAATGCGGGTTAGTAATGTGCATTTAACTTAATATGATAATATGAACTAGCTAAGACTTAATTGTGAGAGAAGTTTGTAAATATTACTATCTATTCATACACTTATTTTGATGTTTACTAATATCCTATGTATGATTCTGTTTCAGGGGTGAAACATTCGGCGGTGGACGGAGAGGGGTCGAGAGGTGGCGGAAGGCGACCATGTAAGCATGTGGTATGGGAATTTTGTTGTATAATCTAGTCCTTTTGATGATTTGGTATGATGACATTGTGATTTAAGGTGAAAAATGGGTGGTTTATGGCTTTATATTAAATGTTATCTGCACAGATATTCGTGTTTAAGTGCAAATATACTGGCTTAATAGAAATACAATTATTTCACTTGATTTTTAAAATGGAAATATTTGCATACGCATCTACAAACAATGACAGATACATCCGCCAATAAATCACATGTTTTTTTTTAGAAAAATACCTCTCAATTATTATAAGGCTCATGATTCCAATGTTAAACAACTTCTCGTCTCACCTGATTCACTACTAAAAATACCACCTGGTGAAAGCACTTTCGTGGAAATGAAATAATTGCATTACAACTGTATCTAATCTGTTTACGACAGTGGTATTGGAGGATGGGGACTTATTATCAAATGGATGGACGCCGGAGAAATGACAATTAACTTGACTTTACCATGAGAACTATATAGGTACTATTGCGAGGAACGAGGAACGTTTAGCATCGTGGTGAAGAAGATCGGCGCCCGCCCACTGTCAAACATCACACGAGTCCTCTCCCACAGGACGACTGCTCGACGGCGCAGCTAAGCTTCTCGAAAGGCTACTGCGAGCGACGCTATGTCCCTATGCTTTCTGCAAAGGGTGGCACAATACACACCGTGCTAAGACTGGCAGTAGAAGCGAACATTAAGAAAGGTCCATTGAGAAAGCGCCAGCACTGCTTACTGATAGCCCCTGACGTCCGGAATGCATTTAACTCCCTGCCATGGGCCAGGATAATGGAGGTGTTGGTCAGGATGCAGACTCCAGCGCACCTGCAGAGCATGCTACGGAGTTACCTGATGCTACGAGAGGTAATCTACGAAGACGCGGAGATATCAAGTATGACAACCTTCCAGATGACCGCGGGAGTCCCCCAGAGCTCGGTGCTGGGGCCGCTACTTTGGAATCTAGCCTACGACGGCGTTTTGACGCTGAAGCCAGCAGCAGAGGTTCAGACGAACGCGTTTGCAGACGACCTGGCGATAGTTGTGAGGTCCAGGTACATTGAGGACTTTAAACGCGCAGCTGATATGGTCGATACGGTAGGCAGCTGGATGCGGGAGACATACCTGGAACTTGCAAAGGAGAAGACCGAATCGGTCTGGCTGTCAGCGATAAGGGCCCGCAAGAACGAGGGTGCAGGATTACCGCCCTGGGACGTTCCATCACAATTTAGAAGACCCTAAGGTATCTAGAAGTTACGCTGGAGGCCAATAAAAATCGCAGCGCCCATGTACTCAAGGCAAACGTAGATTGCTCGCCAGCGTCACGAGATCGAAGCTGCTATACGCGGCACCAGCATGCTCTGAGGCAATAAAAACGGCAAGAAATCAGGGACCGTACGATAGGCTCTACGGTTGGGCAGGGCCTATGGTACGGTCCCTACAGACTCCGCGGAAGTGCTGGTGTCTACAGTGCCGGCGGATCTACTCGTCAAGGAATGGACGGCGGAGTTCCTGGCGCGAAAGAGAAGACCCCAAGACTCAAAGGAACCTAGGGAGGCCACGATGGATGCCGGGCAAAGAAAGTGGAATTGTGACACAAAGGGAGTGTGGACACGGTCACTGATCCCCAAGTTGTGTCCCTGGATGCAGCGAACACACAGCGAAACAACGTACTGGTTAACACAGCTTCTAACGGGACACGGGTACTTCCAGACGTACCTGGTGAAGATCAAGAAGACCGCCGACGGGACCTGCCTCTCTACTGCAGATTCGAGGCCGACGACGCAGCGCACACGCTGCTGCATTGCCAACACGGTCCTCAGTGCAGCGCTGGTCGGAGCGCGAACAGGGCAGCTGCTAGTGCCACAAATGCTAGAGTCATAGAAGCAGTGGAACGCGGTGTCACACATCGCAACAGCCTGGTCGCTGGCCGCCAGGTAAACGCAACCTCGCAGAGGTTAGCACAGAACAGACCAGAAGGGACCACAGCAGAGGAGAGGGCCAAACAGGCCAACACGACGGCACCTCGTGATGTCTTAAGGCGAGTCCGGTTGGTTTTGGTGATAATCATTGTCGCATATTGAGTTCTTAGCAGGCGCACACTTCTCTGTCTATTCTTTTTTGTATTCCGTCTGTGACTAGTACCGAATCGTCTGCATATCGTAGAATGTTGATAACCTACCCGTTTATTATTACCCCTCCTGCTCTTCTTCTAGCGCGTCTCTGAAGAGTCTCACTGCATATGTGTTAAATAATTGTATGGATAGCATACATCCTTGCCTTACTCCTTGCTGTACTAAGATTTGTTCTGATAATCTGTTCTCTACACAAGTACGTGTTGTTTGTTGGCTGTACAGATTCTGTGATACGTCCATGCCTGTCGTCTATTCTCGATTGGCGTATAATTTGCATTAACTGGACGTTAAGCGCCTGTAAAGCGTCTTTTCAAAGTCGACAAAGTGTGCATACATTCAGTTCACATCTCTTGCTCTTTGGATAAGTACATTTAGACCGAAGAGTGCATTTCTCGTACCGCGGCCGTTCCTGAACCCTGAGTTTATGTGTCTCCTATGTCTTCTTCTAGCCTTTTATATATATATATATATATATATATATATATACGGTCGTAAATCATCTTGAGAAAACCTTCAGGAAATAACTTGAGATGCATACTATTCTGTACTCCTCGCACATTTTAGCTGTATGCTTTTTGGGTATTGGTTTAATGTTGATGTTAGTCTTTTCTCTGGGATGTTTCCAGTTACATAGATGTGGTTGAATAGTTCTGTGGTGTTGATAAGTGTTCTCTCTCTATCAGTTTCAGTTTTATTATTGCCTTGGTCACTTCGCAGCGCGTTATAAGAGGTCCTGTTAATAGATTATTACTGCTATTTTGTCTTCGATTGTTATCAGCATAGAGAAATTTTATGTATTCTTTCCATTTTGTTAATTGATCATCCATATTGTTTATCAGCAATGAGGTTGTTCTGTAGAAAGTTACGTGATCTTGTGGTTCCTCTCATCTTTTTGTACATGTTTAGTACATCATGTTTTCTGACGAACTTTTTCCAGTTTTCCTTAGCTTCTTTAATTTTTCTTTAGATGTTTCGGTGCAGATGTAAATATTCTACTTGGTTTTTGTTTTTAGCTCTTCTTTGCTTCTCCATTCGATCTAGGATCTTCGTGTCTCATTTGATCATCTTGACTCTATCCGTTGTGAGTAGATTGTCATTCGCTACTGTTGTCATGATGTAACAAATTCAGTTATTTGTTCAATGCTTCGCCATCCAAGATTTTCAAGATTTACAATGTTGTTAATTTTCGCTGCAATCTGTTTTTCATATCTTCTATAACGTTAGGTTCTTTAGTCTTCTGTATATCGTGTGATTTGGTTTGCGTCTTTTGTTCCGTTTTCTTTAGGCGCACTGTTGAAAGTAGTAGGTTGAGGTCAGTATAAACATCTGCATCTGGGTACGTTTAGATTGATGGTCTTTCTGAACCTTTTATTAATTGTAATGAAATAGATTTGATTCCTTATAAGGTTCTCTTGGGTGTCGGCCGGGGATTTCCAAATGTATACTTTTAAAACTTTTTATAAAATATCCACCTCAGTTTTTGAATTGCCTTGCGGCCTTGCCTTGTGACTTATTGACTTGACTTGTTGACTTGACTCGTTGACTTGATTGGTTGCATTGACTTTTGGACTTATTGCTTCTACTTTTTAACTTCTTGATTTTTTAATTTGTTGACTTGAATTGTTCACTCGATACGTTGACTAGACTCGTTGACTTGAGTCGTTTAATTGACTCGTAGACTTGATTCGTTGACTTGAGTCGCTTAATTGACTCGTTGACTTGATTCGTTGACTTGAGTCGTTTAATTGACTCGTTGACTTGAGTCGGTGGCTTGAGTCGTTGACTTAACTTGTAGCCTTGACTTTTTGACTTTACTCGTTGACTTGATTCGTTGCTTTGACTTTTGGACTTTTGCCTCTACATTTTAACTTGACTTTTTGATTTGTTGATTTGACTTGTTCACTCGTTTCGCTCACTAGACTCGTTGACTTCAGTCGGTGGCTTGACTCGTTGACTTAATTCGTTGCCTTGACTTTTTGACTTGTTGCCTCGACTTTTTAACTTGACTCTTTGATTTGTTAACTTGACTTGTTCACTGGATTCATTTGCTAGACACGTTGTCTTGAGTCGTTTAATTGACTCGTAGATTCGATTTGTTGACTTGACTCGTTGACTTAAGTCGCTTAATTGACTGGTTGACTTGAATCTTTGACTTGTGTTGGCGGCTTGACTTTATGACTTCTTGCCTTGACTCGTTAACTTGATTCGTTGCCTTGACTTTTGGACTTGTTGCATCAACTCTTTAATATGACTTTTTTATTTGTTGACTTGATTAGTTGACTCGACTTGTTGTCTTGATTTGTTGTATTGGAACGTAGACTTGATTCGTTGACTTCATTCGTTGACTTGAGTCGGTTAATTGACTCGTTGACTTGAATCGTTTACTTGAGTCGGCGTCTTGAGTCGTTGACTTAACATTTTGACTTGACTCGTTGACTTGATTCGTTGCCCTGACTTTTGGATTTATTGCATCAACATTTTAACTTGACTTTTTGATTTGTTGACTCGATTCGTTGACTTGATTCGCTTAATTGAGTCGTTGACTTGAGTTGGTGGCTTGAGTCGTTGACTTAATTGGTTTGCTTGACTTGATTCGTTGCCTTGACTTTTGGACTTGTTGCCTCAACATTTTAACTTGACTTTTTGATGTGTTGCTTTCACTTGTTGGCTCGATTCGTTGACTAGACTTGTTGACTCGAGTCGTTTAATTGACTCGTTGACTTGAGTCGTTGGCTTGAGTCGTTGACTTAACTTGAGTCGGTAGCTTGAGTCGTTGACTTAACTGGCTGCCGTGACTTGTTGACTTATTTACTTGACTTGTTGACTTGATTTGTTGCCCTGTGTTTTTGACTTCTTGCCTCGTTTTTTTATCTTGACTTTTTTATTTGTTGACTTGACTAGTTGACTCGATTCGTTGACTTGATTCGTTAACTAGAATCGCGTAATTTACTCGTTGGCCTGAGTCGTTTACTTAACTTGTAGTCTCGAGTTTTTGGCTTGACTTGACTCGTTGACTTGACTTGATGACATGGCTTGTCGACTTGACTTGTTGCATTGCCTAAAATTTAAAACGTTTTATAAATTATCCAATTTACTACATTTAGAATGCCACCATTTCCGCAGGCGGAGGGTTCGGTACCGCCCATGGCTCACTTATTGACATCTAACTGCGCTCATGCATGCCTCTTATCACGTGATTTTTTTAATTTTTTGTTTTCGCAAAAATGATTTTTATAAAAGATAAAAAAATTATTCACCGAATTTAAATCTATAAATGTTCGTGCAAGTGGACAGTTATGTTACTCACAAAAAAATCTGTTACTTTCGGATGTTTTTTTTTTGGTTTAGGTGGGGAATCTTCGAAAGACGTCCGGGAGGTCTATTTGGCATTCTCTCCCGGGCAGTGCTGGATTTCGGCTTGGGCCGACCTAACACCTAAACCCTTCCTCCACCCGGTCTCGCCTTAAGGCATCACGATGTGCCGTCGTGTTGACCTGTTTGGCCCTCTCCTCTGTTGTGGTCCCTTCTGGACTGAACTCACCTCTGCGGGGTTGCGTTTACCTGGCCGCCAGCGACCAAACTCCACAACAGCCTGGTCGTTGGCGACCAAGTAAACGCAACCCCACAGAGGTGAGTACAGTACAGAAGGGACCACAACAGAGGAGAGGGTCAAACAGGTCAACACGACGGCACCTCGTGATGCCTTAAGGCGAGAGCGGGTGGAGGAAGGGTTTAGGTGTTAGGTCGGCCCAAGCCGAAATCCAGCACTGCCCGGGAGAGAATGCCAAATAGGCCTCCCGGACGTCTTTCGAAGATTCCCCACCTAAAGCAAAAAAAACATCCAAAAGTAACAGATTTTTTTGTGAGTAACATAACTGTCCACTTGCACGAACATTTATAGATTTAAATTCGGTGAATCATTTCTGAACATCTTTTATAAAAATCATTTTTGCGAAAATAAAAAATTTAAAAAAATCACGTGATAAGAGGCATGCATGAGCGCAGTTAGATGTCAATAAGTGAGCCATGGGCGGTACCGAACCCTCCGCCTGCGGAAATGGTGGCATGCTAAATGTAGTAAAGTGGATAATTTATAAAACGTTTTAAATTTTAGGCAATGCAACAAGTCAAGTCGACAAGCCATGTCATCAAGTCAAGTCAAAGAGTCAAGTCAAGCCAAAAACTCGAGACTACAAGTTAAGTAAACGACTCAGGCCAACGAGTAAATTACGCGATTCTAGTTAACGAATCAAGTCAACGAATCAAGTCAACTAGTCAAGTCAACAAATCAAAAAGTCAAGTTAAAAAAACGAGGCAAGAAGTCAAAAACACAGGGCAACGAATCAAGTCAACAAGTCAAGTAAATAAGTCAACAAGTCACGGCAGCCAGTTAAGTCAACGACTCAAGCTACCGACTCAAGTTAAGTCAACGACTCAAGCCACCGACTCAAGTCAACGTGTCAATTAAACGACTCGAGTCAACAAGTCTAGTCATCGAATCGAGCCAACAAGTGAAAGCAACACATCAAAAAGTCAAGTTAAAATGTTGAGGCAACAAGTCCAAAAGTCAAGGCAACGAATCAAGTCAAGGCAACCAATTAAGTCAACGACTCAAGCCACCAACTCAAGTCAACGACTCAATTAAGCGAATCAAGTCAACGAATCGAGTCAACAAATCAAAAAGTCAAGTTAAAATGTTGATGCAATAAGTCCAAAAGTCAGGGCAACGAATCAAGTCAACGAGTCAAGTCAAAATGTTAAGTCAACGGCTCAAGACGCCGACTCAAGTAAACGATTCAAGTCAACGAGTCAATTAACCGACTCAAGACAACGAATGAAGTCAACGAATCAAGTCTACGTTCCAAGACAACGAATCAAGACAACAAGTCGAGTCAACTAATCAAGTCAACAAATAAAAAAGTCATGTTAAAGAGTTGATGCAACAAGTCCAAAAGTCAAGGCAACGAATCAAGTTAACGAGTCAAGGCAAGAAGTCATAAAGTCAAGCCGCCAACACAAGTCAAAGATTCAAGTCAACGAGTCAATTAAGCGACTTAAGTCAACGAGTCAAGTCAACGAGTCAAGTCAACGAATCAAATCTACGAGTCAATTAAACGACTCAAGACACCGTGTCTAGCAAACGAATCGAGTGAACAAGTCAAGTTAACAAATCAAACAGTCAAGTTAAAAAGTCGAGGCAACAAGTCAAAAAGTCAAGGCAATGAATTAAGTCAACGAGTCAAGCCACCGACTGAAGTCAACGAGTCTAGTGAGCGAAACGAGTGAACAAGTCAAATCAACAAATCAAAAAGTCAAGTTAAAATGTAGAGGCAAAAGTCCAAAAGTCAAAGCAACGAATCAAGTCAACGAGTAAAGTCAAAAAGTCAAGGCTACAAGTTAAGTCAACGACTCAAGCCACCGACTCAAGTCAACGAGTCAATTAAACGACTCAAGACAACGAATCAAGTCAACGAGTCAATTAAGCGAGTCAAGTCAACGAATCAAGTCTACGAGTCAATTAAACGACTCAAGTCAACGAGTCTAGTCAACGAATCGAGTGAACAATTCAAGTCAACAAATCAAAAAATCAAGAAGTTAAAAAGTAGAAGCAATAAGTCCAAAAGTCAATGCAACCAATCAAGTCAACGAGTCAAGTCAAAAAGTCAAGTCAATAAGTCACAAGGCAAGGCCGCAAGGCAATTCAAAAACTGAGGTGGATATTTTATAAAACGTTTTAAAAGTATACATTTGGAAATCCCCGGCCGACACCCAAGAGAACCTTATAAGGAATCAAATCTATTTCATTACAATTAATAAAAGGTTCAGAAAGACCATCAATCTAAACGTACCCAGGTGCAGATGTATATACTGACCTCAACCTATTACTTTCAACAGTGCGCCTAAAGAAAACGGAACAAAAGACGCAAACCAAATCACACGATTGCAGAAGACTAAAGAACCTAACGTTATATAAGATATGAAAAAGAGATAGCAGCGAAAATTAACAACATTGTAAATCTTGAAAATCTTGGATGTCGAAGCATTGAACAAATAACTGAATATGTTACATCATGACAACAGTAGCGAATGACAATCTACTCACAACGGATATAGTCAAGATGATCATATGAGACACCGAGATCCTAGATCGAATGGAGAAGCAAAGAAGAGCTAAAAACAAAAACCAAGTAGAATATTTACATCTGCACCGAAACATCTAAAGAAAAATTAAAGAAGCTAAGGAAAACTGGCGGAGATGGCAATATGTCGTCGTAGAGAAGTCGTCAGAAAACATGATGTACTAAACATGTACAAAAAGATAAGAGAAACCACAAGATCATGTAACTTTCTACAGAACAACCTCATTGCTGATAAACAATATGGATGATCAATTAACAAAATGGAAAGAATACATACAATGTCTCTATGCTGATAACAATCGAAGACAAAATATCAGTAATAACCTATTAACAGGACAACTTATAACGCGCTGCGAAGTGACCAAGGCACTAACAAAACTGAAACTGATAGAGAGAGAACACTTATCAACACCACAGAACTATTCAACCACATCTATGTAACTGGAAACATCCCAGAGAAAAGACTAACATCAACATTAAACCAATACCCAAAAACCATACAGCTAAAATGTGCGAGGAGTACAGAATAGTATGCATCTCAAGTTATTTCCTGAAGGTTTTCTCAAGATGATTTACGACCGTATATATATATATATATATATATATATATATATATATATATATATATATAAATAAAGGCTAGAAAAAGACATAGGAGATACATAAACTCAGGGTTCAGGAACGGCTGCGGTACGAGAAATCCACTCTTCGTTCTAAATGTACTTATCCAAAGAGCAAGAGATGTGAACTGAAATGTATTGCATACTTTGTTGACTTTGAAAAGACGCTTTACAGAAGCTTAACGTCCAGTTAATGCAAATTATACGCCAATCGAGAATAGACGACAGGCATGCACGTATCATATAGAATCTGTACAGCCAACAAACAACACGTATTTGTGTAGAGAACAGATTATCAGAACAAATCTCAGTACAGCAAGGAGTAAGGCAAGGATGTATGCTATCCATACAATTATTTAACACATATGCAGTGAGACTCTTTAGAGACGCGCTAGAAGAAGAGCAGGAGGGGTAATAATAAACGGGTAGGTTATCAACATTTTACGATATGCAGACGATTCGGTACTAGTCACAGACGGAATACAAAAAAGAATAGACAGAGAAGTGTGCGCCTGCTAAGAACTCAATATGCGACAATGATTATCACCAAAACCAACCGGTCTCGCCTTAAGACATCACGAGGTGCCGTCGTGTTGGCCTGTTTGGCCCTCTCCTCTGTGGTGGTTCCTTCTGGACTGTTCTGTGCTAACCTCTGCGAGGTTGCGTTTACCTGGCGGCCCGCGACCAGGCTGTTGCGATGTGTGACACCGCGTTCCACTTCTTCTCTGACTCTAGCATTTGGGGCACTAGCAACTGCGCTGTTGGCGGTCCGACCAGCGCTGCACTGAGGACCGTGTTGGCAATGCAGCAGCGTGCGTGCTGCGTCATCGGCCTCGAATCTGCAGTAGAGGCAGGCCCGTTGACGGTCTTCTTGATCTTCACTAGGTACGTCTGGTAGCACCCGTGTTCCGTTAGAAGCTGTGTTAACCAGTACTTTGTTTCGCCGTGTGTTCGCTCCATCCAGGGACACAACTTGGGGATCAGTGACCGTGTCCACACTCCCTTTGTGTCACAATTCCACTTTCTTTGCCCGGCATCCATCGTGGCCTCCCTAGGTTCCTTTGAGCCTTGACGCGCGACCGTCTTCTCTTTCGCGTTAGGAACTACGCCGTCCATTCCTTGACGAGTAGATCCGCCGGCGCTGTAGACGCCAGCACTTCTGCGGAGTCTGTAGGGACCGTACGATAGGCCCTGCCCAACCGCAGAGCATATCGTGCGGTCCTTGATTTCTTTAGGTCTTTATTGCCTCAGAGCATGCTGGTGCCGCGTATAGCAGCTTCTATCTCGTGACGCTGGCGAGCAATCTACGTTTGCCTCGAGTACATGGGCGCTGCGATTTTTATTGGCCTCCAGCGTGACTCCTAGATACCTCAGGGTCTTCGAAATTGCGATGGAACGTCCCAGCGCGGTAATCCTGCCCTCTCGTTCCCTGCGGGCCCTTATCGCTGACAGTCAGACCGATTGGGTCTTCTCCTTTGCAAGTTCCAGGTGTGTCTCCCGCATCCAGCTGTCTACCGTATCGACCATAACAGCTGCGCGTTTAAGGTCCTCAATGTTACCTGGCCCTCCAACTATCGCCAGGTCGTCTGCAAACGCGTTCGTCTGCACCTCTGCTGGTAGCTTCAGCCTCAAAACGCCGCCGTAGGCTAGATTCCAAAGAAGCGGCCCCTGCACCGAGCTATGGGGGACTCCCGCGGTTATCTGGAAGGTTGTCGTACTTGATATCCCCGCGTCTTCGTAGATTACCTCTCGTAGCGTCAGGTAACTCCGTAGCATGTTCTGCAGGTGCGCGGAGTCTGCAAACTGACCAACACCTCCATTATCCTGGCCCATGGCAGGGAGTTAAATGCATTCCGGACGTCAAGGGCTATCAATAAGCAGTGCTGGTGCTTCCTTAATGGGCCTTTCTCAATGTTTCTACTGCCTTAGCACGGTGCGTATTGTGTCATCCTTTGCGGAGAGCAAATTGCATCGAGGACATAGTGTCGCTCGCAGTAGCCTTTCGAGAAGCTTAGCTGCGCCGTCGAGCAGTCGTCCTGTGGGAGAGGACCCGTGTGATGTTTGACGGGTTGCGGGCCAGGCGGGAATAGCGCCTGGGCCACACTCTCCATTCCTCCTTGTACCGTTGCAAGCGGGCGCCGATCTTCTTCACCACGATGCTAAATGGCAGACCCCACGGGTCATTCTCGACCTCGACGCAGAGGGTTCTCCAGCAACGGTTCTTATTCCTCTGAGTGGCGAGACGGAAGACCTTCCGTTTCTGTATGTTCTTGCTGGCTGCGATAAGGTCGGAGTTGTCAATGTTGCGTTATGCAGGTATGGCTTTTCACATAACTAAATAAGCCATAAACCACTTATGTTTCACCTCAAATCATTATAAGTCATCAAAAGTACGTCAAAAGCACTAGATAATATAACATAATTCCCAGATTACCGCATGTGCAAATGCTCGCCTCTCCCCACCCCTTCGTCCCCGACCAACCCGCTCCGTTTAGCTGCCACGCCCCTGTTTCGCTGCCATATATTTTACCCACATATATGGTCTCCAAAACGAAGCCGTCCTGGGATGAGAAGAAAGCCTGCCCGCTGACTGCCCGTCTGCCCGCCTGCCTTGACTGCCTCGCCTGCCTGCCGCATTTTCTGAGATTGTTGCCTCCGGTTTACCCACATATATGGTCTACAAAACGAAGCCGTCCTGGGATGAGAAGAAAGCCTGCCCGCCGTTTGCCCGCCGCCTGCCCGCCGCCTGCCGCCGCCTGCCCGCCTGCCCGCCTGCCTTGACTGCCTCGCCTGCCTGCCGCATTTCCTGAGGTTGCTCCCTCCGGTTTACCCACATATATATGGTTTCCAAAACGAAGCCGTCCTGGGATGAGAAGAAAGCCTGCCCGCCTGCCTTGACTGCCTCGCCTGCCTGCCGCATTTGCTGAGGTTGCTGCCTCCGGTTTACCCACATATATGGTCTCCAAAACGAAGCCGTCCTGGGATGAGAAGAAAACCTGCCTGCCGCCTGCCCGTCTGCCCGCCTGCCTTGACTGCCTCGCCTGCCTGCCGCATTTCCTGAGGTTGCTGCCTCCGGTTTACCCACATATATGATCTCCAAAATGAAGTCGTCCTGGGATGTGAAGAAAGCCTGCCCGCCGCCCGCCGCCTGCCTGCCTTGACTGCCTCGCCTGCCTGCCGCATTTCCTGAGGTTGCTGCCTCCGGTTTACCCACATATATGGTTTCCAAAACGAAGCCGTCCTGGGTTGAGAAGAAAGCCTGCCCGCCTGCCTTGACTGCCTCGCCTGCCTGCCGCATTTTCTGAGATTGTTACCTCCGGTTTACCCACATATATGGTCTCCAAAACGAAGCCGTCCTGGGATGAGAAGAAAACCTGCCTGCCGCCTGCCCGTCTGCCCGCCTGCCTTGACTGCCTCGCCTGCCTGCCGCATTTCCTGAGGTTGCTGCCTCCGGTTTACCCACATATATGATCTCCAAAGTGAAGTCGTCCTGGGATGTGAAGAAAGCCTGCCCGCCGCCTGCCTGCCTTGACTGCCTCGCCTGCCTGCCGCATTTCCTGAGGTTGCTGCCTCCGGTTTACCCACATATATGGTTTCCAAAACGAAGCCGTCCTGGGTTGAGAAGAAAGCCTGCCCGCCTGCCTTGACTGCCTCGCCTGCCTGCCGCATTTGCTGAGGTTGCTGCCTCCGGTTTACCCACATATATGGTCTCCAAAACGAAGCTGTCCTGGGATGAGAAGAGAACCTGCCTGCCGCCTGCCCGTCTGCCCGCCTGCCTTGACTGCCTCGCCTGCCTGCCGCATTTCCTGAGGTTGCTGCCTCCGGTTTACCCACATATATGATCTCCAAAATGAAGTCGTCCTGGGATGTGAAGAAAGCCTGCCCGCCGCCCGCCGCCTGCCTGCCTTGACTGCCTCGCCTGCCTGCCGCATTTCCTGAGGTTGCTGCCTCCGGTTTACCCACATATATGATCTCCAAAGTGAAGTCGTCCTGGGATGTGAAGAAAGCCTGCCCGCCGCCTGCCTGCCTTGACTGCCTCGCCTGCCTGCCGCATTTCCTGAGGTTGCTGCCTCCGGTTTACCCACATATATGGTTTCCAAAACGAAGCCGTCCTGGGTTGAGAAGAAAGCCTGCCTTGACTGCCTCGCCTGCCTGCCGCATTTCCTGAGGTTGCTGCCTCCGGTTTACCCACATATATGGTCTCCAACACGAAGCCGTCCTGGGATGAGAAGAAAGCCTGCCCGCCGCCTGCCCGTTTGCCCGCCTGCCTTGACTGCCTCGCCTGCCTGCCGCATTTCCTGAGGTTGCTCCCTCCGGTTTACCCACATATATATATGGTCTCCAAAACGAAGCCGTCCTGGGATGAGAAGAAAACCTTCCCGCCGCCTGCCCGCCGCCTGCCCGCCTGCCTTGACTGCCTGCCCCATTTCCTGAGGTTGCTGCCTCCGGTTTACCCACATATATGGTCTCCAATACGAAGCCGTCCTGGGATGAGAAGAAAGCCTGCCTGCCGCCTGCCCGTCTGCCTTGACAGCCTCGCCTGCCTGCCGCATTTCCTGAGGTTGCTGCCTCCGGTTTACCCACATATATGATCTCCAAAACGAAGTCGTCCTGGGAGGAGAAGAAAGCCTGCCCGCCGCCTGCCTGCCTTGACTGCCTTGCCTGCCTGCCGCATTTCCTGAGGTTGCTGCCTCCGGTTTACCCACATATATGGTTTCCAAAACGAAGCCGTCCTGGGATGAGAAGAAAGCCTGCCCGCCGGCTGCCTGCCGCCTGCCGCCTGCCGCCTGCCTGCCTGCCTTGACTGCCTTGCCTGCCTGCCGCATTTCCTGAGGTTGCTGCCTCCGGTTTACCCACATATATGGTCTCCAAAACGAAGCCGTCCTGGGATGAGAAGAAAGCCTGCCCGCCTGCCCGTCTGCCCGCCTGCCTTGACTGCCTCGCCTGCCTGCCGTATTTCCTGAGGTTACTGCCTCCGGTTTACCCACATATATGGTCTCCAAAACGAAGCCGTCCTGGGATGAAAAGAAAGCAAGGAAGATCGTGTTCAAATTGAGACTGACACCGGTTCAGGTGTAAACTGGATGACTATAATGGAATCCAATAAACCTCTTCGTCGGCAAGAAGCCTGTTAATGGCATCTGCGTAATATTCGGTGATGTGGACTTATCTATCCTAGCAAGAACAATTGACTGCTACTAAGTAGTTACTACGGAGTTGCGGCCGGTGCTGCTACCACTTACGCGACAACAATTGCAAATGAGTCTGGGAATGGTATTGATGCTGCTGTGGAGGATATATACGTCGAGCTGGTCATGATGCAGGCCAACGTCAACTGCTCGTTAGAGGTGAAGGCGCTCAAGAATAAGCAGAACGACATAACTATTATGGAGCTTGCTTTTCGACAGAAGACGTACCTTGTATTATCATCAAATGTACAAGAATAACCAGTACGACATGGCCAATCCCATTAACAGGTGACTGCGACTAAGAAGTACAAAGGACTGGCGGTCGGTGCCGCTACCACTTCCTTGACGCCGATTGCAAAAAAGGCTGAGAATGTTATTGATACTCCTCCACAGCAGCGTAAGAACGCCGAGCTCATCATGATACAGGGCAACGTCAACCGCTGGTTAGAGGAAAAGGCGCTCAAGAATAAGCAGAACATAGCTATTATGGAGCTTGCTTTTCGAAAGAAGACATATCTTGTATTATCATTAAGTCTACAAGAATAACCAGAACGACATGACCAATCCCATTAACAAGTGATTGCTGCTAAGAAGTTCAAAGGAGTTGCGGCCGGTGACTGTACCACTTACGTAAGGCCGATTGCAAACCAGTCTGAGAATATGGTTGATGCCGCTGTGGAGTTGGTCATGTTGCCAGCCAACGTCAACTGCTCGTTAGAGGTGAAGGCGCTCAAGAATAAGCAGATCGACATAACTATAATGCTTTTCGAAAGAATTTATACCTTTTATTATCATCAAGTCTACAAGAACAACCAGAGAAGTACGAAGGACTTGCGGCCGGTGCCGCTACCACGTCCTTGACGCCGATTGCAAAAGAGGCTGAGAATGTTGTTGATGCTTCTCCACGACAGCATAACGACGTCGAGCTGATCATGATACAGGGCAACGTCAACCACTCGTTAGAGGCGAAGGCGCTCAAGAATAAGCAGAACGACAAGGTCAAGCCCGTTATGCAATAAATGTGACCTTATTGAGTCAATACTCAAATCTATATAGATAGAATTACTTAGTTTTATTTTCTTTTCTTAACAATACAATTTAAGTTCATTATCATTATCAGCACTCATAGTTCACAATTTATATTATGTTCATAAGGTTAATTTTAGTTAACAGCCTTTATTTAATTTTGAGTGTGCATTAATTTATTTTAAGAGTGTTTTTAATTTGAATTTGGATTTTTTTTAGTTTTCCACTACCTATCACTAAGGTATTATTTTTAATCTATATTAATTGAATTTGATAATAGCTTGAAATTGTTTAAATAAGAACTAAATCTGATTATTATACCTCATATTTTCTGCTAATAGATTTTAATACTTTATTTGTTTATTTGTATTAAAACTGCACATTAATAGTTTATATACTTTTATTTATATACAATATTTGCTGATAAAAGTATGATTATAATTGTGATTATGCAGTTATACTATTCATTGCCAAAATATTTAATAGTGAATATTAAGACATTATATACGTTTCTTTGTATTCAATACTGACTGATAAAGTACTGTGATTAGATATGTTCAAAATGTGATTAAGCTGTGATAATTGCAATATGATTAATCTTAGTTATCATTGAGAGTTTCTATTGGTTTATTTCTAGCATTATATTATTCAATACTGCCTATTCTATATATAAAGAGGATGTGATGTTAAGGATAGTTTAGTCATAAGTAATATATTAGTGTTTCAATCAAATATATGTGTTGTGTTCACCACTAGTCATCACTGAAATTATATAGTGATGCTGCTACATGATAACTCTTATTTGCTATTAGTCATCACTGTGATTAAATAGTGATTATGCAATATTATACCTCTTAATTGCAATTACGAGTTTCTATTGGTTTAGTCATATGTTATATATTAGTGTTTCACTGAAATAAATGTATTGTATCATCACTAGTCATCACTGTGATTAAATAGTTATTAGGCAATATGGTACCTCTTAATTGCAATTACGAGTTTCTATTGGTATAGTCATATGTTATATATTAGTGTTTCACTGAAATAATTGTATTGTATCATCACTAATCACCAATGTTATTAAATAGTGATTATGCAATATGATCCCTCTTAATTGCAATTACGAGTTTCTATTGGTTTAGTCATATGTTATATATTAGTGTTTCACTGAAATAAATGTATTGTATCATCACTAATCACCAATGTTATTAAATAGTGATTATGCAATATCATCCCTCTTAATTGCAATTACGAGTTTCTATTGGTTTAGTCATATGTTATATATTAGTGTTTCACTGAAATAAATGTATTGTATCATCACTAATCACCAATGTTATTAAATAGTGATTATGCAATATGATCCCTCTTAATTGCAATTACGAGTTTCTATTGGTTTAGTCATATGTTATATATTAGTGTTTCACTGAAATAAATGTATTGTATCATCACTAGTCATCACTGTGATTAAATAGTTATTAGGCAATATGGTACCTCTTAATTGCAATTACGAGTTTCTATTGGTTTAGTCATATGTTATATATTAGTGTTTCACTGAAATAATTGTATTGTATCATCACTAATCACCAATGTTATTAAATAGTTATTAGGCAATATGGTACCTCTTAATTGCAATTACGAGTTTCTATTAGTTTAGTCATATGTTATATATTAGTGTTTCACTGAAATAATTGTATTGTATCATCACTAATCACCAATGTTATTAAATAGTGATTATGCAATATGATCCCTCTTAATTGCAATTACGAGTTTCTATTGGTTTAGTCATATGTTATATATTAGTGTATCAATTAAATAAAAGTGTTGTATCATCACTAGTCATCACTGTGATTAAATAGGGATGGAATATGATACCTATTATTGGCAATTAACTGTTTCTATTGGTTTAGTCATAAGTTATATGTAAATGTTTCAGTTAAATAAATGTGAATTCAATACTAGCTATAAACACTGTAATTAAATTGTAATGGTTTCTATTAGTATATATAAATAATATGTGATAATCCTGTATAGGATGATTTTGTTATATATGTGTTGCATTAGAATAAACTAAATGTGTTTTATTTGTTTCATTGCCTTTGCTACAAGAGCCCGAAAAACCAGAACTAGGAAGCTGATAATTTAGGTTCTAAATCTGGCATGGGCAACCTTTTTCTATAGGGGCCAGATAGAAGAATTTAGTATGGTCACGGGCCGAAACAAAATGAAATTAATATTGTTTATTTAATAAAAACAAAAGGTACAGATATGTATATCCAGTGTTATAATAATAACAATAAAAGGATACAATTAACAAACTTCGATCAACAAATGCTTCTTAGAATCTTATTATGCTACACTCTAATTAATGAGAAACTGCTTTTCACTTGCAAGAAATTAAATAAGTGATTTCTATGCGTATGTACTTTTCCAACTATCGACAATCCTTGATCTATTTTTGATATCGTGAAAATCTTTTAAACAGAAACGTCCACAGCATTAAGTACTACCGAAGGGAGACATCATTTTGCATATAAAATTTATAAAATTTGGATATTTATTTTTGGTAACTTATCTCATGTAAAAGTCCAGCAACGGCACCTCGCCAAATTGACTTTTCACTACACCATCTACCTGAAGTTTAGTTCTATTTGATGCGACATTTCCATTTGCTCCACGTTCAAATCAGGATGCAGATTTTGAATATAATGAAGATAATTCCTATACCATGCTATTCTTATCAAAATTTATATGAGCAACTATCGTCGGAAAATGATATGTATTTCCCGTACGAATCTGATTTTCCCACAATCGAAGTTTGCTTTGAAAATATTTCACATGGGTTAGTACGTCGGAACTCGGAATCGTATTTAGCTCATAAGTAATTGGTGACATCAACTAAAAATGCAATATCAGATAACCATTATTATCGCCCAACGGTTGGATCAGTTCGAGTTTCCCCTTAATTTTCATGAAATCTTTTCTTCTTCTCTTAACTCATTAAATGGCTTTAGCATTTTGCCCTTACTGAAAATTGCGTCTGCGTGTTCTATTTCCAAGTCCTGTAGGAATTGCTGGAACTGTAACAGTCTGTGTATACATACAAACAATTGTGGAATTGTTGTATTTAGGGGAACGTCGTAAGACGTGAGTTATTCATTTTTGGGATTTTATATTACTCGCTCTCAGCTACTCCTTAGCATTCCCCTAATAACACAGATGTGTTTATGTATGCACAGGCTAGGGTTATTATATGAAAGAATCATTTGTATTTCTTAATATTGTATAGGAAATGCTCATGTATCCATCCCGCACTCCGCTAGAACAAAGCGTTGTTTGTTAGTACCGTGTGAACGGAGCGTTACGCACAAGTTTCGGGGGTTCGCGGGGGTGACATACGGAGGTTACATTTAGCCTTTTCCGATTACGGAGAGGCAGTCTTCAATCGTCAACCTTCTCACCCTGTTTAGTTCCGAGACTTGTGCTCGTATCCCTAATTTCTTTTTCAAGCTTAAATATATTTCGTTGTTAATTCGTATTTACTTGTTATATCAACCTACCCCAAACCTTTCCCAAGTGATTGTGCAAACGGCAAGGCAGCGGTCCCCAACAAAGCGGTTTACAGCAGGAGGAAGGCATAAAGGTAAGTAATGTTAATATCTTAATCGATTGACATATTACTTATCATTTATATCGTGGTACGCTCGTTTCTGTTAGGGCTAGTAAGTAGAAGCGATACGCGGTGATATAGCCAAGATCACTAATAATTCAGTCATTAGCTACTTAATAGCGCGGCATAAACGACTGTACTCGCTTCCTTGTTCCGGTCACTTTACCTGCCGGAATCGACATTTGTTACATTGGCGCAGTCTAGGTAGAATTGATTTATTTGTAACTCTGTGCGAATTTTTTGTTTATTTTTAATTTTTGTTTAGTTCGCATTAATGTGTCAAATTTAAAGAATCGTAATCAGAGTTCATCAATTCGCAAACGAACGTGCCTTTGTCTTTTGTACAATTAATGCAATTTTATTCGGTTGAAGACTCAGTATATTCGGTTGAGCTCGATTTCTGCAAAAGTTAAATTAATAGTCATTTGTGTAATTTTCGTAATTTGGTACTCATAATTTGTTTTGTCTTGTTCGAGTTTGATATTATGTTTTCAGAATAAATATTATTTGTTTTAATAATTTAGTTGTGTTGCTTAAGCCTAAGCTATAGTTTGCTGTGTTGTTTTATCGTGTGTGTACTAGTAGTAAGAAATCAGTTGCCCTGAAAATTTACCATTTTTTTGTATGTGTGTGTTTGTCAGATAAATTATTTTCGTGCCAAGTAATTATTAGAATTCTAAAAAATTATATAATCATTGTACACATTGGTTTTAGAATTAAATTAAAGATTTGTGTACTTCAATTTTTTTGTTTTTGTTTTTGTAACGTAATTGTTAATTACACCCATAGTCGAAATTTTTAGCGATTCTCACCATTAGTTACTAGTTAAAGTGCTTAATCATTTCACTTTCAAATATATTTCTCTCTATCGATATTCAATAATAGTTCATAATACTTACGGAAATTTTAATCAAAATTATTAATTTTACATATTATACAAATAAGTAGTTCCTTTTAAAATGACTCAAGACGCGGCTAGTTTGGCGATGATTGAAACTTATTCGGGAAATCCAGAACCGGAATTAGAAAACTTTTTAGATAATGTTGCGCGGACAGGCCCGCTCATTCTTTTTAGTCACCGCACAAACTTCGCAGCCGACTACACTCGCTGCGATGCGGCCTTGGCTTAAGGGTTAAAGTAGATCTGGTCGCAACTTGTCGCGAATTAGAGAAAACTTATAGAAAGACGGGAGAATCACTAAAAGCGTTTTCGATGCGGTTAGAAATTATGGGTAGTAAAATTTATCCAGACGCTGCGGACAAGCCATGTCGTGACATGATTGTCTGCAAACAATTTTTTTGCGGAATAGACACAAATTTGGCAAACGAAGTAAATAAACGTGCAATTTACAAAACCGTAGCAGCCGCACTTCCGATTGCGGAAGAATGCGAATTAGTAATGGGCCAACTTGTTAGAGAAACGAAAGCTGACTCACATAAACGTTCCATTAGACAACTTACCGCGAAAACCAGTAATTTAAGAATTAATTCCCCTCAAAAATCTTATTCACATAATAGACTCGCGACTTTCCGTGATTTCCCCAATATGATAGACAAATGTTACAATTGTGGTAATAAAGGACACATTTCAAGAGATTGTCAAGAACCTAGACAGCTGTTTTGTCTTCCGTGTGAGAAAAAAGGGCACAAATATTTTAAGTTGATACTGGTGCGTCAGTTTCGTTACTCAAACAGTCCATAGTATCACAATTAAACTTAAAAATAGATAGTGAAAGTAATATAGACTTGTCGGATGTGTCAGGTAATAGAGTAAATTTTCAAGGAACTGTATGGGTAAAATTTCCGAGTTTAGGGAAATTGAATCCTTTTAAGTTTTTAGTTTGTGACGATCTTATAAATTTTTATACAGATGGCCTATTAGGAGAGGACTGGCTGGTAAAATCTATGGCAGTGGTAGATTTCCAGTCAAGTCTGCTCATAGTAAATTCTCTCTCATGGGAATTATTAGGTCACAAAGTTGACATAGGTCTAGACGTAGACAACATAGTTCGTCCCATAGTGGGCGTAAATAGTAATCCTGTCGAGAATGACCTCTCGCATGGATGTGTTTTCAATTTTCAAAAGGGAGCAAATAGTAAAGTGAAGTCAAGTAATGATCCGCCTTGTAATAGTGCATCACGCGGTAATTTTTCGAACAGTGTAGGATCGGCCAATCCCCACTGTGGTAAAAGTAATATTTTCCTTGTAAAATTAGAAAATTCAATCCGTATTCCACCTTTTTCTGTTTACCTGTGCACGGGTAAATTAGATAATCGATGTAGCAAAGGGACGTTGTATTTCGAACCAAGTCCATTAGAAAATTTAGGAATTGTAGGCGCGAGATCGTTGTTTGACTGCACTGAGAGTAGAACGGTACAATTACAGCTTCTTAATATCACGCCAGCTCCCGTGGTATTGAAGGCTCATATTGTAGTAGGTAAAATTGAAAGCATTAGCCGGGATGTAATCAGGTGTATTGCATCCTTAGAGGTACCTGATAGAGCGAGTTCGCCCCTGTCAATAGTACAATAGTTTTTAACCTGAAAAACCTTCATCCTAGCGAGCGACAGTTGTTTGAACCCTTTCTAGAAAAATACCAAGAGATTTTCAATAATAAAGACAGAAATTTAGGCCTAACTCCCTTAATTCAGCGTAGAATTTTCATAATCATTCCCCTATAACCAAAGCACCCCTATAACTCCGCTACCAACGAATCGCCGTATTTTTTAATATTTGGTAGAGATATAGAACTTCCGTACGATACCTTATTCAAACCATTGTCTGTTCGCTATGATGTTGATTCAAACTACGTTTCTGAGTTTATTCAACGATTAAACGTAGCCCACGCAAGAACTCGTGCCTATCAGCGTCACAAGAGTGAAAAAACACACGCATTTTTCAATCGCAGGGCAAAGATACCAGATTTGTCAGTAGGGGATAGAGTCTATTTATATGATCCCAGTTGTAAAATAGGCTTAAGTAACAAATTAACCCGTAAATGGAAAGGTCCATATAGAATCTTAGAATTGGAAGGGGTTAATGCAGTAATTAAGGAGATTTTAGGCCGTAAAGAACAAAAAGTTCATGTAATCGTTTAAAAAAAAAGTCAAACCGCGAGAAATTAATGCAGAAATCGACATTGCTGACGGGGTTACAGTTCCTATTGGAATTCCGCCTCAGGTACCAGGGACGATAGCGCCGACTAAGCCCGTGGCGCCTATAGCGCCAGTAGCGCCTGTAACGCCCCAATTAGCTCAACCGAGATACTTAACGCGCAGCATGGGGGCAGTCCCACAACATCCCTGGGTTCTTCCAAGAAAACTATAACATGCTGATCCGGGGATCCGTTAATGTTTTGTAATTATTAGCTAGTACCATGTTTAACATTTTGTATGTTACAGATTGTATTGTAATGTGTGTATTGTAGTGTGGTCACTAATCATCATTATCATGTCATGTGTAGCTGACCTAATAGCCTTCGCTTGTGCGGATCTGGCAACCGAAGTAACGAAAATATCGTTACTCAATTTGCACCCTTGGTTGGATCCCGCCAATGCGACCGAGAAGACGTCCATGGAAATTCATGTGGTGCAAACCCGGCAGTTCGATAAGAGGTCTTCTGTTTCCTGCACGGTTCGTGGAAGGGGTTTCTATATTTAATAGGGGCAGGCATCATCGCTGAAGTAGATGAATGGTACTACCAAAATTGCAGTCATCATCGAGAGGCTTCTTGACAAAATTAGACAGACCATAACCGGAGCATATCATACAGGAGAATAACCCGAGATATGTATGGACAAGCAAGGAGAACATCTCTATTCTTTGTCAATGAGCAAATAGTCAACCGAAGATAACTACATTTAGAAGAAACCTATCCAACGCCTACACCCACCTGCCCCTGCCGTGTCAACCGCCCCTACCGTGTCATCAGCCTCTGTCGTCTCAACCGCCTGCCGTGTCAACCGCCCCTGCCGTGGCTACCCCTCACCCACCAGTGCTGCGGGTACCTATCGTAGTTCAGTGATAATCTAACGAACTTTTTCTTTTATATATGTGCTTGTCTTAGTTCGTAATTTTTATATGTATCTTAGTTTTTCATTTCTATGTTTTTTTTTAGTTCATAAGTTTGTCAATATTAGAAATTTCGTTCTCGAATAATTTTAGTTGTTTTTCAAATGATTCAGTTTTCATTCTTGTTTTTGTATCCATTTTATATGTCACAGATTAGTTTCGGTTTATTCAATGCCAAGTAGTATGGGATTGTATTTAAGTTGGCGGTAGTGTAACAGTCTGTGTATACATAAACAATTGTGGAATTGTTGTATTTAGGGGAACGTCGTAAGACGTGAGTTATTCATTTTTGGGATTTTATATTACTCGCTCTCAGCGAGTAATAAGACTCCTTAGCATTCCCCTAATAACACAGATGTGTTTATGTATGCACAGGCTAGGGTTATTATATGAAAGAATCATTTGTATTTCTTAATATTGTATAGGAAATGCTCATGTATCCATCCCGCACTCCGCTAGAACAAAGCGTTGTTTGTTAGTACCGTGTGAACGGAGCGTTACGCACAAGTTTCGGGGGTTCGCGGGGGTGACATACGGAGGTTACATTTAGCCTTTTCCGATTACGGAGAGGCAGTCTTCAATCGTCAACCTTCTCACCCTGTTTAGTTCCGAGACTTGTGCTCGTATCCCTAATTTCTTTTTCAAGCTTAAATATATTTCGTTGTTAATTCGTATTTACTTGTTATATCAACCTACCCCAAACCTTTCCCAAGTGATTGTGCAAACGGCAAGGCAGCGGTCCCCAACAAAGCGGTTTACAGCAGGAGGAAGGCATAAAGGTAAGTAATGTTAATATCTTAATCGATTGACATATTACTTATCATTTATATCGTGGTACGCTCGTTTCTGTTAGGGCTAGTAAGTAGAAGCGATACGCGGTGATATAGCCAAGATCACTAATAATTCAGTCATTAGCTACTTAATAGCGCGGCATAAACGACTGTACTCGCTTCCTTGTTCCGGTCACTTTACCTGCCGGAATCGACATTTGTTACAGAACTGACGATGATTCAAACCTCTTGATTTAATGAAACTTACTCATGAAACAAGTTTCTGCAATACGCGTGTGTAGTTTAATGTTTTCGTACAAAGGTTTTCTTGATATATACATCAAGAAAACCTTTGTACCAAAATACAGTGAAGTGTGCATAGATTATTGGTGTCAATATTTCTCTCTCACCACTCCCACGCCTTTCCCTATCATTGTACATTTTCTTTAACCCGTAACAGGTGATGTCCATTTTTTTGGTGCACGGTGACGTAACGCCTGGTAAACGACTTTATATTTTAATGCTAATAAGCCAAAAATGCACCTTTCGCCATTTTAAGATGGTACTGAATTATTCTTATATTTGCCCGTTTAAGAGTTAATAATTGGAATTGCAGGAGTCTCACAGCTCTTCTCGGTACTTCTGCGAATAGCTTTTTTTCTGGGTACAATATGGTTTCTACTTCTTTCACAAATTCCCCTTCTGAGAACGGCTTCGAATGTTGCAACAGTTTTCTACAAATAATATAGAAAAAACATTTTGTTGACCGGCCAAATTATTTTTTAACTGTTCAATTATGTCCCCTCTTAGTTGTCCTGCTAAAAATTTCATATTTTAGCAAATGTCTGCTTGTATAATGTCTTTTTAAGTTGTATTCTTTTAAAACCGCAACGGTTTCATTACATCAGACAAATTGGCTTGTCCTTAAATATAACAAGATAATATTCGTTGGTCCACTTCTCCTGGAAGGTATAACGTTTATGATCAACCTCTCTGTATTTACTATTTTAAGGTGCGGACATATTTTAGGACAATTTAATTTTTTCAGATTTTCAAAAAAATCTGAAGGTGGAGTTATTCTGAATCTTTTAACACTGATCTGAATGAACTGGTAAGAACTATTTCTTGTTGACCGCTTTTACCATGCCAATGGCATAGATCATAGGCATAGATGAAGTTGGCGATGCTTATACTCATGATATAACTATTGCTCCCACCACGGCCTTTACGGACATCTCTGTATCGGCAGACAAGTTACGAGTTCTCTGATTCATACAGAAAATATTCGACATTTTAAGATTCTACTTTCGTGATATGGCAGCTAGAGTAATAATAATTAAAGCTGTGAATAATCTTGAAATATATACATTTATGTAATATTCTCATGATGCAAGTTTAGCGGCCCGGACAAATCTTACTCTACTTACTTAGGTTGCCCATGCCTGTTCTAAATCAATCTGCGTAAATTATTTCTGTACAAAAATGACATGAAATTTCCACAAGTTAGTTATTACTAAATTTAGGTTTATGCTAATATTAAATAAGAAATGAGGATAATTTAAGACTTAATATTTTGTTCTCACAAAATAAGAAGATACACTATTGAATTCTTATTTCTTATTTTTTCACATTATTACGGAAAATATCCGTCGGAAATTAATTACACCAGTGTTCAATGATTCAAACTAGTATGTTTATAAAAACAATTAGTTTCGATATACAGAGATAGATTCTATCACAGACGCTGTCAGTAAACTTTTCTATAAAAAGTATCAGACTAAATCTAAAAAAACTCCATAAACTGACAAATTAAAAAATAAATCGCGTCTTATACCGACGGAAAGACAACTACTGACACTACCTTAGTAAAAAATGTATCGACAGCAACAAACTCCACCGAAAAAGAAATGTCGTTACCATCTAAAGGCTCATATTAATCCCCTCATCTTCTTCTACTACATTTTTTCAGCGCTTCGTATGCCTGTCCATTCTCGTATATTCTTTAACCAATTAACTTGCTTTCTTCCTATACTTCTTCTCTTAATTTTATCCATATCATTAATTGTAGGATTCGGTATCTAATTCATCTTAAAATATTCCCAAGGTGTGCTTTACTACGCTTTATCGTTGTAAGTAGTTCTCAATGTCATTTCGATCCTCTCAAACTCCTTCGTTTGTTTCATTGTACTATCCATGATCATTTAACCATTTTCCTATGAATACACATATCAAATGCTTCTAGAAGGTTCATTGTACCTTCTCTGACTTAGATTTAGGTTTAAATTATCATCACAAAATAGTTATTTCGTATTTGTAAACGTGTTTTTAGCATTTATTATGCGCAGTATTAAATCTCCATCTGGACCTAATAGCAATAGCGTATCCTCCACATACACTAAATACTGTTGAACAAAATGATTCAACAATTGAAAAAGGATTATTAGCAACTGTATGGGCAACAAAATACTTTCGTCCCTACCGATTCGATCGTAAATCACAATCGTAACAGATCATAAAATTGTTAGATGGAGATTAAAATTAGAAGAGTTTGTTTATGATAATATGTAAAAAAAGGTACAAATAACGCCAATGCCGATGAACTTTCAAGAATAGAACTTAATGTAAATGAAACTGAAGAAACCCCCTTCCTGAAAAATATATGAGAGATTAAAATATGTAATTGTGCAGAAAATATAGATGAAAAATAAAATTTAGGCACTGAATCTATTAAAGTTAATTTCAGTACCCAAGATAACAATACAGTACAAGAAGAACATCTACAAGTTACAAAAATACGTCACCACAAGCATCATGAAGACCCTATATTTTCCGAAACTTTCCTTGCCTTTTTAACGCGCACAAACTGACTGTTTTTCTCTACAATCAATTCCATGTTTCCGGCTTTTCACATTTCCACAGCTTTTCCCACTGGATCCACACGGCCCGATCTATTTTTCCCAGCGTCTAGAAGGATGACGCTTTCCAATGACACCTTTTCCAACCCCCTACTCGCCCCCTACCAATACAATGGACCCCATTTTTTCCGCTTAGCTAATTATATATATATATATATATATATAGACTAGTGGCCCGTTGCAGCAATAGCTGCAATAAAAGAAGTATAATTTTAGTTTGCGGAAATTTCCATTTCAGGATAAATTGGACGTCTTTCTGCAGAAAGGAACCAATCCACCTAATGTCAAAGTTGAGAAAACATATTGATATAAAGATTTATATGAATTAAAAAATATCTCAGGTTAATTTTGGATTTCTAGAGCTTTAGAGCTATATATTTTTGTTAATTCATTAAGTTAAACAAACACATTTTTGTTGGTTCCTTTCTACAGAAAGGCGTGCAATTTGTATGGAAATTTCTTATTTTGTTCTAAATTATCTATGTAACAGGCATCAGTTTATTTTGATAGGACTATGTGTATTTTATTTTTATTCACTTCGGCATTACCGTTTAGGTAAAAAACATACCATCATCAATTATGATATTACATTGTCTAATAATATACGCGGTTAATTAAGTTGCTGTAACGTTTTCCACTGCAATGTTCACATTCATATTATTTGATGTTCCAATAGAACTTGATGACGAAGAGGGTTTGTTACCCGTTTCTATTGAAAATAAATTTTGAAAAGCGAAAATAACTAACTAAAATAACTAATTATTTTAAAAATAAACTTACGTTCTCCAACATCCCTTCCAATGCGATTTATTCTTTGTTCAGAACTGTTCTGGTGCACTGGTACCTCGTTTTTGAGAATGACCTAAAGATTTACTCAGAAAGTTAATGTTTATAATACTAAAGTAGAAGACATATATTATGCAACAGAATTGATAAGTGTATTCCTGTACTTGCTTTATCGAATGATGGATCAAGACAATAAACATAAATATCCGTTTAAGTTAATACTTTATAATTAATAACTACCTTCTACCAAGGCTAAAAGCTAAAGTTTGCCCATGTATCAACATATGTCAAAAATAAAAGACCTAGAAAATGTGACTAAACACGACTTTCTATCATCATCTAGACTATATTTACAATCAAAAGAGTTTCAGTGCCATGCTACTTTTTGGACGGCCAAATATTGGGGCCGTCCAAAAAGTAGCAAAGTAGTTTTGGCATTTTACCGATTTTTATCACTTTTATAATTTGCCATGTGACGGGTTTGGCTTTTGTTTTAGGAAAAAAATGGTATTAAGATTTTTCATTTGGTCAAAATTGTCTATCCAACATGCTAAAGCTCTTTTTGATTGGATAGTTTTCAGTTTATTTTTCTTTGGATCCTCGACTTTACCGCCCAACCGGTACACTTTTTATAACAATATTTTTGTGATTTGATCGGACGGAAGGTAGTTTTGGCATTTTACCGATTTTTATCACTTTTATAATTGGTTTGTCTTTTGTTCTAGAGAAAAAAATATGTTAAGATTTTTTATTTATTTCAATATTATCTATCCAGCAGGCCAAAACTCATCTTGATTGGCCAATTTTAACTTTTTATTTCTTCACTTCTTCGGCGTTACCGTCACACGGTACACTTTTTATAACAATATTTTTCTGTTTTTCTCGTTGGAAATTAGATACCTACAAAATAAGACCAATAGCCACTTTCTATCATGAAATAAAATTTCCTAAATTTCAAAAATTTCCCACACTCTGTAGCTTCACAGGTTCCATTTGAAACAATCTCGACATTTTTCCCGCCATCTAGACTATGAAACGACATAAGTTTCACGGCGATGCTGTTTCTGGCACGACACCAATTTTGACGCAACCAAGGGTAGTTTTGGCATATCACCGGTTTTTATCACTTTTATAATTTATCATGTGACAGATTTGTTTTTTATTTTAGTAAAAACATGTATTAAGATTTTTTATTTGGTTCAAAATTGTCCATCCATCTGGCTAAAAGTCATCTTGATTGGCCAATTTTTATTTTATTTTTCTTCACTTCTTCGACATTTTCCCCAAAACGGTAACGCTTCTTATAACAATATTTTTTTGTTTTTCTCTTTGGAAATGAAAGACCTACAATACAATACTACAGTCCACTTTCTATCTTGAAAAAAAAAAAATTCAAAGGGACAAAAAGTCCTATAGGCTTTCAGGTTCAATTTTGAACAATCTCGACATTTTCCCGCCATCTAGACTATATTTCCAAACAAACGACATAAGTTTCAGTACCATGCCACGTCTGGGACGGCCCCAATTTTGACGCAACGAAGGATAGTTTTGGCATTTTTACCGTTTTTTATCACTTTTATAATTTATCATGTGACGGCTTTGTCTTTTGTTTTAAGAAGAATATATATTAAGATTTTTCATTTGGTTCAACATTTTCTATCCAACAGGCCAAAGCTCATCTTGCTTGGACAATTTTCATTTTATTTTTCTTCACTTCTTTGACACCAAATCGGTACACTTTTTATAACAATATTTTTGTGATTTTCTTTTTGGAAAGTATCTACAATATAAAACCAAAAACAACTTTCTATCCTGAAATAAAATTTTCAATGTTTCAAAAATTTGCCAAGCCCTGTAGCTTTACAGGTTCAATTTGAAACAATCTCGACATTTTCCCGCCATCTAGACTATATTTTCAATTAAACGACATACATACCAGGGCCATACGGTCTTCTGGGCGGCCCCAATTTTGACGCAACGAAGGATAGTTTGGCATTTTTACCGATTTTTATCACTTTTATAATTTATCATGTGACGGCTTTGTCTTTGGTTTTAGGAAAAAACTATACTGAGATTTTTCATTTGGTTCAAAATTCTCTATGCGACAGGCTAAAGCTCATCATGCTTGGAAATTTTTCATTTTATTTTTCTTCACTTCTTCGACTTTACCACCAAACCGGTACACTTTTTATAATAATATTTTTATGTCTTTCTCTTTGGAAATGAAGTATCTACAATAGAAAACCAAAAACCACTTTTTATCTTGAAATAAAGTTTTCAAAGTTTCAAAAATTTGCCAAGCCCTGTAGCTTTACAGGTTCAATTTGAAACAATCTCGACATTTTTTCCGCCATCTAGACTATATTTCCAATCAAGCGACATAAGCTTCGGGGTGATGCCACTTATGGGACGACCCAAATTTGACGCAACGGCATTTTTGCTTTTTTACAGCTTTATCTGTAATTTGAGAACCATTATAATTTAACTGCTATCGGTCAGTTTTCGATTGCCTATCCAATGAGTATAAACTCGATTTTTTTCTGGAAACTTTCATTTTCTATTTTTCCACTTTTCCGCCAGTACACGCCTACTGGTTGACATTTTCTAATATTTTTTTCCCAATCTTTCTTTGCCGTTTTAGAGCGCACAAACTGACAGTTGAATTTTTCAGCTACGATCAATTCAAAGTTTCGCGCTTTCCCTGCTTTCCACATTTCCACTGCTTATCCCACCGGACCCATGGTGCCCGGTATAATTTTCCCGTCGTCTAGAAGGATGCCCCTTTTCAATGACTTCTTTCCCAGCCCCCTACTCTCCCCCTACCGCCCGCTAATCCTATACAATGGCCCCCATTTTTTTCCTTAGCTAATTATATATATATATACTAGTGGCCCGTTGCAGCAATAGCTGCAATAAAAGAAGTATAAATAGTATATTATACTACTTTAAACAAATAAAGGCTATCTATTATCTCAAGTAACTCATTTAAGATTTGGTAGAAATGTGCCCGGAAAAAATATACAAACGAATAGTTTTTTTAAAGAAAAAATTCTTATACTGATTATTGAATCTGGTGCATATTTTTCATTAAATCTTGCATTATTGTGGGGTACACCAGTTGAAGTGGATGGTTGGTTCATCATATTATCTAAAAAAAGTGGGTGAAGATATATTATACACCACTTTAAATAAAACAGTATAAATGTTTTACATTTGGGGTCAAATTGTATAAAGATTTTTTATTTGGTTAAAATTGTCCATCCAACGGGCTCAAGTGATAGGATATCGATTATACAATTTTAATTTCATTTTTCATCACTTCTTCGGCTTTACCGCCACAATGCTGAACATTTTATAACAATATTTTTGTGGAATCTTCATTGAAATTGAAAAACCTAAAAAATTAGGCAAAACACGACATTATTTCGTAAAATAAAATATTCCTAATTACAATATTTTACCAAGCCCTGTAACTTTCTCGGTTCAATTTCAAACAATCTTGACATTTTTGCTCGCCATCTAGACCATATTTCCAATCAATTGACATGAGATTTAGTGCCAAGTCATTTCTGGGACAGCCCCATAGATATAGATTCTTATCACTTTTATAATTTATCATTTGACGGGTTTGTCTTTTGTTTAAGGAAACCAATACTATACTAAAAACGAAAAACTATCACTAAGATTTTCCTTTGGTTCCAAATTGTCTATCCAATTGCCTAAAGTTCATCTTGATTGAGCAATTTTTATTTTATTTTCATCACTTCTTCCACTTTACCGCTAAAGGGGTATACTTTTCATAACAATATTTTTATCTTTTTCTCCATGCAAATGAAAGACCTACAAAATATGACCAAAAACCACTTTCTATCATGATATAAAATGTTCTAGGTTCAAAAATTGCAGGCCTTGGCAAATTTTCAGGTTCAATTTCAAACAATCTCGACATTTTCCCCGCCATCAAGACTATATTTCCAAATAAACGTCATAGGTTTTCAGGGCCCTGCCACTTTTGGGATTCTGATTTTTACCGATTTTGATCACTTTTATATTTTATATTTTGACGGGTTTTGAAGGGGAAAAATGTATAAAGATTTTTCATTTGGTTCAAAATTGTCTGCCCAACAGGCTAAAGCTCGTCTTGATTGGATAATATTTATTTTATTTTCTTCGCTTCTTCGACCTTACCGCCAAAACGGTATAATTTATATAACATTATTTTCGGGTTTTTCTCTTTGGAAATTAAATACCTACAATATAAGACCAAAATCCACTTTCTATTATGAAATAAAATTTACAAAGTTTCAAAAATTTGCCAATGCCTTTTCTGGTTCAATTTAGACTATATTTCCAATCAAATGACTTAGTTTCAGTGTCATGCCAGCGCTATTACGACCCCTGTTTTGACGCAACGGAAGATAGTTTCCGCAATTTTGGAAAACGTGTTGTAAAAAGTATATTTCTTTATTTAAACATACAAAGACTGCTAGTTAAATATCTAATAATCAATTATAAATTTACATGCTGTAAATAGCTTAACATTAAATATATAAATATTTCATATATATCAGTTAATCTTTAAATGTAGATAAAGTATCTTTCTAATTATTTTAATACCATATTCTGTATAGCTATCAATTTTCTCAAATATCTCATTTAAGTTTTGATAGTTATCTGCCTCGCGAAAAAGTGGTGTTTTTTCCCTAAAAATATGGAGAGAGTTATAAAAATACATAAATTTAATTTTAATGTTATATATATATATACATAGTTTAAAATTTATTTAAGCACAAATGAATGAAAATGAAACAAAAAAACAAATATTGTTTAATATAGTCGAACATTGTAAAATATTGCCAAATATTATCAAATATTGTGAAATATTTTCAAATATTGTCAAATATTGTGAAATATTTTCAAATATTGTCAAATATTATCAAATATTGTCAAATATTGTCAAATATTGTCAAATATTGTCAAATAGTGTCAAATATTGTCAAATATTGTCAAATATTGTCAAATATTGTCAAATATTGTCAAATATTGACAAATATTGACAAATATTGTCAAATATTGTCAAATATTGACAAATATTGACAAATATTGACAAATATTGACAAATATTCTCAAATATTGTCAAATATGGTGTTTTTTCCCTAAAAATATGGAGAGAGTTATAAAAATACATAAATTTAATTTTAATTTTATATATATACATAGTTTAAAATTTATTTAATCACAAATGAATGAAAATGAAACAAAAAAACAAATATTGTTTAATATAGTCGAACATTGTCAAATATTGCCAAATATTATCAAATATTGTGAAATATTTTCAAATATTGTCAAATATTGTGAAATATTTTCAAATATTGTCAAATATTGTCAAATATTGTCAAATAGTGTCAAATATTGTCACATATTGTCACATATTGTCAAATATTGTCAAATATTGTCAAATATTGTCAAATATTGTCAAAAATTGTCAAATATTGTCAAATATTGACAAATATTGTCAAATATTGTCAAATATTGTCAAATATTGTTAAATATTGTCAAATATTGTCCAATATATATAAATATTGTCTGTGTGTTATTTTAAAATATAACACATGTTGACCTTCTATCAATTCATATCTTAAATTATACTATACATTTTCTTCACATCCAAAAAAAAAAAATTATATTATAAATGTGTTTCAAGTTCAATTTGAAACACTCTTGATGCTCGAAAAATTTACCAAGTTCTGTAGCTTTACCGGTTCCATTTGAAACAATCTCGACATTTTTCCCGCCATCTAGACTATATTTCCAATCAAATGACTTAGTTTCAGCATTGACTAAAAAGTCACCTAGACGTTTAACCTTATGGAGCATTTCGACGGCAAAAAAGGCGTCGAACAACAGATGTCTCTGCCGGTCAGCATCTGTCGGTCGAAACCCGAACTATTATCTACATGCTTAGTTGCCATATGTAGCATATTTTGTGGCCGTCACAAATATTTTCTGATACAGTGAAAGCATGAGATAGGTTACGTCATGTGATAAATTAGATAAATTGCTTGATGTACGTTTTTAAATGCCAAGTGTCAAAGTCGCACATTTGTGTTTGCTTATTTTTTAAATAAACTTTGATTACTCTTTACATGTGCTTGTTTAGCAAAAATGGTTATTATATATTGTGTCTGCTTGTAATAATATGCGTAAAGATTTAAGTATACGAAAGAGTCAAGGTACATTATTATATGTTTAATAATGTTAAATTAGTTTTTCAAGCAATAAATGAAAGTTAAATGACCTTATTTTAGAGTAGTAATTTGTGGATCAGTTATTTACTATAGTTGCTGCACATAATCAGCATTTACATCTTTTTGTTATTTTACTATCTGATGTAGCTTATGCACATTTTTGATATGCTATAACATCGAATACTTGTGAATTATCAATTTTTAATTGCATTTTATATAAAGTAATGATAGATTGTTTACTTTCAATTTCACATTGACAGCCTAAGCTAGAATGAATCAAATATGCTCACTATTTTCAGGCCAAATTATGATATTACAATATCAATTATAATAATGTTTATTTACATATAGCCAAATACATTTGGATGTAAACGTCAACAAGTTTGAAAAATAATCAATTAACAGAGTAACAAATAAAAATGTATATAAAATTAAAAGTTAAAATTCAAACATTACCTATTCTTTAGAAATGTAATGGCTTTAGGGCAGGTGACCTAGGTGGCCAATGTACTCCTCTACCAATTCACATACCAGGATAGTAGAACTTTTTGGTGTATAACACACATAACATCGTTAACTGGATACTTTTCGATTCAAGTGAATAACTCACTTAAGCCCGTATGATATTATGTAGTTTCTTATATCGTTTTTTATATAAGACTTGATATAAGAAACTGTATAACAATTTCTACATGGAAAACTATATAGGAATTAATATTGTGTATGACATTATGTTGTTTCTTATATCAAAAAATGGAAGAGGCACGAGTCGTGATTGGTTGAATTATTTGAAATTATTGGCAGGATTTCGGGAGTGTTTATTTTTATATTGCCACGATTTAACGTCGTACAAACTATATTCCAACACTGGGTATTGTTCCACTGGCGCCAAAACATGCTCTCTTCTCCAAGACATTATAAAAATTGAAACTTGCACGTATAAAGGTGAACCTTCGTCGCCAATGTACATAGAACTAAAGAATATATATTATTATTAAGAAAACGATCGCCCAGTCGACGCCATTGTCGACCGTTATGTGCCTAATTTAGACTTCTGCGCATCCGACGCGCAGAAACGATGTAAAAAATAATCGTTTTTCTACATCGTTTCCCAAATCGTTTTCTACATGTAGAAACAATATGTAGTTTGTGTCTTTAACGAAAGCGATATAAGAAACTACAACATGATGTCAAACGAACTTTAAGAAGGCCAATCCAAATTTTTGTTACTATTCTCCAATTTATTTTACTTCAGTGAATAATAGCTTTTATGCCTTTTTTAAATAATATCGTTTTGTTAACATTACCAATATTATAGCAACAGAATTTGCTGTAAATGATAAAGCATATTTCGGTTCTACAATTACGTTTAACCAGAGAATAAGGCTATTCGTGAAATAAGTTTGAGATATTGACGTGAATAACTCAAATTTATTCCACGAATATTTTCCTGTTAAATGTCAATTGTAGAACCGGCCCTAAGAGAATCAATAGATCTTTTAAAGCAGTTTATGATAATAAAACAAAATCATACTATTATAACTTGCTGATTATCAAAAAATAATGATAATACATATAAATATTTGTACTTTATTGTAATAATTGCAGTATAATGAATATTATTGGTTTAAACAGTTTCAAGAAAATAAAATACGAATTTTCCTGTGAGGTTTAGTTTTATTGCAAATTAATTCCGCGTGTCTTTTTCTATTGTTGGGATGCTGTTCCTTGTGTTCTTCTGTTGCCCATTTAACTTGCCTATAAATTTTTATTTTTACCAACAAATTAATCATGAATGTTAGATGTTCCAAACATTCATTACTTGTTGTAATTAACTTCATGGCATCAGACAGTAAAATTTTCTGTAAATTTTTCATTATACCTGTCTGTAATGTGTGCTTCTCCAATAAATGACCAATGCTAAGTTGAGAAAAAAATTCTGAGGAACACTGCAGATATTGAAGATTATACTTCACACCATAATTTCTATTGAAAATTAGTAGATCATTTGGCGTTAAATCGGAATATTTATCTTGTAAAAATTTAGATGTACACAACTCACAACAAATTTTTTGAATAGCTTAAAAAGTAAGTAACCTGAGACATATGTATTTGAGCATGACTCCAAAGTTACTTCATGTACCGAATCCTCATGCGGTGTATCCATAATTTCCACTTTTCCTTTGTTCATTTCATTCATATCTATTACGGCGGATGTATTCTCAACATTGCTTGTAATTGTGCAACTTGATGATTCCTCTTGTGTAAATAAGAGGGTGTCATCGTCAGGTTTGCAATTTGAACTTTCAATAGGGCACTGTAGTCTTACAAAAATATTATGTTGGAGTGAAATACGAAAATTTCAGGCTGTTGGGCTAGGATTATCCACCTCTGTTTCTAATAACAGAAAATAAATTTTCAAGAGGATCTTGATTTATTCGATTAACTAACAATTACTTGATGTTTTCATTTTTTTCAATGTCCTTCCATAGTTCCAAAATACTACAAATGGTTGGCTTAAAACCATCAATACAATAAATATTGCTGCACTTCCGATTTTCTTCAAATATTTCAATGTTATTAAACAAATCAATAGCATTTTAAATGTTTCTTCTGAAAGAGAATTTGTTAAAGACATAGCACATTTGAATGGATTCGCATCATTTGTAGCTCTGGAATTTAGAGAATCAAATATATCATTAATCCTTTTTAAGAAATCTGCTGTTGCCATTGTAGTATCAGGTTTCAATTGACCGGTTGAAGATACAGTTCTAATAACAGCCGAAACAGAGTTGCTAAATACTTGTGTAGGATATATAACACACATTTTTTTGGAAAGAATTAGGGTGTATATGTATATCCGTTATTTTAATCATTGCTCTAGTTGTGTTACTTTGTTTATCTAAATAATATGTTGTTACTAAATCTTCCAAGAAATTAGTTGACCATTTACAATGAATCTCAATTTATAATTTGAAACGTTGTTTCTTAGTGACTTGATTAAATGAGGTGGATCATAAGCAGCATAAATTCGATTAGCTTTAATCATAAAATAGGGTGTGCTTATGGTAACTCCTAATAATTCTAGTGCTTTTCTATTGTTTGCCCTTGATCACATACAAACAGTCGAGGTTGTAATTTAATCTCAATAATTTGTTGCAAACCACCTTAACTAAGGAATTTAAAATATGCCCCTCGATCCAATTGTTAGACAAATAATAGCAGATAGGCATTTTCCAAGGGTAGAGCAAACCCCTTGCATAAAAAGCGGTGCATAATCTGCTAATAAATTTGTTTTGCCAAGTGTTCAAATCTACATAGCCTTCTAAACAATCTCTGTATTCATTATAATTTATACATTTTTCTAATTTAATTTCATCCACCAACAATACACATTTTCATTCAAAATCATCCATTGTTCCTACCTTCTCTGAAAAAATGTCTAACAAATGAGTGTTAACACATGTTGTAGGTTATTTATTCGTATCCATGAAAGAATTGTTGAAATTGCGGGTAATCTTACTTTCATATAATTACGCATAAATTTGTAAGCTTTCTAATCAGGCTAAGGGAAAATTTCTTTTCCTTTGTAATCCCAGGCATTCTGTTTCTATAAAATAATTGCATTTTGATTAATGTTTTAACATAATCTGAGGCTCCACACAGCATTTTCTCAAGTTGACATTTAAAACTATTAACAAGTTGTCTCCTCCTAAGCCTATTTAATAAACACGACTTCTTGTTAACTAACTTTTTTAAAGATTCTACTTTTTTCTTCCAAAATATCTTTTTCGGTTTATAGGAAATACCTTCTATGATCCGGTCATCAACAATGATTTCTTCAATTTTATCTCTAGCCAAGTCACAATCGGAGTAGCCAGGAATGGGTACTGAATGGTTGTTGAAGTATGTTTGTAATTGATTATTCAAATGTGTATTTCGATTTTTTAATCATTTGCCGAAAAATGAGGATTCGGTACAGCATTCCAATTTAATAAAATCCTTGCTGCGTTTAAATCCCGAAAGCATGTGTCCGCAAAATGATTATGACAGACCAGTTTGTATTTTAATTCGCCACGTACCAAATCTTCCAAACCAAGATTACCGGAGTTAAATATCCATTCTTTGCATCGTTATTCGTCTTCAATTGGAAATTTGTAAAATCGCACATGTGTGTCGGTGGTTTTATTCGCTTTTATGCCGTCGGTGTGCAGCTTTATAAACTAAAGCTTGTAATATAGACTAATAGCACCTTTTTTTATTAATATTTTCACAAAATCCACGTTAGTATTTTATCAAAGCGATTTAAAATTTTGAAAAGTATGTCTCCTCCTAATCCCGGAGTTGAGGCAGTCATTCTGATAACTAACTTTTTTAAAGATTCTACTCTTTTCCTCCAAAAGATCTTTTTCAGTTTATAGGTAATACATTCTATGTTTTGATCATCAACAATATTTTCTTCAATTTCATCACAAAAGGTATTAGGAATAGGAACTGAATGGTTGTTGGTATAAGTCTTTAATTGAGTATCGCAATTAGTATATTCGATTTTTTTATCATTGGCTAAAAATTAGGATTCGGAACTGTATTTTAATTTAATAAAATCCTTGCTGCATTTAACCTGCCCGTAACTATGATAACTTATTTGAATAAATAAATGCCTAGCGACAGCGACAACAAAAACTCAGCTGACGGAGGAGAGCAATTTAATGCAACGACATAAAATCCATCTGAAAATTACCCTGTCTCAAAGTATTAATTAATAGGCGATAAATGGCAACATTCAAAATAGTAATAATATAATCGTCGAGCGGGAGAGGCAGGACCATACGGCCTTCATAAAAATAAACAAGGGGTGTAGGGGGTAGAGAGAGAGTACCAACCCCTCTCCCCGCGGACCGCATCACCCACAAACTAGCGCTGTCACAATTTTACATGTGCATCTTGGTAGGTTATTAGTCAATGGTTTCAGTGTCTTGCCACGGCTATTAAGACCACTGCTTTGACGCAACGGAGTTTTGGCAATTTTACCGATTTTTATCACTTTTCAAAATAAATTCATGACTGGTTTATTTTTTATTTTAGAGAAAAATCGTACTACGATTTTTCATTTGGTTGAAAATTGTCTATCAAACGGGCTAAAGTTCATCTTGATTGGATAATTTTCATTTTTATTTTCTTCACTTTTTCGGTTTTACCGCCAAAACGGTACAACTTTTATAAAAATATGTTTTCTTATTTATCTTTGGAATTAAAAGAGCTATAAAATAATATCTACACCGACGTTCTAAAATGAAATAAAATTTTCCAAGTTGCCCCTACTATGACGACCCCTGCTTTGACGCAACGGAGGATAGTTTTGGCAATTTTACCGATTTTTCTCACTTTTCAAATAAAATTCGTGACGGGTTCATTTTTTGATTCAGAGAAAAATCGTACTAAGATTTTTCATTTGGTTGAAAATTGTCTATCCAGCAGGCTAAAGTTCATCTTGCATGTATAATTTTTATTTTTATTTTCTTCACTTTTTCGGCTTTACCGCCAAAACGGTATAATTTATATAACAATATTTTTTCTTACTTTTATTTGGAATTAAAAGACCTACAAATTGAGATTAACAAAACATAGGATAAAATTTACCTAGTTCGAAAAATTTGCTAAGCTCTGTAGCTTTACCGGTTCCATTTGAATTTCCCGCCATCTAGACTATATTTCCAATCAAATGACTTAGTTTTAGTGTCTTGCCACCGCTATTGAGACCCCTGTTTTGACGCAACGGAGGATAGTTTTGGCAATTTTAGCGATTTTTATCACTTTTCAAATTAAATTCGTGACGGGTTTATTTTTTGTTTTCGAGAAAAATCATACTAAAATTTATCATTTGGTTGAAAATTGTCTATCCAACGGGCTAAAGTTCATCTTGCATGGATAATTTTCATTTTACTTTTCTTCACTTTTTCGACTCTACCGCCAAAACGGTACAATTTTTGTAACATTATTTTTTCTTATTTTTCTTTGGAATTAACAGACTTATGAAATGGTATCTACAGCGACGTTCTAACATGAAATAAAATTTTCCTAGTTCGAGAAATTTGCCAAGCTCTGTAGCTTTGCCGGTTCCATTTGAAACAATTTGGACATTTTCCCCGCCATCTAGACTATATTTCCAATGAGAAATTAGTTTCAGTGTCATGTCACCGCAATTAAGACCCCTGTATTGACGCAACGGAGGATAGTTTTGGTAATTTTACCGATTTTTATCACTTTTCAAATTAAATTCGTGACGGGTTTATTTTCTGATTCAGAGAAAAATCGTACTAAATTTTTTCATTAGGTTGAAAATTGTATATCCAACAGGCTAAAGTTCATCTTGATTGGACAATTTTCATTTTTATTTTCTTCACTTCTTCGGCTTTGCCGCCAAAACCGAACAATTTTTATAACAATATTTTTTCTTATTTTTCTTTGGAATTAAAATACCTACAAAATGAGATCTATCGCAGCTTTCTGTCATGAAATAAAATTTTCCTAATTCGGAAAATTTGTCAAACGCTGTAGCTTTTTCGGTTGAATTTGAAACAATCTCAGCATTTTTCCCGCTATCTAGACTATATTTCCAATCAAATGATTTAGTTTCAGCTACTTCCTGCTGTTAGGACGACCCCTGCTTTGACGCAATGGAGGATAGTTTTGTGACGTTTATGGAATTTTTTTGAAATTTTGCATATTTGCTTTTTGCAGCTTTATATGTAACTTTATAGCCATTATAATTGAACTTTCATGGGTCAGTTTTCAATTGCCTATCCAATTAGCCTAAACTCGCTTTTATCGGAAAATTTTCATTTTTTATTTTTGCACTTTTCCGGAAGTACACGCCTGCTGGTTGACATTTTCTCATTTTTTTTTTCCGATCTTTACTTGCCATTTTAGCGCGCATAAAGTGACAGTTGAATTTTTCCGCTGCGATCAATTCCATGCTGCCCACTTTCCCGGCTTTTCACATTTCTACAGCATTTCCCACTGGAGCCACACGGCCCGATCCATTTTTCCCAGCGTCTAGAAGGATGACGCTTTCCAATGACGGCAAACAGAGAATAGTTTTCATCATATGAAGGGTTTGTCTATTGATTTAGGGAAAAATATATTAAAATTTTTCAACTTGTGTATCCACCAGGCTGAAGTTAATCTTGATTGGACAATTTTTAATTAATTTTTCTTCACTTCTACGACTTTACCGCCAAACCAGTACCCTTTTTATAACAATATTTTTATGTTTTTATGTTTGGAAATGAATGACCCACAATATAAGATCAAAAACCACTTGCTATCATAAAATAGAAAATAAAGGCCTGTAGCTTTTCAGGTTCAATTTGACACAATTAGACACATCTAGATTATATTTCCAATCACTCGACATAAGTTTTGGCATTTTTACCGATTTTTACCGATTTTGATCACTTTTATATTTTATTATGTGACGGGTTTGTCTTTTGTTGTCGGGAAAAATGTATTAAAATTTTTCATTCGGTGCGTGTGTTTACAACTCCGTGCGTGGGGTAAATGTAAATAACTTTTTACATATTTCTATTCTATTCTATTCTATTCTATTCTATTCTATTCTATTCTATTCTATTCTATTCTATTCTATTCTATTCTATTCTATTCTATTCTATTCTATTCTATTCTATTCTATTCTATTCTATTCTATTCTATTCTATTCTATTCTATTCTATTCTATTCTATTCTATTCTATTCTATTCTATTCTATTCTATTCTATTCTATTCTATTCTATTCTATTCTATTCTATTCTATTCTATTCTATTCTATTCTATTCTATTCTATTCTATTCTATTCTATTCTATTCTATTCTATTCTATTCTATTCTATTCTATTCTATTCTATTCTATTCTATTCTATTCTATTCTATTCTATTCTATTCTATTCTATTCTATTCTATTCTATTCTATTCTATTCTATTCTATTCTATTCTATTCTATTCTATTCTATTCTATTCTATTCTATTCTATTCTATTCTATTCTATTCTATTCTATTCTATTCTATTCTATTCTATTCTATTCTATTCTATTCTATTCTATTCTATTCTATTCTATTCTATTCTATTCTATTCTATTCTATTCTATTCTATTCTATTCTATTCTATTCTATTCTATTCTATTCTATTCTATTCTATTCTATTCTATTCTATTCTATTCTATTCTATTCTATTCTATTCTATTCTATTCTATTCTATTCTATTCTATTCTATTCTATTCTATTCTATTCTATTCTATTCTATTCTATTCTATTCTATTCTATTCTATTCTATTCTATTCTATTCTATTCTATTCTATTCTATTCTATTCTATTACAAACTGCTAATCATAGGGATAGTTATTAGTGAAACAGCATTAGTGCCGCATGGGAATCTACAAGCAAGAATATATTACGACCGCCAACAGTTGATTCTTATGCGTAGATACATATTTCATTTCTTATATTGTATTCTTATTATTTCAAATTAAATAGCCCATCAACATCGAAACAAATTTTTAATCTCTCAAACAATTTAAGTATTATGTTAAGTGAAAATAGAATTATTGATATAAATTACGTCATTCCTAATGTAATTGAATATACGCGCATACACATTTTATAATGCAAATCCTCGCGGTTAGATATCGTAAAGGGATAAAATTATCACTAGAAAGTATAATACTTTTGGAGTGTGCAATTGTAACCACAAATTGTAACCACAAAAGATGCCTTGATAAATTTTAATAGCATATAATAACTCAATCCACTCAACAACCAAACTTAAACCATATGAAATTGTTAATGGTCATATGTTAAATACAGAAATTCAATTGACAAACAATTAGTTAACAATTAAATTATTAATCATAGAGACAAAATAAAGACATTATGTGAAAAATTAAACCAAGATCTACTACAAACAAAACATGCACTAATCAAAAGATAAATATAGATAGGAGAAATATAAATGAAAAAATCACTCAAAATATAAGAATCTTACCAATAAACATAGTAAAAAATTACAAAGAACAGTATATACTTTAGTTGAAATAAATAAATCCAGTGTCGTTTTATAAAAACACATTAAATTTTAACAACAGCCGAATGGAATTAATCTTAACATACCAGAAGAAGGAAACCACAGCTTTTAACTGCTCAACGATTATCTTTTATATCCTAATAATTGGACTAGGATCCTATATACTCATCAAGAAATTCTACATGCTGCAAAAATCCAGAGAGCCCATGCAGAACGAGATCCCATTCGAAGAGGTTGTTCACCTTCATGTGGAAGCTTCAATATAAGGAGGGGTTATATTTGTTAATTCCAATACTAATGATTCATAACAATCGTCAACACCTCGGTACCAGAAGAATAACCACAATCGATAAGCAATAAGATATCGGTTAGATAAGACCACCCGGCAGCCCCACATCAAATCGGTTGTTGTTATCTGTTATTATATTACTCATTGCACATGTACGTGTTTGTTTATACGTTTGTACTTCCATCTCCAGTGGATAATCTGTAACACACTAGCAAACTACTTAGATATTAAATCAATCAGTTATAACTTTTTACTTGGTAGAGAATAAATGCTCTTTTAAAACCTTGGGATAACCGATATATAATTTAATATTACTAGTTATTTTGCATGTATACAACGTGTCCACTTAAGTATGCAACATATAGTCAAGTTTTTTATTCATTATTTCTTAGATATTTTAATTTTTCATAAATGCTGGTGCTTCTTCCAAAACCAGTTAAAACACAAAACATATGATATGAAACTATAATTTACAGATATATTAAATGAAATGTATAATTCTAAACTTTTGTAAATAAATATAATCAAGTATTTCTTCAACTGTCAACAAGAAGATAATTAGTTATAAACTTTTTTACCATATCTAGTCGTGTTGATCTCATATGCGAAGATAAAATCAAAACACCTGCAGAAGGGCGGCTGAAATAGTTGACAAAAGGCAATCCGACAAATACATTCAGTTTTTCACAGGTATCTCGAATTTTGAAACAATGAAAACTGGTAAATTAGAATTAAATTTTAATAACGAATGCAGTGAAGCTGTAAGTGATTTCGACAATTCATTGAATGTAATACAATATTAATGTGTATGTGTGTATGGGCTAAGAAAGTTGTTAAATTATTGTGGGTACGATCTTAACGTAAGGAGTAAGGTTTTAATTGTGCAAGTGTTGTACCCTGTGAAGATTTTAACCAGCCACGCATTGCATATATATGTTATGGATTATATACTGTATGGTGAGAAGGCAGTATCGTATTTTTCGTGTTGAGGTTATGTGTTTTGTTTTGATATAGTCATCCTATTGTTTCATCTGTATTACCTACCAAACCTATGTTTTTTTCCGTGGCCACCTTCGTATGTCTAATAGTGAGTCACTACGACGGGCCCCGTTAGTGTGAAGAACTGTATCCTGTTTTACTTTTGTTTGTTTTTTTTTCACAGCTATTGTGGATTGTTGGTTGTATATATTTTGATCGGCATTTATTTGTTTATTTATTAATTATGTCTTGTGGCAGTTGCAAAGGAAGGCTTAGAGGATCATATTCAATCGAATGCATCAAATGTATTTAGTGGTATTGCACATCTTGCTCATGTCTTGATCGAGATGCAATGCTTGATTTTGATAAAAACTCATTGCCTTGGACTTGTAAGCATTGTAGTGGTAGAAGTCGCAGAAGTGACGTAATGCTCCCGAACGGTGATATTTCAAGGACTCATAATAATTCGCAAAAGTCTACAAAAACGGATACGTCATCTAAGTTATCTGATCCTATAAAGTATACTTTAAATGATGTTATGGACAAACTAGTTACTATCGAGAACTTATATCGAGATTTAGAAGAAAAGCATCATAAACAACTTGAAATCAATAAAGCTCTTGAGAGCAGAGTTAAAAATTTAGAGGAACATCTGGGGAATAATGTGACAACGTGATATGGGTACATTTCTAGATGAAATGGAAGCTCGACGCCAGAGGGAAAATAATATAATATTATTTAACGTTCCTGAAACAGCACAATCTATGGAACCTCTCGGCAAAGAGGTTGAGAAGGAAAATGTGTTGGCAGAGCTTGGAAGAATAGATCCTGATATCAAAATAAAAGCTCTATTCAGATTGGGAAAGAGAGGTAGTAACGTGAGACCATTAAAAATTATATTACATTCTCGGGCTAATGCCTTTAAAATACTAAAGAACAAGGCTAAACTAAACAAAAATATAAAAGTGAAATTGGATCAAACACCATTGCAACGTAGTGAATTTGCTGCATTGTTAGAGGAGCTGAAGAAAAGGGAATCCGATGGCGAAAGTGGGTTGCGGATTAAATACTTTAACGGTGCGCCCAAAATCATCAAATCTGGCCCCGTGTCTCTGGAAAACTAAATACTTCCCAACATTCGAAAATAACCAATAATATACATATCTACTACCAAAATGTACGTGGTTTGAATTCCAAAACGCATGATTTTTATTGTGGTGTGGCAAATTCTATCTATGATGTTGTAATTTTAACGGAAACATGGCTTAGGGATGGAGTCAACAATATGGAATTATTTCCATATAATTATATTATAATTAGGGCAGATCGTCAACATAAAAAGGGTGGTGGTGTACTCATCGCTGTTAAAAACTATTTACAAACTCTGGAAATGCCTATAAAGAAGTTTTTTGATGTTGATGTAGTTGTAGCTAAAATAATGGTTGGTAGGAAATCCTTAATTATCATATGCTGCTACATTCCTCCTAATACAGCTATTGAGATATATCTCGACATATTTGAGTATATTGAAAATAATTTTGACGTTGAGCGTACCATAATTATTGGTGATTTCAATCTTCCCGATTACCATGCTTATACTGCAACACAAATTGTTACAAATCAACTGCAACCTCTTATAACTTTCTTGAATCTTATATAATTATTATATAATGATATCTGCTGTTTGGATTGGTCGACCATATATAGTTTTACTAATGTTGATGATGCCTGCGATCAATTCTATAAGCTATTATATAACTTGTTTGATAAGCATGTTCCGAAGAAAACTAAGCGTGGGAAATATAATTATCCTGTTTGGTTCAACAAAGATATTATTAGTGACCTAAAGTTGAAAAACTCGTTAAGATCTGCATACTATAGAAAAAATACAGTACTTAATAGGAGACGGTTGCGAGATATTAGTATTAGACTAAGAATGAAAATTAAGGTGGCGTACACAAAATTCATTCGAACCTCTGAATCCGAAATAAATAATGACCCTTCAAAATGTTGGGTTTTTGTTAACAACAAACGGCGAGTTACACGCCTACCGGGGGTGATGCATAATAATGATTCTACCTTTAGCTGTCCTGAATCTATTGTAAATGAATTTGCGAATCACTTCAGTAATGTTTATCATGTAAATAATGTTCCCATTTTGGAGGAAGAATTTGGCCTATTTGGAGACTTTACCATAGATGAAACTGATGTTTTAACCGAACTGAAGATTTTGAAACCAAAAATTACGAAAGGTCTAGATATGATTCCTGCATTCATATTAAAAGATATGGCAATGTATATTTCTCAGCCACTCACCTTCATTTTTAATCTGATCATGAGAACATGTGTGTTTCCAAAAATTTGGAAAGAGGTTCGGGTAACCCCTGTTTTTAAGAGTGGTGATCGAAGTTACATTAGTAGTTATAGACCAGTAGCCATCCATCAGTAGCAATTTCTCAAAGATTTTCGAAAGTTTGTTGTTCAAGTATATTTACCATCGCGTACACATAAACTTATCTCCATATCAACATGGCTTCATGAAAAAGAGGTCGACCCAAACAAATTTGTTAAACGTTACACAAATGCTATCTTCCGCAATGGATAACAACAAACAAGTTGACGTCATCTACACCGATCTTACCAAAGCATTCGATCGAATGAAGCATGATATACTAGTTACTCAACTAGTGAGGTGGGGACTACCCAATAATATTGTATGTGTAATAGCATCATATCTTAACAATCGTCAGCAGACGGTAGAATATAACGGATTTAATTCATTTTTATATACAGCCACCAGTGGTGTACCGCAAGGTTCCAACCTAGGACCATTGTTGTTTCTAATATTTATTAATTCAGTTTGTGACGTATTAAATTGCGGGTATTTGATGTATGCTGACGATATTAAGCTTTATAGAGTTATTGAATCGGTTGAAGATTGCGAATATCTGCAAAGTAGTCTGGTTTCTTTAAATTCATGGTGTGATCGTAATGGTTTGGAGTTAAATGTGAAGAAGTGTTGTGTAATGTCTTATACTCGTAAAAGAGTGACTTTTGAGTTTGATTACTCAATTGATGACGTTAATTTGCCGCGGGTTATGGAGATAAAAGACTTAGGAATAACATTTGATAGCAAATTAACTTTCCATCGGCATGTGGAGATAATGACGAACGGGCTTTATAATTAGAAATTCTAAATTTTTTTTGTCCATTGATTCTATTAAGTGCCTTTTTTGTTCATTTGTTCGTAGCAAACTTGATTATTGCTCAGTTGTGTGGTCACCCTATCAGATCAAATACAAGAAAATGATGGACCAGGTTCTTAGAAAATTCTTAAGGTATTTATACTACTTTAAACATGGTATATACCCCGATCATTCCATCAGCTATAATGCTATGCTGACAGAGTTTGGTTTGACATCTGTGCAATCAAGACACACATATTTAGCAGTATGTTTTTTATATAATTTACTGCATGGCAATGTCGACGATAACACCATACTATCTCAAGTATGTTTGCATGTGCCTCGGTATGCAGCGAGGAACCCTTTAACATTTTCATACGACACTCCAAATACTTTTCACCATGAAAATTCACCATTGATTAGAATGATGCGTTCATATCATCAATGTCAGTACGGTGTGGATATTTTTCAGTCTAACAAAAGAGCATTCGGTCGTGACGTACAGAGCAGCATGCACACATAGCTACACCTGCAGTTATTGTTGTTTGTTTGGAATTTATATTTATATTATATTTTAATGTACAACTTATTATTATTTTCATATTGATATTGATTTATACTACATGTGATTTTCCCTGTTTTTAAACTGTATGTTTGTTGGGAATAAAGTATTATTATTATTATTATTAGTAATGTAAAGTGTGGTTGAAAACCCTAACATATCAGTACGAAAATGTGGAGAAAATTTAGGTCCTGGAAAATCAGTGAATAAGATACTAGCTATATAATAATAAATAATAAAGCATATAAATCAAGATATATTCAAACATTTCAAGAGCGAGATTATCACAGCTCTTTTGAATTTTATTTCATGGCACAAGGTGAAATGGAAACCAACAGAATGTTTTCCAAGATGATTATTTTTACCGATGAAGCTACATTTACCACAAATGATGTAGTTGACTTGCAAAACTGTGGGTGGGCTGCAGAAAATCCAAATTTCTCAGTACACTGCGAAAATCAATAATCACAAAAAATAAAGGACCTTACGTATTTCAACCATGTTTAAATTCAGAAAGATATTTAGAATTCTTAACTATGGAACTAGAAAATGAATTTGATATTTATCATTAGCTACAATCTTCCCTCTGGTTTATGCAGGACGGAGCAGCCGCACATAGTGCTCGTGCAGTGGTAGAGTATTTAAATCAAGAATTTAATGAAAAATGGATTGGAAGATATTCCTTACTTCCATGGCCTGCTCGCTCACCCGACCTAAATTCACTTGACAAATATTTATGGGGTTGATTAAAAAATAAGGTTTATTCTGAGAGGCCATTTGGGAATTTAGCGGATTTGGAAAACAAGATTAGATATGGTGTAGAATATTTATCATCCGAAGACGTTATTAGATATTTTGATGTACAAATTATTGTAATGAAAGGAAGAATATCATACCAAGTGATTTATTTATTTAATTACATTGTTTATTATTATTATTATTTACTTACTCTTTAGAATATTTAATTTGAAAAAATTATATTTTTAAATAGAGTCGTATGTCATTTGTTTTGTTGTTAATTAGTTTTGGATGAAGCACCAACTTTTATGAGGAGTAAAATTTTCTGAGAAATCGCGAATAAAAAAACTTTCCCATTTATTGCATACTTATGCGCACACGTTGTATATTTTTTCTTCAAAAATTGACAGTATCATAAAACTACAATATGTAATGTGGGGAAAATTACTCCACTTCTTTAAATTGCAACCCCTATCGAAATATATCTCATTTTAAAGGGAATAAAACAAAAGAAACACATTCCCAAAGCTCTAATGGCGAATTGTTAAAAAGTTATTAAGGATTAAGTACCTAAGAATAAGGTGACTATGACAATGGTGAAGATAGGATGGATAGTGAAGTGGAAAGAAAAGGGCTGCTACCGGAATGCCAGGGTGAGATCAGACGGGGAAGAACAACGAGGGATCAGAGTTTCATGCTAATGAGAATGGCGGAGAAAGCGCTCGAATGCAAAAACAATCATAACGGTTTCTGATTTGCAGAAATGTGTTTATTATAGATAGGTGTCGCAATATAAAAGTGGGGTAGTTCACCCCACATGACCAACCAAATGTTGGAAAGTTATAAAACATCTCATAATGTATTTTTATGATAGTATATGTGTGCAAATTTTTGAAAAAAATATTCAGGCAATCAAAAAACACACGCTGTCCCGGGACTTTTGCTGAACCCTGTATAGAATTTTGAATAAAACAGAGCTAATACTTAACAATGTAACCTCAAATTAAATTTGCTGTAAGGCGGGTCGTCTGTTTTTGTTTTGTTTTAGACGCCAATATAAACCATTATGGTGCTGATGCGGCCAAATTTTGAATGCCTTCAAACTCCCTTGGTTGAATCCGTTGAATCATTACTGCATTGGGGCCCCCATCCTGCGAGAGACCTTGGCGGCGCGTGGAGCGCAGCCGCATTGGCAGAGTTCGTTCATCCATCGTGTGGAGTGGTTTAGCTGCTGCCCGACGTTTGTATGTGCTTCGATCCCTGTTCCCCGGACTGCTTAGGTAGGTTTTAGAATTGTTATTTTGTAACTGAAGGCGTAGAGAGGTCCGCGGGCGCTTTCACACAGCCCTCGGTTGCACGGAGCGCGGTCTGTGTGACGCGCTATCTCGATCAGGCGTGAGCTAGAGAGCTACGCGGCAAAATTGTTCCACGGTTACGATGTGATGCATTATGGCAAGATGGCTGAATTGCGAATAGTCGGGTATAGCGTTGCTGATAACGTGCGCAGTTGTAACGTGTGTTGGTTTATATTCGAGAGGTGGCGCTGGTATTTCAAATTAGGTTAGCGGAGGGGAGGGGGTCTAGAGTTCGAATCGGAGCAATCTATTTTTGGATACAACTAAGCTGCCTTTGTTTTTATTGGTTGCTTTCTGGGTATGAATTTATAGTTTATGATTTTCTTCTGTGCGTGCACGAATAAATATATTTTATACATTTGCAGATTGCAAAGAATATCTCAAATGTAAGCAATTGACAACAATTCACTGTAATTCATTGCCTTTTTGCATTTTGCGTATACCTTTTTGTAGAAAATTATTTACTGATTTATAGCCAGAGAAAACATCTTTTTGATATCAAAATGCTTATATCAAAATCTTATTTCTTACGTACTTTGTCGATTACAAATTTAACATTAAACTGTACTGAATACACTGATTTCCTAAGTATACATAGTGATCGGTAACTCTTTATTGATTGATGACCTATTAGATCTCCGATAATTTTTTCTTCACTTATTTCATCCATCCATATCTCGTGCAGGCATCGTCTAGAATTTACATTATGATTCTCTTTTCTGATCGTAATTCCAGGCACGTAACTAGTAGGTGTTGTACATTCCTCAAATATGTTGGTCTTCTAATCGCCTTTATTAGTATACTTGTTGAATTACTCGTCTTACGATGGGATATGATCAATTAATTATCTCGCCAATTCTACTGGCTCATTTGACAACTATTTCTATACGTTTAGCCTAAAAAAGTACAGTTCAAATTGCTGTTCCCGCTGAAGAATTGAACCTCATTTTCTAGGTCCCAGGTGCCTTAAATCATAAGCCGTTCAATGTTTACCGACCGATCTTTTCAATCCTCGTTTAGGACCATCCTCCAGTGTTTTGCCTCATATATCCCAGGCCATGACGTGCCATTCATCCAATGCCCCCATATATTCTCTCCTCTTTCATACATTCAACATTCTCTATAATCATTCCCCATCCAGTCTCTGGACCACCTCTCCTGATTTCCACACCAATATTGTGAAATCAGGCACAATCATCTGTTGTCTTGGAGACCAACAAATACTTTGATATTTCTTGCATTCTGCCACTCTTGTGCTTCCACCTCCTTTAGCCGCTCTGGCACATTGCTATCAAATCTTACTGCATATGCTTTTAACTTGCCCAGTTCGGCCAGTGAAATATCGGCACTCATTCTCGTACATCTTTTATCGCTCAATGTCCCACTTATTCCACATTTCAATTTACTCTCCCTTACGCTCAATTACTCTGGAAACCTCATATATTATTCCCCATTCAGTCATCTGCTTTACACATATGGATCCAGGCTCGGTTTGAATACATGACACTTCTGCCTTACGACTCTGTTTGAAGTTAACCTATCTAACCCCATTTCTTAGAGCCAGTACAATTGAAATCTTTCTATTAGGTCACGCTCACGTTTAGTTGTCCTTAGTTCTGCGCCATAGATAAAAAATACTTTTCACACACATCTCTTCATTCTGAAAGTCTCGCATCCGCGTATTTGAGTAGTAGCAGATGATATGTATGGATTAGATTTTATAACTTGTATCCATCAGCGTTATGCCTCTGTAATTTGCGATTTTCTTTCACCTGCGACCTGTACTCTCAATTGTACCTTCTTACCAGCTCTCTGGAAGGTGTGTTCTGCCCATACGTCGTTTAGACCTCTCGTGAGATCACATATCCATTCTTCTCCATCATTACACATCTCTGTGCGTATTCCACCTGGTCATGGCGTCTTCTCGATTTTCAAAGCCGTACTTATTCGGCTTGGAATTATGGTGACTAATAGGTCCCACGCTTGGTTAGTATCTACAGTATTATTTATACAAGCACCCTAGAAATGCTCCTTCGATTCACTTATCGCAACGTTTTCCGCCAATACTTTCCGTTGCTTCAGTTCACTTTGCCTTACATATTTCCATATCTCGAACTATCTCTTTAGGCTCTGTACCTCGTCCCATTCTCGCCGTTCTTGCTCTACCTTGTAGAGTACTCCTCTCCACTCTTTCATACATTATCTTATCATTCTTTTTCTCCCGTACACACTTGATTAATCCAGCCGTCGTTGCTTTTGTTGTCCTTTCTCTTTGCTTTCTTTGTCAGCGCTGCTTTTACTACCTCAAGCACCGAATGTATACGTTTCATAATGTTGCAATTCATTTCCTTCAACTTCTCTTAAAAAAAACTTTCTTAGTGCGGTCGTTCCATAAGAGCCGCACCTCCTCTGTATCACTCTTACTCTCTGTACCACATACATTAGTTATTTCAATTTCCACCATAACTGGCGTGTGATCTGATTCTAAATTGTCCTCGACTTTTAACATTGTTATTTTGCTTCGTGCCCTCTTATTTAGTATGGCTAGGTCAATCCTTGTTGCGCCCTTGCCCGAAATATATGTGAACTCTTCATCTTTATCTTCCTCTACTCCACGGTTGAGGATACTAACATTACGTATTCCTCTAACCATTGAATAATTTTTCTCCCTTCACCGTTAAGAACACCATTGTCTCCTCTCTACCTCTCCACTTTCTTGATTAATATGACCTCCTCCCTCGGCTATTCTCGCGTTCTAGTTACCCCCTATGATTTTATTTGCTTTCTCTCCGGTGCTGAGAATACTTTCCACCTATTCTATAACGTTCCCTGTCACACCATTAATATAGACAGTAATTGATTCCTGGTTGCAAATATGTATTCCTTACTTTCCATAACCTCCCACGCTTTCCGTGTAATTTATTTCCTGATTCCCATAATTCTGTTTCTTGTATTCTTATTTTCTTGTATCCTGCATATACTGCCTTTCCGTCGTTCCTCTGCTGTTTAGCAACCACTTGAGCTTCTTCGGTGTCTTTCCGTCGATGTGCGTTAGGTCATCATTAATATAAATAGTCTTTAAGCGTCGCTCTTAGTTTTACAAGTAGTGGCCTTGCCTTGTTATAGGCCCTTTTTCGCAATCGATATATTTCCAGGGTATTGAACTCTATGTTAAGAAGGCGGTATACCCCCCACCATGATTTTATGTTACAATGTGTTGCTTATGGGGCGACAAGCATCAATTCTTTTGAGCATTTCTTAAGTTGTAGCAAAGTAATATTTTCAAAATATATACTAATCAATTCCTGAATCATTGTAGTTAATAGTAAGGTACTTTAATTACTTGAAATATGGTTCTACATTTTGTATGTTATTGTTAAAGTCTATATGCTTTTACCAATGTACAAGTATATAGTTATATTTCTACATATTGCTCAGTGTCACTATACGCGCCATTACTTGAACTAGATTTCCGTGTTATGTTTTTAGAAATTGGTCAAGTAGTTTTTGAGAAAGTCTTAAAATACTAACAAAATATTAGTAATTTTACATTCGAAGCAAATTCATGCAGAATTCCGCAATTATATCGAGATATTTGTTTAGCCCTTTGGCAATAGAGAGCGCTGAAAATATGGATCATGCAGTCCGCGTGACCTTGAATTGAGTATGCGATAGTGCAGCTGTGCCGATCTACGAACTATATTGAGAACGAACGGATAGATATATTATTTTAAATACATTTAAAATCACAACTAACATATTATTTTAGTTTGTGATTTTCAATGTAATTAAAATCAACAAATAGCTTGTATTTGAGGGTAAAAATAAAATATAATTGGTTTAATGGTATATTTCAATTTCAAACTAAATAGACATTTATATAACATACATTATATTATATTATGTACATATAATTATTGAATGACATATGAAGCATATAACCCAGATATTATATGTTTTATGTTATTCCTGCTGATCATACCTTCCTGCTCTCAGTAGGCTTCTTAAATACAAGACTGATGATAAACAACTGTACAAAGATATTTTGTTGTTAATATTTGTTGAAAGGATTTTCAAATTCCCAAATATCTGAAAAAAAGGGACAGGATTCCACTTCACCTCAGCTTAAACATATCAGTGTAATAATGATTTTTATATTACTTTGTATGCTCAGTTAAAGACCTTACAAAGTAATATGTTAAGCTGTTGTTGTAATGTTAAATACCTACAAAGACCAAAAATATCAGCAAACTGAGACATTTTTTCCGTGTATTTTCTTGCTAAATATTCTAATAGATAGGTAACAATTTGCTATTGTTTAAATTAATATATGATAATGGTTCCATTCAATGTCCATAGCCAAGTAATGGCTAAAAAGGTGTGGAATTATTTGCCGTTGTGTAGCGACTACTCACGGTAAGTAAATCAACTATAAAATTGATTACTAATGTTTTACGAATAACAATGTGCAATTACGCTCATGAAATGTTAATTTATATGGCCACTGTCAGACGCTATATGAGGAAACAATTTGTTTCAACTAGACTTATTATTTTGGAAGTGTTAAAAGTTTAAAGTTTATTTATTTAACTATAATGAGTACGAAAACTCTGGAATTGAGTCAAAAATATATTTCTTGCTTCCTCATATAGTGTCTGACAGTTGCCTTCTTGTAATTTATACAATGTTCTCTTGGTCATTATTGGTATATTTAATACACTCATCATTTCTTCAGTGTGACTGTAGCACCCTTCGATAGATAGTGTTCCCCAAATAATAGCTTTATTCGCAACCTTAACTTTCTCTGATTGTATATGTTCAGATATATGACATCCACTACATTTCAATATGAATGTGCTGCTAATTCCTTTCCGTATTTAGTCCAGTTGTAATGAACCACTAGTGCAATATGTTCTTGTGGCAGAATCAAACACTTCTTAAGGAAATAGTCAATTTCCACAATTCTGTATCTTTCCAGGGTTTACAGCATTATTTTCATTCTCCATGCATAGAGGGTGATTTTGAATACAAAAATGCAATAAGTAGAACTCATAACTCAAAATTTCACAGGGACACATTTCACACTACTTTACGTATCATAATAATCTTGGGATTATTGTTGTTATGAAATATATATTTTATTTGTACGATTTTTATAATTTTTTAATGTTATGAAAATCTGTATACGTGCCTAATATTTAAGTCTGATATATTGATTAAATTATCTATTCTCGAAATTTTCAACAACAAAAAACATACTTGTATGATAATAATGTATATTTTGAAAAAATGGCATAGATAACAGGTGACATTTCAGTCAGCGGTACATTTTTTCTTTCTAATAAAATTATTTATTAAGTATTTTGTACAAAACGTAGGAATATTTTTTCAAAAGCGGAAAATTGCAGTTGTTAATCTAAAGGTCGTTTTAGACAAGACAATTTCTTAGCTCAAAAGTTGTTCAAGAAATGAATTCATATATCCTCCTCCTATGCAATTTGTCCTTGGCAAATAGAACGCGTTATATTTTTCCATTCGATTTACCATCCAATTCAATATTTCAAATAATTTGCTGTATGATACGAGACAATTTAGATTGTCTCGCATCTTGACTAACTTTTGAGTCAAGAAATTATCTTGTCTAAAACGACCTTAAGTCATCTTATAACAGTAATTAGTTTGACAATTCAATAATGATGACACTACGAATTTACTTACGGTATTCGAGCAGTTAGTTAGTTAGTTAGTTAGTTGTCTATGGTATTCGAGACATATCGAATCACCATTGTATTGAACGATTTAAATATACCCGGGAAAATATGGATCTATAAATTGTGTTCGACGGTAAAAATTAAATTTGATACCACTGGAGATGTAAAGAATCTTAAGAAGAAAAACAAATTCATGATGATAATGATGCAGCAATATTGGTAGCTTTGAATTCGGTAAGAAATTAGACAAAAAACGCGCAGGGAAATTTAAAAAGATTTAAACATAAGTTATTTGCAAAAAGTTTTATCTGATGTAAAATGTCATCTATATAAAGCAATAAAAGTACATATGCTTGAGGAAAGAGATTATGCCCTTCGTCTAGAATTGTGTCTGTCTATAGGAGAATTAATTATGGACGAAAGATATTTTTATAGAATTCTGTTTTGGGAGGAATCAACATTAACCACGAATGGAGTTGTTAGTTCTCAAAATAATAGTAGTAAGTGTACAGGCCTTACAAAAACTGCACTTTCAATAAGGTCTTGCGCATAGTGCAATTCGTAGAGAAAGTGACCATAATGATTCGAATACATATGATAATGAAATGTTCACTGGACTCATCTTCCTAATTTCCAGTGAATATATATATATATATATATATATATATATATATATATAATAATATTCTTTCATTATTATGATAGAAAGAAGGAATGTGATATTCATTCGTAGCCGAAGCTACTAATTCGTCCACAAAACAATTTATTTTCCTTTTTTTGTTTATGGTATTTTCGTGTTGCCTGACTTAGATTTGATCGTTTATTTTTTCCAAATACAAACAGACATATTAACAATTATTTATATATTAATTTTTTTCGCGTTTAGAATGGTTACTTTGTGAAACTACTTCCACAAAAGCACGCTTTAAAACAATTTATCGCTCTTAAAGGTAGTTCACGGGCCTAAACCTCGTAAAGAACTAACACATAATTACATTATTCAAAATTTGTGAACTACGTTAAATGGTGGTGGTAAAAATATATTCAGAGGGCTAAACTCAATTACAAATGAGATGTATTAATTATTAGTTGGGCGGGAATGTACCCAAGATTTTAATGGTGGTACTTTCTCTCAGTTTCTAGTATTATTATTGTTTGCGCTTGTTTATGGTTTTGGGGATATATTTTTTTGGGGCACGAGTGTGCGCTATCTTGCATCTGCAAGGTACAATATTCAGATGAAACCGTTTAGCGCATTTGTTTATTATTTACTATATTATCGACATTGAAGTGAAATAGAGGATTTCGGCCGTTTCTAGGCCATAAACCGACCCATCGCGTGTCCAGCCCGTTTTAGGCGACCACATCGGTACCCATATCGAGTGGAACGCTTCGGGGGATGTAAATATTAAATAACAATTTCAGAAGAAAACTGCGTAGTTGCAATAAAGCATTGCTAAATTACCGCAAAACATGTTGCAGCTATCATTCATATAATTCTTATTTTCATGCGACATCGGTTTAGGTAGACCGAGATTTACATAATTTGATCCCAATTTATTATTACTAGCGAACTTTTAATTAAAGTTCATAAACATATATTTTCTGACGCATCTGTCATACTTTCCCACTCGTCAACGATTGCCGAGTAATATGCAAATATTTTATTGTATTTTCGATATAATTCAAATAGCAAAGTCGTCGGATAGTGCGCCCGTCAGCAGCTAGCTAATGAATTCACATTCTATAACTCACATGTGGTTTTCGTCTGGTAGCGGGTGGGGTGTGGTGGGGTGCGTTACGATGCGTAAAAGCGTTTCCTTCTGCACGTGTAATACCTTATAATCGCAATAATAGTACTCCAATATAGAGGGCGCGGTTTCTATTTATGTATTAGTTCTGTGATTATTCACTTGTTGAATAATGTCTCTGTCCATATTCGGCGCTCTTAAAGTTTTCTCTTATAAGCCCTCTCACATTCTCTTCCTCTTTCTCGCCTTTCACTATCCCATTTACTATGAGATTAGTTCTACTTTCCTATCTGAGCTTCTGTTCCTCCCGCGCATTTTCTATTTCTATTTCTATCTCCAGATTCTATTTCTTTACCTTCTATATTTCCCTTTGCGTTTCCATATTTTCTCTAACTATTTCTATTTCTCGACCTTTGTAAATCTTTTTGTCTCTTCTGTTCTTGCCTTATTGATCTTAACTCGGTGCTCCTCCATTAGCTCCCTCATACCGTTTAGAAGCTCTTCCAGCATGCTGCATTCCTCCTCTCTAACATTCGCCCTTATTATTATTTTTTTTATTCTGTTTTTCTTTCCTCTTTTTTGCTGGGGACCGTATATATCCTGCTCCTTTCAAAGGATTCATCTAACTCTATCGTGCTATCAGGTATGAAGACAGTAAGGAAGGCAAAAATAAGGTTGCCTTATCTTCAACAGTAACTGCTGTGATCATATTATATATTAATGCTACCTGTACTATACGCAAACACATCTACGTTAGATAATAAGAACGGGATAAAAATACAAATGCAACGGCAATTAATTATGTACACTAACTGTTTCTATTGCGGTGTCGGCTTATCATAAGACTAACAAAGAAGACAGGATGCGGGATATTGTGTAACAAAGAATTAATTTGTTTCCGAAACATGACATAAAACACACTCCTTAACCTTCAAACCGTCTCGGCTGACCTCGGTGCTTTTTCTGTCTCGCCGTCTCCCTTGACCTAGCTTATTATTTATTTAATCATGTGCCTTCTACTGTAAGGTGTAGGTGCTGTTGCACTCCTTGGCGGTGTTCGTTACCGCCCAGGCCGGGTATTCTGTTCTCTGGTCGTCTGTCGTATCGGACATTTTTAAAACAGTATAGCTTTAGCTTAAATGAGGTTTGCGACTATACAATTATACTAGTCCCGATCTTGTGTGAGTCGTATTAACGTGGTAGCATACTTTATTTCGAACCATTGTCGGAGGTTCCGTAACCAGGAAAACTCAACAGTTTTCTACACATCGGGAAACCCCTCCAACTCCGCATTTTCCTTCTACTTTCCCTTCCATGATTAATTGCAGGGATTGGTATATGCTATTTTGGAAGATGTGTCCATAGTACCTAGTTTTTCTGCTTTCACTATCGCGAGCAGCTTGTTATCCTTTTTTCCTGAATACTTGTGTTTCCTAAACGTTGTTTATTACGTTATGGTGAAATTAAGGTAGATTTCGTGTGATCCACTTAGCTTCTTTATTATCAGCGGAAAGCCCTTTGGTACATAGCCCTATAAATTTAACTGTTCTTAATTATTTCCACGATTAATAGATGCGCGAAAATATTGCTACTTTTTAATTAAACGGTAGTTTTAAAATTCGGGCCAGGGATGATCCTGATTACAATAAACACGTTACATAATACCAAAAACAGTAAAACTGTTTATTAGTTTGCCTGTTGTCCTCACAGCACAATACAGCCTAAGTAACACAAGAATCGAGCACTGGTGGGGTATGTAAGTTATGAGTTGTAGTGGTGTGCCTAGGTTAACAAATTTCGAAATTTATTACAATAACATGTCATCATAATGTTTTCTTTTATATTTCAGATATATAATGTCTAGGGTATCGAGTCGCCTGCGTTTCCGAATGCAGCAACCCATAAGGTGCCAAATGCTCGCCGACCACAAAGGGAACATACTGAACCTCCCAACCACAAAACTCGAGCGCTTGCTCAGCACGTACATTTTGCGTGAACAGTCCGGGAACAAGTTGGCCCCACCGGAGTGGTGGCCGCACGACCTACTCTTCTACTCCAGCTGCTTCGACTCAATGAAGAAAGAAGCGCTGGGGTCTTCCCTCGACTGGCCGGCCATACTGCGGAAAGCGCTCCAAAAGTACTGCCACCACGAGCAGAAGGCCGTGAACAAGGTCCCACGTGTGAACCGCAAACGCCCCCTGGTGGAGAACCAGGACAGCAATCAGCAAGCTACCCTGGTGAAATCTAAGGATCTCAAACTTAACCTAAGCCCAATAGTCCAAGTAGTGGACGTACTAAAACCATCACCACCAAGTAAAGACGACATGGGTGGCCTGAAACTCGTCAGAACAGAAGCGCTACCAAGTTTAAAACTTCAACGCCATGGAATGGGTACTGGAAAGTATCCGAGCAGCATCCCATTCTCCTCAACATTGGGTAGCATTCTAATGCGTCGGGAGATGTACACCCTTTCGAAAGAGATGTATACGCGAAAAGCGGAACGCCTGGATTACTACTTACAAACCACCAACCCTATAGTCACGCAACCTCACAAAGACTACAAAATTACGTTCAATCCACGCAAACACAGCTGTGATCGGGTGTACCGGTTTCCGACGCGACAATACCGCCAAGGTCATAGGTACCTTAAAGGTTTAGTGGAGGCTCTTTGCACCCCCTGTTCGGTACCACTGAGTCGAATCAATGCGCGGTTATACGGCGACACAACTGCTGTATTAAAAGAATGCAACGTGATACTTGAAATAATGTAAAGAACTGCATATTAATATTGATTGTAAATATCCTCCCCAATAATGTGATTTAGTAAATTTAGTTGTAATAATCGCGGAAAAAGATATTTGTAAAATATTGTATTTTGTATTTTTTGACCACTAGAATGATACTTTTTTATAGTTTGTAAGCCAAAGAGAACGAAAGGTAGGTATACATTAAAATATGTAGTTTGTACACATTACTTGCTATTAATAAATTGTTCATGCTATATGTTTGTATTAAACAATATAGGACTTGTTAAATCCCATTTTGTTACTCGTATTTTTGTATTCTAATAAAACTGCCAGTTTATATATACAGTTTGTTTCCTTTTTGAAAATTATTAGGATGTAAGTAGAAATAGTATTTCACTGAATATACAAATAGCGATATAGTTTTTAATTCGAGTTACTAGGATCTGTCGTTGCAGTCGCTTAATACTATTAGGTTCCTTACTATTAGTGGTAATTAGCGTGTTTCGTACTGAGCCCAACATTTAATTTTTCAATAAAACGTCTCTTACCTCTAGGCTACTGATCCGGGCTTCAAAATAACAGTATAACCACTGCTCATGATATAAACATTTCTGTTTGAAAATATAACAATATTTTAACTTTTCAACTCCAATTCATTTTACAATTTTAACGCAATTGTTATGACAATCTGTATGCACTCCTACTTTTTAATTTCTAATTATTTATTACAACTCGTTTAAAAAAATGAAAAATATGAGACGTGTAAAGTATAATTTCTGCTAACGATAAATCCGGTGTCCGGTCTTGGCATTCGCGACGTGAACAGCAGATTTCGGTACATGGTAAAATTGTGCGTTTAAAGTCGTCCGGTGTCTCGGGGTAAGAGCCTGCTCCGTCGTTTTACAGCCTTTTTAATTGTGATGCCGCTAATGTTTATTTAGCGGCGTATTCCTTCTTGGATTGAAGGATTACCGGCGGAGAGGCTCTCGCCTTCGCGAGGTTTAGGGTTAGCGAGTGGCATGAGGGGTGGGGTAGAAGTTTCCTCCTTGGAGGATATGGCGCGTTTGAGGTTATTACGAGGCTGAGCCATCGTATATCTCTCACCATACCACGCGTCGACAAATTCACTGTGCGGTGGAGCTTCGTTTGAAGAAGTGGAGGTAGGGCATGAGAGTTCGTCGGAAGTATCGGTGAGCATGGGTTCGTAGTTTTGTGTCTATATTTGGTGATACAGTCAGCATACTTCTGTAGCTTGGCTTATTATCTGGACTCGTTTTAAAAATAGAGGACTATCCTTCACGACTCACTCATGTATTTTATCCTGACTATAAACTTTTTGTTTGGTGCTAGCCAGGAAGTGTTAAAAATCTTCTATGAGACTCCTCCGCCTCTTGTTTTACGATATTTTCTGCACTGAGTATAGTCTTGTATTTTATAAATTCTAGCAAGATCTTATTTAACAAGGTTTCTGAGATACACAGTATGTTTTGGCGAGCTTTTCCGCCGAATTGTTGCTCAAAGATCTCTTATCAAAGAACATAGTGCGTGCTCAAGTAATACATGGAGCTCCAAATCTGAATTCCGAACTAATATTTCCACAGTTTGCTACAGTTGTAAGTTGTAACACACCTAAATTTGTTTTTATGTGTTGCATGCGTAAATTGTAACACTTATAATTTTACATGATATAAGATACGGAAGTTTCTTATAGCGCACTTACTAATAACTATATTTGAAGGTTAAAATACTGTCTTTAAAACTAGCAACATAGAAGGCTTATCAAATCACGCCATAGGGGCGGCACGAAAATTAAATCAATAAAATCAATAAAAGCAATCAAATCCTTTAGGCGATGGCTAGGTAAACCATGTTGCCACGATGTCCGTAAAGTCAGTAAACGGGTAAACCGTGGCCAAGACACGACGTTCCAGGGGAGACTCAGAAACTCCTCAAGAAATGCGTAAAAAGGAAAGTTTCGGGACCGGATAATATTCCGAACACTGCCCTTCGTTTATTACACAAAAAGGCGATTGGCTGCCGCACTTACATATTCAATGCTATACGAACGTCGCACTTCCCGTCTCAATGGAAAATTGCGCGGTCGTGATGATCCAAAAACCAAGCAAGGACGACAAATTTCCTCAAAACTACTGTTCGATCAGCCTACTTTCCGGTATCGACAAATTGGCCAACACGGCTTCAGAAATCCTCTTTTCTACGCAGCATTTGCTCAATAGAGTAGGGAAATGCATTGTAGAGGGTTTTATCACGAGACGATCCACGGCTGCGATATTCCTTGATGTTGAAAAAGCGTTTGATAAAGTATGGCATTAAGGCCTGCTTTATAAACTCATTCAATATGAATATCCAGACTATGTGATCCGTCTTGTTACCTCATACCTGAAGCAACGTAGCTTCATAGTACGGCTGGGGAAGGGTCTCTCGTTATAGAGAACCTTACTCGCCGAAATCCCACCCAATCTCACCATATCTGTTTAATATTGTAGGGGAGACACAGCGTTCTCAGTTTACGATATAAGATAAGGATATTAACTCAGTACTAAGACAGAAACTTACCTACGGGCCTCCTCTTGACAAAGACAAATTGGGCGAGGGTGCAGCTATTTCAAAATAAGATTCACAAAATGTTCCTAAATACCCTTAGATAGGTTCATTCGGACTCTGTTTTCCCAATCGGTAGAAACTCTTGATATCGTTAGAATTTAAATCAACTTTCCCGACCAGAAATATTCATGTTGTGTTTTTCCGTCTTTCAATATTTTCAATTAGATCGTTTTCTTACTCCAGGAAATATACTCTTCTTTTATAAATTACAGTAGTACAGTTCAGAGTATCTGAGATTTCACTCTTTATCTCCTCAAATTGCTTAGTGATAACAGTAGGAAGTCAAGTTTAGCGTTAATCTATACGGCTAGAAATGCATTAGAATATATAGAATATATAAGTCATCTCTCTAGCATTAACATATCCTCAAATTGCTTAGTGATAACAGTAGGAAGTCAAGTTTAGCGTTAATCTATACGGCTAGAAATGCATTAGAATATATAGAATATATAAGTCATCTCTCTAGCATTTGAAATAGAGAAGAAACAGAGTTGAAAATGGGGAAATCAATGAAATTTCATCATATTCATATTTTCTCACCGCTACAACGCGAAAACGGTAAGAGCTAGAAAAAAACGACTATTCTTAATGACTTAATGACTTGAAATACTATACATTTTCACATATAAAACATCTCTACCATTTGAAATATAGATACAGTCGCTACAGAATTAAAACTGGGAAAAATATACAATTTCATCATGTTCACATTTTCTCACTGCTACAACGAACGGTAAGAGCTAGAGAAAAATGTCTAGTCTTAATCTATAGGGCTAGAAATACTCTGCATTTTCACATATAAGGCATCTCTCTAGCATTAGCAAATAGAGACGTTACAGAGTTAAAATTCCCCAGTTTTAACTCTGTAACGTCTCTACACATGAAATTTCACCAAATTTACATTTTCTCAACGCTACAGCACAAAGATGGTAACAGTTACAGAAAAACGTCACAAACCTGAGGACTGAGGACAGTAGTCTGCTGCTGCTACGGCAAACACTATACACTAATGATAAATAAATAAAAATTGATAAGTAAATAAAATGAAATTTCAAGATATAGCGTGTAGCGTGGACAGTGTTAACGATTCAGATATAAATATCAATTCAAATAATTCACAATCTACAGTAATGCACGTGGGTTCATATGCTAATTATAACCCAGTTAAAAATATTACTCCAAAGAAAAACCCGCTTTTTCTCAACGATAGAAATATAAATAAGTCTGAGCATTTTTATGATATATCAGATTCAGGCCCGTTTATGTTAAATATTGAAAGCAAAAATGGCAACATAGGAAATCTGCATCCTATGAAAATTAATTATTAAATTTCATCCTGATGTGGACAATAATGTAGTTAAAATAAATAGGACGGGTAAAAACCGCATTTCTATTTTGGTGCGCACTTTTTCATCGGCTAATGTTTTAATTAAATCGGAAACATTAAAAGAGAAAGGATTTGATACGTATATTCCCTAATATTTGTTAGGGCGTAAAGGAGTGATAGGTGACGTAGACACCTCTTTTTCTGAGGACGAAATCATGTCTAACTTACGACCTCTAAGCGGGAGTTATCATCCTGTTTTGAAGATTAAAAGAATAATGAAACCAGTCTAGAACAATTCAGTTACTCAATATATACCAACCCCTTTGATAATAAGGGAGAAGCTCTTCTTAGAAGCATTGAAGACAATGAACTCGCCTGTTTAAACAACGGTTCTGCTACAATGATTTCACGCCCATTTTCAAACCCATCTGCAATTGACTTATCTTTTTGTTCCCCTAGTATCACCTCATATTTAAATTGGGAAGTAATTGATGAAACTTTAGGTTCGGATCATTATCCCATTAAGTTGTCATCGAGTTCATTAAGTACAACTGGTATATCAGGGAAACCTACACGTTATTGGAATTTAAAACGTGCAGATTGGCGAACGTATTCTAATTTCCTAGATGAATTAAGATCTCAATTGCCTAACAAATGCACTACGATAGTTTTATAGAATCTATTAACAAAGCAGCTAACAGTGCGATTCCCACTTTGAATCATAGTCATTCAGGATCTCGTAATCGATTCAAATCAGTAATATGGTGGAATCAAGAGTGTGATACAGCTTTAGATAGAAGGAAATCATCGTTTATTCAATATAAGTTAAGGTCAAACTTGGAGAATTTTATTTTATATCAAAAGGCAGATGCTATGTTTAAGAGAATAGTTCAGATTGCTAAAAAGAACTCCTGGAGATCCTTTTGTGATAGTTTCAACCGAAGTACGCCTATAGAAGATATTTGGCGTAATGTTAGGAAAATACATAACTCTTTTCCTTGTGTTAGAACTTAAATAACACCTGGTAATTGGGTCGAAAAATTCCATAATAAAATTGCCCCTACATCAGTGAATGAATATATCAATTTCCCCAGCAATGCTGAAGTTATTTCAGATGACCTTACAAGATCCTCTAACATAAAGGAACTAACATGTAGCCTCAAATCAAATTCAAATTCCGCTCCTAGTATAGATAATATTCACTATAGTATGATTTACAATATGTCCACAATGTAAAATAAAGCTCCTGGAAATTTATAATGATATTTGGTAATCGGGAATCTACCCTCACGATTGGAAGCGTTTTAGTATTATACCAATTCTGAAACCTGATAAGAATCCCGAAGATAGCTCGTCATATCGGCCTATATCATTAAGCAGCTGCTTGAAAACATTAGAAAGAATGATAAAAGCTCGTCTAGAATGGTGGTTGGAATCAAAATGTTTAATCACTTCTTACCAGTACGGTTTTCGTAAAGGTAAGAGTACAATGAAAAGCGTTGCGCATTTGACTTTTATGATTCATTTACCGACAATAAAATCCGTTTGACTACATTATTGGATATATCAGGAGCCTATGATAATGTCCAAATTCCCATTCTTTATAACAAGATGCTGGACTTAAATCTCCCTTCAATTTTTGTTCGTAATGTTGTCAATTTATTATTAGTTCGGAAAACTTACATTCGTATTAATGGTTTTTTTTACTTCAGCAAGGTCCACATCTTTAGGTCTCCCACAGGATGGAATTTGGTCGCCCATTCTTTTTATAATATATTCTCTGCATATCATGAAATTTATTTCTCGTGAAATCCACCTTTTACAGTACGCAGATGATATTTCTATTTACTCCAAAAATAAGAAACTTGATAATGTTATTAATAGAATGACTAAATTCATGGAATCTTTACAAAATTGGCTGAATATAAGTGGTCTTGAAATATCGGATAGAAAATTTATTGATATCCATTACTAGAAAAAATAGGGGGTCACATCCAGAATTATAGATTATGTTTCCATCTTTTACGGGTCAGCAAGTAAATCAGTATTGAATCAAGTGGATGTATTTCAACTTAAGTGCTTAAGGCAATGTTTGGGCTTGATGAGATCAAACCCGAGAGACCTGATTTACTGGGAATGTTCAGAAATTCCTCTTACGTTGTGAAGACAGATGCTAAGCGACAGATTTGTTGCAAAGTTGTATGAGTGTCATGAGATATAGAAAATCCAGAAACTAACTAGATATCTACGACTCTCCTACTGGAAGGAAAAACCCAATTGCATCATAGCTGAGTCCCTTATAAAGTATCAACACCTGTCAAATTCGCGTTTACTAGTAAAATTCTCTCAAGTTTCATGGAGATTTATGAAGACAAATTTACAAATCCCAAAATTATTTTAAATAAATCCTTCTCTCGAATTGCGCCGGTAAATATATTAATAACGAATTTACTGACTATTTGTCGTCTAAGTTTCCAAACTTCACTTACATCTATACTGACGGTTCGGTCAAAAACGGTAAATCAGGATGCGCATTTTATGATGCTTCGAACCATATTGAAAAACAGGTGGCCCTTTCTAGTCCTTTTTCAATTTACTCATGTGAATTAATCGCCATAAGTGAAGCTCTTACACACATACAACAGTTAAATGGCGACACCTTCGTCTTATTTGCTGACTGTAAAAGTATATTAATGAAACTGTCAAATTTCAATCCAAATCTAAGTGAAAACCATTTATCCACTATGTAGCTGTGACGAGGTGGACATTTTAGACCATATATTTTTTCAATGTCATAAGTATTATATTGAAAGAAGTAGTTTATTATCTGATATAAATAAATTCATAGTAGTGCCTTATAATCTAAGTGTTATCCTCAGCTATAATGATATGGATTTATTCGATATTCTCTTTGATTATTTAAGTAAATGTAGATATAATTTGTAGTATTCACTGTCTTCCTCTGTGTTCATTTCCGTACCCTTCCTACTTCTCTACCCAATCTATGTTTTTTTAACTGTTAGTCACCTTGATACGTACCTAGGTGTGAAATATGTTTGTATCTTATTGAATTCATATATAGTTGTTGACTGTGATGATCTGTGGATCTAGGTCAAACAAAAAAAAGGCTGAAATGAAAGCATAATTATTACTTTTGCGTATATATTAAATTAAATGAATACAATCATTTCTATACGGTTTCATGTACAAGGAAAACTACACATAACTCACAGAACGCGATGCCATTTTGTCGTTTATGTTAATGATATTTTACATTACATGCTGAAATTATTTAAAGACATCATAACCTCTGGAATAATATAATGGAGAGAAAATCAAATATAATGTATTAATGTTATATTAAAATTTGTTTACTTATGTATAACACAAGTTGAGTGAACCAAGAACTTCGTACATATAGGAAGTACCCAGCATTTGAATTAACTGGTTTCAAGATCTTGCATTTTTGTTACAACAAAGTAAAGAATTGGATTCGCATATGAGATATGTGTTTAAAAAGAATATAATTTCGTAATAAAAGAAATCACCAATCATTCAGGCCCGATAAAAATCAAATGATCATTGTGTTAAGTGAGCCGATGTGAATACTTTAGCTGTATCTGTATGATTAGTTCTGGAAATAAGTTTGCATTAGAATAAATTACGAGTTCAATGCATACATACATATCGAATCGAACATATTGAAAATAGCAAATTTGTTGTTAAATATCCTTCTTCAATCGCCATAGCTTTTTCTTCATATGAAAAGTGTTTCTTCAAATTCGCCAAACCGCGTGGGAAACCATTGAAATAGCAACATATGAAGAAAAAGCTATAGGGATTGAAGAAGGATATTTATGAACCAATGGCATTGCGCGGCCTGCAGTATTAGACACAAGTCAAAAATGTGTTACATTTAACAAGTATAACTAAATATTGATCTTTCTATGCAAGATATGAAGCAACTATGAACTGGTTAGGCATAACTAGATGTATAGAAACGGATATCATTATTGAAGGTCTTCATAAAAGTATTCAACTTTATGGTGTTATGTACAAAAAATAATAATAGTTATGACTAGGACAGCAATGTCGAAATTTTAGAAAATTGTGAGAAACAATACCGTAAAGTAATATTATTATTGAGAAACCCCAATATCACAATTATTTGCTCAAAAATGTTTGTAACAAATTAAAATAATTAGGTAAAAAACGGGATAGATTTTGCCAGGACACTATTGATATTCAACAGCGTTATTGTCTACGTCATAAATTAGACTAGATGCATACAGTGGCCTGTATATCATAATAGTACAAGCCACAATTCTTCATTTTTAGTACCAAATTAATTTAATTTGATTTTGAGCCTTAACAGAAATATTCGTAAGCACAAAGAAGGTCTTGTGTTTGTGACGTTCAATATTTTTGTTAAAGCGCAAAATCAAATTAAATGAATTGGATCTAGAAACATTAGAACGCAGGCCTGGGGGATAACGACCACACAATGGAAGAGTTTTTGGGGCGGTAACCTTGTAATGGCGTGTGCAAAACCTATACTGTTGTATGTAATGGAAGTGTGAGGATTGCGTGAGTGGGTTGTAAGGGTTGGATCCTAATGTGAGTCTAATAGATCTCGAAAGGTCGACACCTAGGATAGTACTGTTGCAGGAGACGAATTGGATGAGCATGTGGTGGGAGTCGTGTGTGAGGGTTGTGAAGTATGAAAAAAGATGAGAGGTTTGGATAAGGTGTAGGAGTGGAACAGAGAATGGTTGGAGAAAGGATAGAGAAAGGGTATATGAAAAGTGGTTGGAGTAGAAGCATAGGAACTGAGGTAAGTGAGAGATTGAGGAATATTTAATGCAAGAAAGGCAGGTGAGAATGGATGAGAGCTTATACAACCCGGGCTATGAGATACTGATGAAAAGACAGGAAGGAAATTGTGGATGGGGCTAGGGTACACCACCTATACGCTGTGTAGCAAGGGGAGCGAAAAGATGTGGCACCTTAACAAATAATTTGAGGGAGTGAAAGCAGAGTGGGTTGGAGATTATAGAAAGGTAAGTTTTATAATAATAAAGATTCCGATCGGCTTATTTCCCGAAAGTGAATGCGTCAGACGATTAATAACAGATGCATTCAGCTTATTATGATCATAATAATAATAATATGAATGTGTAGGGGGTTGGATTCGGCAGGTGACAAAGGCATTCAGGTACCGCCATGAGTTAGACAATTGATGTAGGTGGTCGATGCATTATAAAAATTGTATATATAAAAAAATATAAAGAATCCCTCTTTGTGGAATGTATGGATTGTGTCAAGAAGCTGGATGCAGATGGGTTCGGTGTAAATGTTTTACATGCGTTCGTTTGGTTAACTTTACCTATTTTTATTTACCTATATCATTGACTAATAACCTACCAAGACGTTTAATGCACATGTAAAATTGTGACCGCGCCAGTTTACGGGCGACGCGGTCCCATACACCCCTTTATTTATTCAAATAAGTTATCATAGTTACGGGATTAAAATGCAGCAAGGGTTTTATTAAATTGAAATGCCGAATACTTATGTTTAGCCAATGATAAAAAAATCGAACCTACCGATTCCTATACTCAATTGAAAAAACACCATTCAGTGCCCATTCCTAACACCTCCGTTGTGAATTGGATGATGTGATGAAATTGAAGAAAAGTTTGTTGATCATTGGATCATAGCAGGTATTACCTATGAACCGAAAACGATATTTTGGAGGAAAAAAGTAGAATCTTTAAAGAAGATAGTTATCAAGAAATCATGTTTATTAAACAGGGTTTGGAGGAGACATTGCTTTTAAATGTAAACTTGATAAAATGCTATATAGATTATGTGAAAACATTGATATAAATCAAAATTATTCCATAAACAAAATGCCTTTGAGTACCAAGGAATAGACATTTGTTCTTCGTCTTTATTATAAATCTTGGCGATTACAAAATTTATTCGTAATAATTTGTATGATTGCCTGCAATTACGACTATGCTTTCATTGATCTGAATATATAATCTAAAAAATCAAAGAGTAGGTTGCAAGAATAAATAATTAGTAACGACAATTTGTATAAATGGTTGATTATAAAAAGTATAAATTATAATCAATACAGAGAAAAACGTGGAAAATACATCTTTGCTAGTATTTATTTTATAATTTCGCGCGCCATATTATAAATTCGATAAAAAAGAGATTTGTCAACAATTATTTGAGATTTCATTACAGCCTCGAATGCTTGTTTGTGATCAAGGAGCAAGCAATCCACAGCCACATCTTCTTTTATGCTTATTATCCACCACATTTATTTAAGTTACTAAGAAAGTACTTCAAATTATAAATTGACTTTCTTTATATATGGTCAACTAATTTCGTGACATTTCTTATCTACTTAGAAATGAAGAAACAAGGTGCAGAACGCAAAACGTTTTCTTGTGAATTGTGTAAATCTAAAAAACAATATTCTGATTTAATGCGAAATCAACTACTAATTTTCAATAGAAATTATGATATATTTCTTATGAAGATATATTTTTTAAGAAGTATAATCTTTAAAATTATCAACGTCGCATTATTTATAAATTTTGGCGAATTTGAGAAACTCAAATTTTAGAAAAAAGGTATAATGAAACATCTACAGAATATATTACTGTCTGAGGGAATGAAGTTAATTACGATAAGTAAAAAAAAATGGAATTGTTGTTGAATTGTCGTCGCGTGTTGACTATATTATTTTGTTTATTTTGGAAATACGAGTGTGTATGTTAATTAATTCGTTAATATCCTTGTTACGTATTCAGTCTACAACTCAAAATTTTTTTGTTTCTCTATATTTCTGTTATCATTGCAATATTTTAATTTTTGTATGATAAAAATCGAATTTTTGCCGAAAAATTAACAGAAGATTACTTCTTTATTAAGCTGAACAATTCTATGGTTTGTATAATATTTTTAAATATTATGTTAAACGACATTATTTTCAAACGGCAGCAGGCAAACATTATCGTGATAAGTGTCGTAAAGTTAATGATTATTATATGATTACGAAGTGAAATCAAGATAGTTACGAAATCGAATTTTAGATGTGTGCAAGAATTTGAAGGTATGAACTGGATGGTCGATTTAGCAAAGAATCGAAACAAATGTTCGCATCTCAATACTTTAGCCGAACATAATGGACAGAAATAAGTCTTAATCCTGGACTTGATAAGGGAATTTGAAAAATGATTTAAGGATTTTGGAGTGAATAGGCATTTTTTTAGTATTTTCCTCCATTCTTGGTAGAAATAGATTACCACCGAATTTTAAAATGCGTTGAGTTGCAATCTGATATGCAAATAAAGGATAAATCTGACCATGTAATGTTGATTGTATTTTATAAATCTAATCTACCAACAAATTGTCCATGTTGCATAATCACGTCCTCTTCATGGCATCCCTTTTCGACAGCACTTACATATGTAAACAAATCTGTTCAGGAAGGAACCGAAAAGTAAGACTCGAAATAGAATATCTGATGAACATCTGGAAAACTCATTAAGAATCTACATCCATTGCACCAGGTGTCGACTCATTATCGATGCAAATCAAAGGCCAAGTATCGCGATAGTTTTTTATACATATGTTCTTATTGGTATGTATAAATAATTATCTACGTCTTCCTTAGTAACAAGTATTCAAATGTAGTATGCTTTATTATCCACGATTTTGGTTGATTTTAATTACAATATTTGTACTACAGCTACAAATACTTTCTACTAATAAAATGTTGACCCGAATATCGAACAGAGTGGGCAACCAAACTTTACATAGTATCTTTATATATTTTCATTGAATCATGATTATTCGCAAGTTTTATTAGTAAGATTCAAAGTCTTTTTGAAAGAGATTTTTTTATTCTTTTAGATATATGCTGCTTCATTTAAACCAGAGGTTCCCAAACTTTTTTGTATCGTAGACCCCTTGCCATGTTTTTCGGTTTTGGGTAGACCCTCCCACTTTTTGTAAATTTCTAACTATACTAAAGTTTAGTGTTAAAAACTTAAAGTAAAAACACATGTTAAGTTTTATACATTTATTAATTGAATTCAAATTAAAACTACTCAAAATAAAATTTTGTATCTGTTATATAAAATATACGTAACATAAAATAAACCTAAAATAAACTAAGCAATACGTAAATGTTTTTAGTGAGAAGGATGGACCTGATGCTTTAATAATAAATTATCAACATTTGGCGTCAATTTTGTAAGGTTTAATCTTAAATCTCCTCGGCTAATTATGTCCAGTCGGTATCTTTTTTTCGTTAGGAGATTGGTAACAGCGCTGAACCCCCTTTCCAACTAGGTATGACGATGGAAAGGAAATAAAAAATTTCCTCGCTATATTCCATAATACGGGATAAGTAACGGGTATGTTGTTTTGCAGCCAGAATTGCTGATATCCGTTTTTAAACTGAACCTTAAGTTCTTCGTTTGTACTTAGTTCAGTCAGTTCCTCTTGTATTATGACATTCGTTTCTTCTATGTCACCATATGGGTTAATTATCCACGGTGGTATTACCATAGTCAAAACATCCTCAAACCTAGTTTCAAATCTGAATAGAAGGCATTTAAATGTTGAACGTAGGTTGAAACGTCGTCTTCCTGGCAGTTTGTCTGTGACAAATTGGGGAACTGGGAAAATTCGCCCCGTCCAATATTTTGCTTCATTAGTTTAACCCTGGCAAGAAACGCTGATAAGATGGACTTTGTTTTAATCAAATTTAGACTGTCGCCTTGTAACTGCAAATTAACCATATTAAATTTTGTAAACAAATTTGTTAAATAGGCGATGTCTGTTTTCCACTTCATTAAATTGCCTTTTAAAATTTTATCTTTAGTATCCAGAAATTCTAAAATAGTCTCAAAAAGTGCAAAAAATCTTGTCAAACATAAGCCTTTCGACAGCCAGCGTACTTCAGTGTGAAGGAGTAATTGATGAAAGTGTTCGTCATTTTCTTCACACAACTGCGCAAATAACCGTGTATTCAACTGCATCAATGACTAATTGAAGAGATTCATGCAATCTAACACTCAAATTTTTAGCAACTAAATGTTGTCGATGGATGACGCAATGTATTGCTAACACCCCTGACACATTTTGTTTTAAATAGCTTATAAATCCACGATAACGTCCAACCATGGCAGGTGCTCCATCTGTAGCTACTGATATTATATTTGATAAAGGGATTGCCTTTTCAATGAAGTAATCCTTCAAAACATGAAATATTGATTCACCTTTAGTGTCGGTTGTCAAAGTTCTTGCGAAGAGCAGTTCTTCGTAGATTTCTTGATTCATAATAAAACGAACATATGCCAATCTGCATTACCAGGTAAAGTTGACTCGTCCAGTTGTATAGAGAAATGGGTCGTTTGCAAATAATTACACAAGAAGCTTTCAATATCAGAACTCATTTCATCAATATGTCTTACAACAGTATTGTTGCTTAAGGGAATTCTTTTAATGATATCAGATGCAGGTTTGTGCAAAACAGTTTTTAAAACCTCTTCAACGGCTGGCAAAATTAACTTTTCTCCGATAGTATGCGGTTTTCCGGATTTTGCTATAAGTAGCGAGATATTATAAGACGCCCGCAAACCATCATCGTTTCTTTGTGACATCGAAGCGAACATTCTGTCCAGCGTGGGTCTCTTCTGAAGTTTATCTTTGAGTGTTTGAAAGTATTTCAAATCTTTATCTGTTTTATCGGGGTGACATCTTCTCAGATGATCCTGCAGCTTAGATGGTTTCATAGCGTCATTGCCCAAAACTTTGTTGCATAAAAGGCACATAGGCAATTGTTTGTCCGACAATGATGGAATGAAGCCAAGCTTCAAATAATCAACACTGTACTGTCTACATTTCTTTTTAGATTCGGACATGGCATCCGTCATCTGTGGGCAAAATTAATCTATTTAAATAAGACATAAAATCCAGCAGCTGTATATTAAAAAATCAAAGTCAAAATTAAATCGTATGGTCTTAGATTTTATGGCAGGCATAGGCGACAGCCATTATAAATGAATGTGAGAAGGAAATGTATGTTACTTAAGGTATTGATATGATGGAACTTTAAGGAAATTTGAAAGTAACATGACAAAAAATGTTAAAATCAAATATTATACAACGAAGAATAATAACGAATTGTTATGCGATTTATCTCTACGTTCATTCGACGGTCATGTGTAAAAATTCACTGGTTCCACTGTAGCAATAATACGTAATTTTTATTTTAATATAGAGAAGTATGCACAGTGCAATATCCACAATCCGAACTTCCGTAATCCGAACATTCCAGTAAACTGGCCCACAGTGTAACGACCAATGGACAAAAGTACAATTTTTTTCTTTTTTTTATGAAGTTATTTGGTAAGATATATGTATTTATAAAAGAATTATAAATGTCTATCAAGGTCGTAAATAAGTAAATATTGACACACATATTTATTTATGTGACCGGCCAAAATATGTAGTTTAATTCCAAAATAATTTCCTATATGTAAACATTTAAATTCTATGAAAAAAAATGAGCTCTTCAAAAAACACGCAGCTGTACAGTTGTTATTGTTATTTTCTTAATGTATCTTTCAAACTGGTAACATATTGTATATTAATAATAAAATACATACGTAATATGTATGTACACTTGTCTTTTTTGAGATTTTTTCGAAAACATTCCATAATCCGAACATCTCCTTGCAGCAATTAATTCGGATTACGGAGTTTGCACTGTAATTATAATACCGATTGCTAAAACTAATAATAATTTTGCTAACTACGAGTACAAAACAAAAATTTAATAAAAAATAATGTACTTACTTTTCTCTGGCACTCTCAAACAAAATAACACTGATTCACTATAATTTGTGTGATAAACTACCAGTTCATATTTTTTTAAATATTTTCTTAGCACTTTCCTTTTCAAGATTGAGGAAACGAGTAAACGTACATATTTGTCTCACATTCGTATTTATAGAGTGACGAATTGTACAAGTCAGTGCAAGTTTGCGAAGCTCTGAGACTGCGCGTATGCTTGTAACAAGATGATACTGGTATATCATTATGTGCAGGTTTTTAGAAGTTCAAAATGTATTGCGACCACAAAGCGAACGCCTACAACTTACACAATTTTATAAACATATATAATAATTTTGTTTACTTCATAGGTACTTTTATAAATAATGTATATGTCTTTATATTATAAGATAGTATAATGTAAGTAAATAGGTACTACCAGTGTATGTTGAGATCCACTATCGTGGACCCCCATTTTTTTTTTCACTCACGTAGACCCCTTGCAGGTTGTCATAGACCCCTGGGGGTCGATATAGACCACTTTGGGAATCACTGATTTAAACCAAATTGATTAGCAATAACACTCGTAATGCTAATACAAATTCATTATGATGCCATCGTTATTTATTCTGAATATACCGATAGTCGTTAGGGAACGTTGTTGGTTACAACATTAGAGCGCTCCGGCCCATTATGGGAAACAGGTTAGAAAACTTTTAAATATCTACTTCCCTGTGAAGAGTTAGAAGAGAACCGGTACATTGGCCACCTTGGTCGGTCAGGTGACCAAGGTGGCCAATGTACCGGTTCTCTAAAGCCAAACCTTTTTACAGGTTACATTAGTAGTAGTGCTACGCGTGTATGGGATCATTTTTTTTAGATATTTTTAAGATGAAAAGTGAGTTCGGCCTGTTATATAAACAGAATTTGGAAAAGGTTAAACTGTTTTTTGGACAGGTTTAAGAGGTTTTTGAACATGTTGAACAGGTCGAACTCACTCTCCACCTTAGAAAACTCGAGTTCAAAAAGAGGTTCCATACCCATGTAGCAGTACTACTATCTATAGGATAAGATTTACACTCAATGCGTAGAACATTTATTAATTATTAGCATTCATATAGTTCGTGAAGAACTAATTTAACATTATTTATCATAGCGTAATGTATTCTACCTTGTATCTTTTAAGGTCGTTTTAGACAAGACAATTTCTTGACTCAAAAGTTAGTCAAGATGAGAGACAATCTAAATTATCTCGTACCATACAGCAAATTATATGAGATATTGAATTGGATGGTAGATCGAATAGAAAAATATAACGCGTTCTATTTGTCAAGGACAAATTGTATGGGAGGGGTATATATGAATTCATTTCTTGAACAACTTTTGAGCTAAGAAATTGTCTTGTCTAAAACGACCTTAATACTAATATTATATGCATATACAAATTATACTTATATATTCCTCATAAATCCGAAATCTATTAAAACGTTAAATCGTTACGCTTATTACAAGTAGGAACCCAACATATAATAACCATTTTCAGTAAACAGATACTAAGACTGATGGAAAATAATTTAGAAAGTAAACAAACAGAAATGTGTCACTTTGACGGTTGACATTGAAAACACGCAGATCACACGTAACGTAACCTCTCTCACCAGGGTCATGTAACTCTTACGAGAGCGCTGTGATTGGCTGGAAGAAATGTTTCAGGTACAAAGGTTAGATGGCGTCAGGTCGCTAGTAAAAATTTTGAATATAGGCAGCTTCTTCCACATGCTCGCATTCGTATCCAACTTCATACAACTTTTATGTTGTTATTGAAAGCGCATTTTCCTTTTTCTTGTCTTGCGTGCTTTGGAGTTATCCATAGTTTTAAGGCAATATTAAAAGCAAAACGCATTCTAATTCAGTTAGTCTAAGTTTTACTATTTTATTACCTTGTATTGGGCATTATTGCATTGCGGTAAGTAATGACTTGTGAATGTTTACATAGGTTAAAATAATACATATTGTCTCTTAGCACCACAATGGTTCATAAATGTATCGTTGAGGGGTGTAATAACCGTATGGATAAGTATGCAATGTACAGTATACCCTGTCTGAGGAAACTGCAGCATAACCTTTGATTTGCTGTTATTGGCAATGCCCAATTGAAGACGAATGCCCGAGTCTGTGGTGTACATTTTGTAGGGGACCCAAAAGTACACTGAAGATTACTTCCACATGAGGTTTCATCCTTACATTTACCAGACCCCGCTATTAGAAGTATTGGTGCTTTAGAACCTCGTAATGACCATCGGATTGCTGTTGAGATGGATGAAGGAAGATGCAGATGAATGGCATGAATTAATGCAAGTAAGTAAAATTAGCAATAATTACACCTTCAATTAATGTTCTAAATATAAAATAGCTAGTTTGCATGTATTACATAAATATATTATTAGCTGGTAGTGGTGGTATGCATGAGATAGAGGTATTTTAAACAAATACAACACAGTAAAGCTGAATTAAAGCATAAAGATGCTAAATTAAAGCAAAGGATTAGAAGATGATGGTGCTAATCGCTCTGCCAAATTCGTGGATCATGTTCAGGTTTACATGTTAAGAGGGATTTTTAGAAAGTGGAAGACACTGATAGCTTTAACTTTTTGCCAATCTTTCACAAATGTACCTGATATTGTGAGCATGTATAAAAGGATTGTTAGGTCTATTATGGAAGTTGGTTTTACAGTAATTGCATCAGTATGATATCAAGGTGCAACAAATGTGAGGCCTATGAGGATGCTTATTGAAGAGATTAGCTTGAATTTCTTGAGAGCTAGGAACCAAAAGAGTACATTATAAGTATAGATTTCATCAACATTGTTAAAAGAAAACTAATTTATTGTTGCAGAATTGTTGATCAGCGGCCTTATTTCCTCATTCACTAATTATAATTTATTTTATTTAAATGTATTTTATCATTGAAATATACTATTAAAACATTATATTTACTTTATTTTTGTCCTTTGCAATTATTAGTTATTAATTGATTTTATTGTTTGGTTATCTTATTTTAAATACATTGTGAATCAAAAACTAAAATAAATATATAAGTATTATATTGCTATTTTAGTTTTTGATGAGCAATGTATTTAAAATAAGATAACGAAAGAAAATATGTAAGCGCCTCTACTGTATTGTACTGGAACTAATAAGTAGCGAAGTCGCAAACCACCCTTGGAACTTGGCTATTACTTTTGGTACACAACATAGATGTCGAAAAAGTTGGTGCCGTAATATTTCTAGGGACTTTCGCATCTAGGGTTGTCTATGTCTCTCACGCTTCCTCTGTGTCAAGATATATTCGTGCCGGCCACAAAATATGCTACATATGGCAACTAAGCATGTTGAACACCTGTATGCTCCCATTAAAAAATGTGATACAGGTGTAGGTTTAGAGAACCCATTATTATTTGAATACCCTTTCAATTACATATAATAATTATTGTTATTATTTACGAGAAAAGAAAACGTCGCATATCAGACCCCTATAAGAGCGAAACGATTATCCAGCGGCTCTCACTTTATTTTATTTATTTGCATGCTGCACCATTGAAATATTATGCCGTTGGTTGTTTCTTTAAGAAAGACACAGCTATTGATATGTACTGATTTTGCGGTTACACCGTTGTAACCCTTATTTTCATACCTGCTTCGTGGGGTGCTAGCTTCTTAACCTACTGACTTACATATGTTACATGCCGCAAGAATAAAAGTTATCATACCAAAATAGTTAGATCATTATTCAGTTAACGTCGTAAATCACGAAGTACCATTCCCGGACTCCATTACACCATTTATTTATTCAAGTGGGTGGGCGATATTACTCATTTTTTACAGTTTTAAAACATCACGGACCTAGGATACAGCCAATTATTAACACGCTTAGGATTTAATACGTAAACTACCATTGTTATAATCATATATTAATAATTTATAATGTTCACATGAACATGAACATGTACCTTATATCTGTGGGTATAAATAAAATGTAATGAAAAGTAATGCTGTATCATTTATTATACACCACCTTGTAAATATTTCTTATTTAATTCTTGTTTAATTTCCATGTTTAATTTCATATTTATTTAAAAACATACTCTCACTCTCCCTCCCTCTCTTTCTCAGTCGCACACTCTTTAACCTTGTAAATAGTTTGTATTTAATTTAGAATCCATGTCACTTCATATTTTCATATTATTTAATTTATTATTTATTTTCATATTTCATTTCTTATAATTTATATTTTAATTATATTTGATTTCATTAATAGGTTTTAAAAGCAGCTCAAGAACATATTATATGGCTACATAAATCTTAGTATTCCAGGTATCCTATTCGAAAATCAAGTTGAAATACTGGCCGAGTAACTCATATAGAAGTATATCTTGAATATATTTATTTAATTCTAAATAAAGGTAAAATTGATCCTAAGAATTTTCTAAATTTTGAATTGTAATTATAAAATGATGCAATTGTAATAGAACCAATTCATAGTGTAAACTGCGACCGTAACATTGTGATTGCTGAATTGAAGACTAATATTACTAATAATAACAAAGGATGGTAATTAAGAAAAAATATAATGTTATGCAAGTGTGTGAGTTTAGGGAAGATTGAACAAGATTTGACCTGCAAATTATACATGTTGATATAGCAAGATATCTGTACAAGTTCCTCAAACATTAATACTTTTTGAACTCTTTGTTTTCAACTGCACTTGTCAACTTTTAGAACTCATACTGATTTAACCTCGATTACTCATGCATCGCAGGTGTGTGAGAGTTTAGACAAGATTTAACTGGATTTGAACACATGTATTCTCTCGATTAAAATATGTGATTCAGGTGCAGGTTTAAAGAACCCATTATTATTTGAATACCCTTTCAATTACATATATAATAATAATTATTATTTATACAAGAAAAGAAAACGTCATCTATCAAACCCCTACACGAACGAAATATATGTGATGACGAATTTCCCTTTATGTTATTTTTATTTGCATGCTGTGCTATTGTAATTGTCGTAGGCTATTTCTTAGAGAGATCACAGATATTGAAAGGCACTATTTTGACCTCATTGCTACCTTATTTTTATACCTGCTTCGTGGGCGGTATCGCCAGGTCTCTGTTTAAACCGACTTATATAACTACTCTAATTACTTCCTATATATTTAATTAACTACTCTAATTAAACCACTTTATTAAAATTCATTAAACCGTGACCGTAACATTCATTAAATCCCACATATTTATACACCGACATGTGGATCATGTCAAAACTTGTCTCTACACATACTGGAACCCACCGTTTTTAATTAAATCAATCTATTTGAAATATCATCTGCGGGCTCAGATCTGACATAGCGGATTCCCCTATTGTAACGCATGGCGGTACTGGCGGTACCTGAATGCCTTTGTCACCTGCCGAATCCAACCCCCTACACATTCATATTATTATTATTATTATTAACGCGGGGAAATTAGAAAGTGTCCGGCTTTCGGAACCCGGAATTTCTAAACGAAACAACGGATCTTTATCAAATAAATTGCATTTTCTTACATATGAAATTACCCAAAAACGGGTCTCTACAATTTTTTAAATTCGTTTTTTTATAACTTTTATCATACGTCATAAATTTAAAAAGCAAAGCCACAGTGTATGACCAGCAATACATTATTGGGGGTAGTAAACCGACTTATATAAAATATTCCTTCGTATTGAAATGGGACGGTCCGAAAAAATATTGACCCAAATTGCAAACTTCAAATATTACGTGGTAATGATATAACCGGTAACTCATCCTACCAACCCAATTAAAACTTCACGATTTTCACGAGTGATGACACTAGTGAGATATTTTGGAACTAAAGCGTTATAATATGAAAATGGTCGGTGAAATACTATATAATAAGCGAGTGAAACGTTTGACAAATTATTGTAATGATAAAGTGTGGTTCATTCGGTAATTATAAATAATAATATATTTTTAAGATTATTATGTTGTGGACCAGACATACATAGTTGCCCAATATAATTATGTTTTGTTATTGTGTACATAACCTATAATTGATCCGTGCGGCTGAATATAACTTGTGACCACAGAGCACTATAAGAGAGAGTTCAAGCCCTGTAAAATGTTGGCAACACGTTTAAGCGCGCCACCTCAGCGCCTCTCTTGTTATTATCATGAACTAATGGCAATTTTATAGGTTTAGGTTATATTTATAATATTGCATTTTGATTAAAAGTAACTGAAAATTTGAATTGAAGGTAGGGTATAATATACACAAATGTAAAGTTGAAAAATATTTATTAATATATAGGTGTGAAGAGTCAAAGATACATTACGGCTGAAAAAACACATACATATAAATATATTTGTCTACAACTTCACTTCATTAGCATTTAAATACATATATTATAAATTAAAATATTCTTTTATAAATAGCTAAAGCAAGAGCCTTTTCTTGAAATGACCATGTATGCATTTTTCTTACTGACATTTCTAAACAGGCCTTCAAGAAATATTACACCTGTTGTGCTGAAGTGTTTATAAAGGTTCTTTAAATGTGAAAAAGTTGATAAATTTTACCTACATATAGCCAATTTCTTCTGAAGGTTACATACATAATTTGTTCAACTTACGTTGCTGCCTAGATAATTTATATTTGTCATTAGTGGCTAGAAATGTAGGCTTAACTGATTTAACAGCTGTTTTATTAGATTTCACATTAAGGACCTTAGAAATTTGCAATGAATTGTGTTATTATTTCCCTCAAAATTGTTAAATTTATACCAAAAAATATATATATAAACATGTAGCGCCATCTATATTTTAAGTAATGTTACAACCATCTTGAATAAAGTTTAGTCTCAAGCTGATAACTCTAGAAAGAGCACGTGTTACATTATTCCACCAATAATCCAGGTTATGGGCCCAGGCAATAAAGTATTGTAACTAGTGAGTGCTTATTTGAGTGCAAGATGACGAGTAATTTTATCGCGAGTGTTCCCAAGTTAAGAGGACGCGAAAATTATGACAATTGGGCTTTTGCTGTTGAACAGTTCCTATTGCTCGATGGATTGAAAGGATGCATTGATGAAACGGAAACAGACGCTACCAAGATTGGACAAGCGAGGGCAAAATTAATTTTGACTGTGGATGCTTCACTTTACATTCACATAAAGGATACCAAGACCGCATCTGAACTTTGGACCAAGCTGAAGTCGCTATTCGACGATTCAGGTTTTACCAGAAAAATAACTTTGCTGAGGGCACTAATTTCCACGCGGTTGGAAAATTGTGACAACATGGCGTCATATGTAAACCAGGTTGTTGAAACATCTCAGAGGCTACGGGGAACAGGGTTCAAAATAGATGATGAGTGGGTGGGTTCATTGCTTTTGGCTGGATTATCCGAAAAATTCACGCCAATGATAATGGCAATCGAACATTCCGGAATCGCCATCACAGCGGATGTCATAAAAACCAAGCTGCTTGACATGGAGACGGATGTTGATAATGCAGGGAGCGCCTTTACCAGCAGTTACAAAACAAAAGGTATTGGTGGTAACTCTGCGTCCGGCGGCAACAAAGCTGGCAGCACTGATTATCAACAGGGAACTGTCAAAAAGGATATCCAGTGCTACAAATGTAAACAAAAAGGACATTACAAAAGCAATTGTCCTAGGAAAGGAAATCAGCAGAAATCCTCGAATGCTTTTAGTGCAGTATTTCTTAGTGGGCAGTTCAGCAAACAGGATTTTTATATCGACTCTGGTGCAAGTATGCATCTAACACCAAATAGTCAATGGTTGACCAGTGTTAATGCAAAACATGAAATTAAGGAAATAATGGTCGCGAATAATTCACGAGTTGCTGTTGAGTGTTCAGGTGACTTGAACATTGTAACTGTTGTGAAAAATGAGTCTTTTGATGTGACAGTTCGAGATATGTTGTGTGTACCAGAATTAACAACAAATTTAATTTCAGTTAGTCAATTAATTAAGAATGGTAATACAGTTATTTTTGAAACTGATGGTTGCAAGATATATAACCAGCAACAGGTTTTAATTGGTATAGCTAACTTAATCAATAATGTATACAAGTTAAATGTTAAGGTACTGCCACAATGTTTATCAGCAGAAACCATTGCAGCATCAGGAGAGACTTGGCATCGCAGGTTGGGTCATATCAATGACAATGATCTCATGAAAATGAAGAATGGAGCGGTTGAAGGAATGTCCTGTGTTGGTGAAGTTCAGATAGGCAGAGATAGCTGTGAAACGTGTCTAGAAGGTAAACAAACCAGAATACCATTTCCTCGGAAAGGCACAAGAGCCACAGCACTGCTTGAACTAATCCATGCAGATGTTTGTGGACCCATGGAAGTTAGATCCATTGGAGGAGCCAAATATTTTCTAATTTTAGAAGATGATTTCAGCAAGATGGCATTTATATATTTTTTGAAGAGCAAGGATGAAGTGTTTGATCGTTTTAAGGACTTCAAAAATATAGCTGAAAACCAAACTGAACACCAAATAAAATTATTGAGAACTGATAATGGAGGTGAGTTTTGTGGTGCTGATTTTGAGAAGTTTTTACAGCATAAAGGAATAATCCATCAAAAAACAACACCATACACACCTGAACAAAATGGTTCTGCAGAGAGACTGAACAGGACTGTGGTTGAAAGAGCAAAATGTCTGCTGTTTGATGCAAAATTAGAGAAGAAATTCTGGGCAGAAGCTGCAAACACTGCAGTGTACCTCAGAAATCGAACTGTTAGTTCAGCAATCAAGTTCATGACACCATTTGAGAAATGGACAGGCAAGAAACCAAATATTAGTAATCTGAGAATATTTGGAAGCCAGGCGATGGTCCATATTCCCAAAGAGAAAAGGTTGAAATGGGACAAAAAGTCAAAACAAATGTTGTTTATGGGCTATAGTGAGACAACCAAGGGTTATAGGTTTTATAATCAAGGCACTAATTCCATTATAATTAGTAGAGACGTAATCATAAAGGAAGATCTGCAAGAAGATTATGTCACTATTACTCCTCAAGCTGACCAAGTGGAGAAACAAGTTTCAGTGGGGGACAGCAGTGACAACGAAGAATCTTTGCAATCAGTGCAGGAAGATGATGGAAATAACAGCACTGATGAAGATTACATTCCAGATGAAGACACTGAAGTTCAAACTGTCAGGAAATCCACACGTGAGAAGAAGAAGAAACAGTTTGATGACTATTATACCTATATGTGTTCCATTGACCAAACTCATCTAGAAGATATTCCTATGACAGTAGCAGAAGCTCTCTCGAGACCTGATGGGGATTACTGGAGGAAAGCCATGGCAGATGAGATGGCATCATTCAAAGAAAATGCAGCATGGGACTTGGTTGAACTACCCAAGAATGGCACAGTCGTTGAGTGTAAGTGGGTGTTTAAGAAGAAACAAGACAGTGAAAATCAAGTGACTTATCGTGCGCGTCTAGTTGCAAAAGGCTTTACACAGAAAGCAGGAGTAGATTTTGATGAAACCTTTGCTCCAGTTGTGAGACACTCTACATTAAGACTTTTAATGGCTTTATCTGCCAAATTAGATTTAAATATTAGTCATTTAGATGTAAAGACTGCGTTTTTAAATGGTCACTTACAGGAAAATGTTTTTATGAGGCAGCCTGAGGGTTTTGTATTATACAAGAATGAAAATAAGGTTTGCAAATTAAATAAGGCAATTTATGGTCTCAAACAAGCATCCCGAGTATGGAATAAGAGAGTAGATGCATTCTTATTAAATATAAATTATAAAAGGTCAAACCTTGAACCATGTATATATATTAAGAAATGTAATGATATGTTAACTGTAATAGCATTATATGTAGATGATTTTTTCATTTTTTCTAATAATTCAGATGAAACTGATTATTTAAAAGAAAAGTTAAGTGCAGAATTTAAAATCAAAGATCTAGGAGAGGCAAAGCAATGTCTTGGGGTATCCATTAAGAGAGATTATGATAAGGGTATTATTAGTTTAGATCAGGAAACATATATTGACCAGTTGTTACGGAGATTTAACATGATTGAATGTAATAGTGTTAATACTCCAATAGAAAATTTCAATTTTGATGAGTCTGATAAAAGTTCAAAATCCAATGTACCATATCAGAGGTTAATTGGTAGTTTAATGTACTTAGCAGTATTAACTCGACCTGACATTGCATTTAGTGTAAGTTTCTTAAGTCAATTCAATAACAGTTATACAGATTACCACTGGCAATGTGCAAAAAGAATTCTAAGATATTTGCAAGGCACAAAAACTCATGTATTAAAATTTAAAAAGAACGATTTAAATTTAGAAGGTTACGTAGATGCAGATTGGGCTTCAAATAAAATGGACAGAAAATCCTATACCGGTTTTGTTTTCAAATTTTCTGGATCAAGTGTTTCTTGGGAAAGTAGTAAGCAGAAAACAGTTGCTCTGTCTAGCACTGAAGCAGAGTATATGGCCTTAAGCGAAGCTTCAAAGGAAGCAATATATTTGAGAAACTTAATGTCTGAACTAACAGGGGATTTGAATTGTATTACATTGTATAATGACAATCAAAGCGCTCAAAAGTTGTCGCAAAATCCTGTATTTCATAAGAGGTCCAAACATATAGATGTTAGGCATCATTTCGTTCGAGAAGCAATTTCGCAAGATTTAATTGTTGTTAAATATATACCAACAAACGAAATGCCTGCTGATCTTTTAACAAAAGGATTGTGTAAAGTAAAACACACCCAGTTTGTTAATGACTTAGGCTTAGTAAGTTTGTAATTTTTTGATATAGTGGGGGTGTTAAATTTATACCAAAAAATATATATATATAAACATGTAGCGCCATCTATATTTTAAGTAATGTTACAACCATCTTGAATAAAGTTTAGTCTCAAGCTGATAACTCTAGAAAGAGCACGTGTTACATTATTCCACCAATAATCCAACAAAAATTACCATGTAATACTAAATTTTGAATAGTAGCATTGTCTGAATAATCTGTATTAAATAAAGTAGGAATGGTTAGAAAGCGTAGATGTATTTTCAAACTATTAGTGAATGAACTATCATCAAAGTGCTCTACATAAATAACAAAGTTACCAACAGCTTCAACATTAGTATTAAAAGCGGAGCTAATAGAATCTAGCCATCTCTTTCTCCTTGAACATGTCCACAAAAATTTAACTGCAGTTATATGTATTCATACAATTGGGCACTACACAACGATTTTTACCTGAAGCCATGACGCATATTATTGTCTAAACGTATAATATGGTTTGATTACTCACACCAAACTTTTTCATATATAGAATTTGGAAAAGAACCGGGCACGTGCACGCGTGAAGCTACAACATAACAAACAATATAACCTCAAATTATATTTCTTGTAAGGCGGGTCATCTAAATTCTGTTTAGTTCCTGATAATAGCAAGGATGCTCTTTTTGGCGCTGATGCGGCCATATTGCCTATGCTTTGAAACCCCCCTGCTTGTGACAGTGTTTTACAACATCACACGCCAATGTAGTACAGTGCTGAGTATCCCCTCTTATTAAGGGGGTCGCCCGGGTAGTCGATACCATTTGTCATTGGAATACAATCAACAAACTTGAGTACAAAGTAGTAAGTCCGCCATACCATACATACACCATTAGCACACGGCAGAAGAGCAAGGTTGATAGCTATTAGCTATCACAGTAACTACTACTAATCAACAAATATGCCCTTCCAGAATACTATGAGAACAAAGTTCTAGTTCATTCCGCACCAACACCACTCAATGCTTCAACTTTAATAGCACAATATATCCAGTCCCATGCATCACAAATGACTGTGGATTGAATAGTACAACTGATGTTGGTGATACATAGGGTTGGAATGATTGAGCTAAGGGTAGTCAAATGGAGAAATTGACATTGAGAGAAAGAATATGTATGTGTTCAGGATTTTCACAGGCTGACATGGCCAACCTAAAAACTGCTGCAATAATATTAGACTAACACTAACTACATGAGCAGAAGAGTGCATAAGTAGCAGATATGGTAATTACAAATTAATTAAGTGAATGCTGGTCTGCCTAAGAAATTGCTAGCCCTCACAACAAACGACACGCAGATTTATTATGCACTTTCAGTGTGGAAATGAGGAAGAATTGCATAATTGTGGGTGAATAACAAAGAACATTTGGGGACAGAATATTGTTAACTGTAATATTATTTTATTTAGTAAGTGTGGGATTTAGAGATTGTGATACTGTATATCATATTTATTTTATTTTATAACAACAGAATCTATGTCACATGTATGTGTATGTGTGAATTAAGTGTACCAAACTGTTTGACATCAACAGGTAGCTATAATTGAAGGGTGCAGCACCTATTGCAACATATTTAACAGTTTTAATGTAACAAATAAGGTATCAATGTTTATTCTAGCTGTTATATTTTAAATAAAAACAGTAACTTGCCTTTTGTTATACAAATTACATACATTTGCCCTAGAGAGTTAAAGTTCTTTCCAATTTGTAGATTTATACTGTGCCATGCCTCCCCCAAATATGTGAAATTTCAGAAATAGATACAGACTATACTGTAGATGGTAATTTTAATTCCTTTTGATGAGTGCTAATTTAAAAACTAGCACTACATTAAAGTATATGGTGCTTCAATAACTAAATGCAGCTCTTCTGTGATCATAGTTATTTCACATACACCATGTATATATTGATAAATCAACAGTCAATAAAATTGAGTTTGAGTAATATTGTAAAGGAGCTTATTATACAGATAATCACATGGATAAGTCAGGCAAATAAATACCAAAAGCATAAAAAATAGTTTGGGTAAATAGTTCTTAATGTCTTGTTTGTAACAATTTCAAGATACAGCCAATAATATCTCTGAATAAATACAAAGATTAAATACAAGGAAGGCAACAGTAGATTTACTAATTAAGGGGAGGAAAAGCCGACATGTGCACCTAAAGAAACAGTTATCCCCCAAAAGTACTGAAGCTATTTAAAAAAAATATTGCCTGTTGTAGTCAATTAAATTACCTACAAAAGAGTTTCTCAGAATTTTGAAATTCGTATTTTCATTTTTTATGTAACGTTTAGTATGTCTAGTCATTATATATATTGCTTCATTTCCACAATTACTGTTCCGAAAGATTGAGTTTAGTACATGCTGCGATATCAAAATTGGCGGATATTTAAAAAGTAGATACCTATGAATTAGAGCATTTTATAGTCCAGCGATTTCCCTACAGAGGGCGCTAAATAAAAATTAAATATAATTCTCGCCAAGCGCAAACATTTTGCCTGAATTATTCGTGTATTACAGTTCTTGACTTTTGTATCGTTTAATTTTGTCGACATTGCTCGTAAATTATGCGTTTACTAGAATATAAAACACATATATTCCTGTAAATGCGATGTTGTCCCTATTTCTTTCACTTTTGTTATGTGAACGAGCGTGGTCTTCTATTACTATGTGAAATAAACTTCGTCCGCCGTCAGAATTTGAGGTTGATAATTGTTATTGAATTGTCAGACCATATCAGACGGAATACATATTTAATTGAAATAGAACCACTTCGGTGAACGGATCATATAAATAATATAAGGCCATCAAGGTATTATGTAATTTGTATACAACACATTTTAGGCGACCGACATTTGGGGTCAATTTTGCCTAACATTTTCAAGAAATATACAATGGATTGTTTCAAGAGCTGTTTTGTGTACATGGTATAGTAATTTATGAGATCTTACTTACAAATCACCGCCCCTCCGATGACCTATAGATGCCACCAATATTCTATGATATCTACACAATATATGTAGATATATGAACAAACTCACATCCTTAGAATATACTAATTATGCATGAATAACAATTCAATTATAAAAAACGTTGTTATTATGAAGACCATCTCACAGTTACGAGAGTTATGTTATACATATATCAGTTGCCTTCCATATTAATAACCAAGATATATCTAGTCAAAAATTTATTTATCTTTTCTTACAAATATTATATAACTAAATTAAAATTGTATACAGTCTTACAGTTTATTTTGGTACTTCCATAGGGAAGCATATTACAATAAAGGCAATTCCAACATTAAGACAAAATATTAAGATGCGATCCATTCTGCCGTTTTTTGTTCACAGGCGACCACACATCCACACACACTTATATAGCATACTGTATTTGGAACGTAATAATCAACGACAATTTGAGCATTACACATAATATTTTAATATTATTTTGCTCCCACAGAAATATTGCTCACAATAATGTTTGCAATAATATCCGAAATATTTTATATAATGTAGCTAAAACTCCACTTATATATTTTCATATGTAAAATTAAGCCAATATCTGCCTGCCAGGAAAATACCCTGAAATTTCTCGTATTTTTTAGTCACTTCATAAATACTCTACTGCTTTAATTTTCTCGTTATGTTATGGCCTAGGAAACTTTTTCAAAAAATCAATTTAGTCACCTGTTTCCGGATTATCTTACTTTAGTTATTACATCTTTGAGTTTATTTAATAATATAATGTACGTTGCCACCATCCCCTTATATGTACATGCTGCTAAAATATTATAAATTTAGTTACATAATTGCTCACTGTCATTGAGCGAATCATTGGGAATCTCACAAGCAAATTAATATTATAAATATTATTTGCGCCAGACACAGCGTTGCCACATTGTATGAAACAAATGATTGCAGTGGATTCCCGTTTTATAGGCCGCTTTTTTTTGGCGTGTTGATCTTTGGTAATTTTTGTTGTTCTGTTTGACATACTAGCGCCACTTATTATCATCTTAATAAACTAATGCCGCCTACTTGATTTAGGCCCTTTTCGCCCCATTAAGATTTTTTATTTTTTTTTTAAAAGAACACTGAATTAAAAAAAACTAAAGTTGAAATGAAGCAATCTAAATGAAACTTTGTACATTACTGTATAATATCATACTAAATGTATGTATTTAATTCGTGAGAATAGAAAATAAGTATTTGATAAGATGTATGTATGTAAAAGTCCTGGCTTTTTACAATTTGCTTGATTTCGCTGAATTATAGAAATTTATTGATCAAATATGTTTACTACATCTGAGAATTTAAAGCTTTTTAGAGCATTGTAATTCACTTGAAGGACACATTTTTTCAAGTTTGTTGGGATGTATTTCCACTCTCGAACTATATGCAGCACTCATTCTAAATTCTTCTTACACTGTAGGAAGGTACAGATATAAGTGTACCTGCGTGCAATAGTTATTATTCAAAGCATGTTTTGGATCAATTAAGGAGAACCCAGAGCTGGATCATGTAAGCCCATATTGGCTTAATTACTGTTTTGTTATCCAAATTAAGCTGAGATAGCTTTTCCAACATCTAGTATATACTACTTTGTTTAAGTCCGAATTAAATTATTTTCTTTTATTAAATATATGCTTTTGCCAAGCCCATGATCAAGGTCTAAACCAAGATATTTAATGATGTCAGAATGATTTTTTGTATATAATATTACATCGGGGCAATTTTACTTTTTCACTGTAAGTCTGTCATGGATTGACTTGCCTACATTTGCTTTAATTTTCCATTTCATATGCCTTCGTTTGGAGCTTGTTCAATTGGCTTTTAGATGCTATAGTTGCGTTGGTATGTGATGCGAATACAGTTGTACGTCCGCAAGGGTTGCTACGGACGTTTATTGGGTTGTCGGTAAGTCGGCTGTAAAAATAGGTATAATACTGATCCTAATGTACTTCTTTGGGGTACACCTGCTAGAATTCGATGCAAGTCTTTGATTTCGTTACCACGTTTCACAAAGAAGTGTCTGTTAGATAATAATTTAGGATTGTATGAATGTCATATGGTAAGATTATAACTCACGTGCCACTCTAAATCATTATTGATTATATTCACAATTATGTGTATTGGTTCAATTGTGCCGTGGTGATGATGAGTAAGAACTCTGAATGCTTCAATTAGTAACTCCTGCAGTATTTGTTTCCCGTAATAAGGTCAAGGCCCGTATATTTCTTTAATTTCTTTATTTGGTTTATTTCTTTGAGTGCCTTTTTTGGGGTAAAATGATGTTTCACATCCCTGGGATTTGCATATATCTATCAAGAATGCGGCGGCCTTATGGTTGTCTCTGGCCCAATTTCCTGGTTAAACTGGTGCGTTTACTAATTGTGGTCTCTTTATTTTTTTTGCTCTTCATAATGAGTAGATTGTCGTCTCCTTTTGTAAGTACCTTTGAACTGTTTGATTTTTTAACTGTGACATTTTTTCAGGTCTTTTGATGCTTTGTTAAGTGATTTTTGTATTCTCTTCAGTTCTATTATTCTGCCTTCGTTACCTGAGCCATCTCTTTTTCGAATTTTATCTCTAATGTTAATGGACAAGTTAGGCATTGATTCATCTATATCTTAAGGTGTATTTTGATCTCTATTAATTCTGTTAGATAACTTCTAAAAAGATCCAAATCTGTAAATCTATTATTAAGAACCTCGAAACAAGACTTATACTCTTAGTTACACGGAAATCAATAATATCTAGTTTTCTTCTTGACAGTGAGTAGACTTTCCTGTAGATAGATAGTTGTTAATAAGGAAGTGTCTTACTACTTGTGCGTATGACTAAGCCATTAGTGTTCCATATTCCGATCCTTAGTGCCTGTGTCATTATGATATCTTGGTAACCAATGTTGTGATTAATCATTGTCCCCATTTGAGTTATTTCATCATGGTTTTCAGTTCCTCCATGACGTTTCTTTGTTGTATGTTAGTTGTATTTTCTATTATACACCCGTATATATGACCAGAAACAAATTATTATTATTTGTTCGCTTTTCCTGTGATATTTAAAGCCCCTTGTCTTTTGGACAAAGTTAGTCTCTAGCTCTACTGTTCATCGGTGTTCTGTTGTAAAGTTACCTTACGTAGGTTAGGGTAAAGTTTTTCTTCAAAATTGTTTGTGGTATACACAACCTTTATAATTTGCAGGGTGGTTCTAGTTGCTATTTATTTAGTTGTCTTTTTATTTCCTAGGGCAGTCAGCCGCTGCATGCTGATTTGTACATTTCACATATCTTGGGATCCTTTGACATACATTTTTGCTCATATTTTTGGAAACGTTTTAGTTCTATAAAGAACATTACCATCGGGTTTATATTATATTGTGTGCGTGAGTGTGCTCAGATATAAAAGTCATAGTTAGACCGTATCGAGCATAATCTAACGTATAGAAATTGAAAGAGAAGTGAAAAATAAAGAAATTATAGTGTGAAGTAGAGTGAACGTGAGGGAATAGGGAAAGAAGAGTTAGTGTTTAGTAGAAAAATAAAATTGGAGGTTAAAGCGTATAGCGGCGAAAATCGCATAAACTGTCAATCCGGTAAAGATAGAACGCCCGAAACGTGGAGTTGCGTATGTCTTTGGCGCCGACCGTAGGCATCTTTTAATACAACAACAATAATAATAAATCGATCGATTCCAAAGGCACAAGAAGCTGGAAAATGGACAGCGATGACTCATACACAACAGACACGGGTAAGAAAAGGAAACCGGTAGATGATGGAGCGTTCGCAAAAACTAAGAGAACACAAAGAACACCAGTAAAAACGAGTACAGACAATGACAATAAATTAGACCTGATTGTCCAAATGATGAAAGAGCTGAAAGCAGACACAAAACAAATTAAAAGAGAACAAGAAGAATGTAGAGATGTAATTCAAAAAATCAGAGAAGAAAATAAAATGCTGTGGCAAGAAAACCAAGAAATAAAACGAGAGAATTTAGAAATTAAACAAAAACTCGAAGAACTAAACCAATCGGTGGAGTGGCTAGATAAGCAAAAGAGGAGAAATAACATAGTTATGCAAGGATTAGATATTGACACTGAAGACAAAAAAGTATTAAAAGAAGCCGTAGAGAACTTGTTTTTTGACAAAATGGAAGTGACCATTCAGGTAAAAAAAGCTCAAAAACTAGGAAACAAAACCTGCCTGATTGAACTAGAAAAGGAAGAAGATAAGGACAAAATAATGAAGAACAAATATAAACTTAAAAATAACAAACAAGGAAGAATTTATATAAACAACGATGAGACAAAAAAGGAACGAGAAAGAAACACACAAATAAGAAAAATGGCCAAGGAAGAGAGAAATAAAGGAGGAGAGGTGAACATTGGATATAATAAACTAACTGTGGACGGAAGGCTATGGAAATGGAATAGGGTACTGGAAAAACTAGAATTAGTGCAGACAAAAAACTAACTGCGAAATATACAGAAAAGAATTCTATAACGAAACTAGCAAGGGAAAAGGACACGATTGGAAAAAATAAAGAAAGAAGAATAGGCAGTCTCAACAAAAAAGAAATAATAGATATAACAAAAACAACAGCGCAAACAAAAAGGACGATGAGAATTGGAAACTGGAACATACGCAGCCTGAAAGGTAAAGAACTTGAACTAATAGACGAATTTGAAAATACAAAATTAGATATAATGGTGATAACAGAAACAAAAAAGAAAGGGAGAGGTTTAGAAAGGGCCATAAACGACCACATACAAATATGTAGTGGAGTTGAAGAAAGTGAAAGAGCGAGAGCAGGAGTGGGTTGCATAATAAACAAAAGGTTAGAACAGTCAATAACGGAATGGGAATGCCTAAACGAAAGATTAATGACAGTAACGATTGAAGAGGTAGATGGATGGAAGGGAAATCTAATCATAGTATATGGACCAACAGAAGACGAAAGTAAAACAGAAAAAGACAAATTCTGGGAAGAGCTACAAATATTATACGAGAAGGCAGGAGAAAATACTTACATTGCAGGAGACATAAATGCAAGAATAGGAAATATAAATACAGGGATAGAACATATAATGGGGATTCATGGAGAACCGACGAGAAACAACAACGGAAACAGATTAATTGACTTCTGCATCTTAAACGACGTCGTAATACTAAACTCAATATTCACCCATAAAGAAATACACAAATATACAAGAGAAGTAAAGAGTAGAAATGAAAAGTCGATCATAGACTATTTTCTAACAAACACACAACAAAGGAAGGTAGTTAATGATGTACGGGTGAAAAGAGGGAGCGAGATAGGAAGTGATCACTATCTAGTTGTAGCAAACATCACAATTAAGGAAGAAATAAAAACAAAAAGGATAACAAGCGGAAATGAGGTTGAAACAAAAAAGGATAAGTACAAGAAAGAAACTGCAACTGAGAAATTAAGAATAGACAAACTAAAATATAAAGAAACAAAAGCTAAGTACCAGAATTATATTAAGGAACTCGCATCCGTCTCAAAAGGTAACGATGTGGAGGAAATATGGAGCAATTTCAAACACATAATAACAGAGGCTACAAAACGCGCATGCGGAACAACCTGACAGGCAAACAACAGAAAGCAAACGCGATGGTGGACTATAGAAATAAAAGAAGAAATAAAGAAGAAAAAGCAAAAGTGGATAAAGTACATCAACTCCAAGAAAGAAGAAGACTACGAAGCGTATAAAATACAGAGAAAAGCAACGAAACAAATAATCAAAAAATCAAGGGAAAGGACATGGGAAGAATTTGGGAAAACACTGGAATACAGCTTTAACGAAAATAAGAAGTTGTTTTATAGAACACTAAAGAAAAGCAAGAACGAGAAAGTACAAATAACACTAAGACATCTAAAGGATAAACAGGGAACAATAATAAAACAAGATCATGAAATAATGAAAAGATGGCAAGAGCACTTCGAAGAGCTTTTGCAGGAGAACACGACGATAACCACAAACGAAGAAAATGAGAACGCACATGTGGAAAATATTCTGAACGAAGAACCAGACAATATAACAGAAGCAGAAGTAAAAGAAGCACTTATAAAATTAAGAAATGGTAAAGCAGCAGGCCATGATAACATAAAAGCTGAACAACTCAAAAATATGGGCGAGGAAGGTATAAATTTGTTAAGGCAGCTTCTAAACACTGTATGGAAAAGTGGAAAAATCCCAAATGACTGGGAGAAAGCAGTAATATTCCCAGTATACAAAAAAGGAGACAACAAAAACTGCAATAATTACAGGGGAATATCACTAATATGCACAACTGCTAAAATCTATGAGGTTATACTAGAAAGAAAACTAAGACAACAAACAGAAACAATGATGGAAAATGCACAAAGTGGCTTCAGGAAGGGCCACTCAACGCAGGACCATATATTTACAGTAAGAAAACTGATGGAGAAATCAATGGGCCATGACAGTAAATTATTCATAGCATTTATAGACCTAGAAAAAGCGTTCGATAGAGTACCGAGGAAAACGATGTGGAATATATTACAAAAGAGGCAAATAAGCAAACAACTACAAAGAGCAATACAAGGTGTATACAGAAAGACATATAATTACATAAGCACAGGAAATCAGATATCACAGGAATTTACAACCAAACAAGGACTAAGACAAGGTGGAGCATTAAGCCCTCTACTGTTTATAATATTCCTAGATAATATATTAAAAAATATAAAGGAGAAAACAAGGAAAATGGACATAGGATACTATAAACTACGACGCACAATGATAGCTGAGTGTGCTTTTGCTGATGATATCGTAATACTAGCCAAATCCGAAGAAAACTTGCAAGAGAATATTAATATATGGAACGAAGAACTAAATAAACATAACATGACAATAAGCGCAGATAAAACAAAAATTATGGTGATCGCCAAACAGGAAGTGGAAACAAATATCCAAATAGCGGGGATAAGTATCGAACAGGTGGAAAATTTTAAATACCTGGGTATAAATATAAACAACAAGGGAAGTCTGGAACCGGAAATAAACAACAGAATACGGGCAGCAAATAAAAGTTACTATATGCTAAAAGTAGGTAAAAAATGGGGGTAACCCCTAAATTTCTCCATGTTATTCTTATGGACTTCCGGTTATTCGTTTTTACCCCCTAGTTTGCGTTGTGGTGGTGCCAGAAAGGCGTGCGAGGTGTCAAACGACTCAGGGGAAGCATGCCTCGGGAGGTATTTGGAATTATGGCCGTGGGGTGAAAAATAAGGGATGCAGAAAATTAAATGTATGTTGGGTTGCCTAGGTCGAGTTTGGTATCAAATGAAGCGGAATTTTGCGGGAAGTTTGAAAATAAAAATGAGAAAAATTTTTGTCATTCGTGGTAGGCGTGGCGAGCGTTTAAAGTGTTGCATTGATAAGAGCGACGACGGCGAGTGGAGCTGCGGTTGATAACGTTATCGTGTGTGATAAAGGCAGGCACGCTCGCTCGCTCGGCGCTCGATGAATTAGGATGATGATGATGTCATGGAAAGTAAGTGTGTAATGCGCATGCGTGCGCGCGTTCGGTCGGTCGGCTCGTTGTGGCGCGCTTTCGGTGGGCTGTGACCGGTGGGCGGTGGTCGGATTTGAATTTTGATTACATTTGATTGGCGGCGGTAGATTTGAATTTCAGCGGGGTTTGTCATTTTATTTTTAATATAAATACGATTCTCGTAGTTGGTTACCAGCCCCGTTAGTTATAAAGATGATGTCGAAGAGTAAAGTCGTTGTGATATGCATTATATTATTATTATTATATAGCGTGGAGTCGTACGCTTTTCCTACTTCCGATGGGGTAGTAGAGATACGAGTTAATGTTATAGCTGGTAACAATAATCATAATGGTACACAAGCAGAGAATATTGTGAAAAGGTTGAACGAGATCGATAATAGGATGTTCGAAATGGCTTTAATGATTGAGGAAGATATTCTGTTATTAAAAAAGAAAATTAACAGTATTGTTGCCGAAGAAATAGATCCCGAGTATAGTAGTAGTAGTCAAATTCCACTAATTGATAATGTGAAATAATGACAGGGGCAACAGAGGATCATAATTTGTTGTCTGTGTTTAGGATTGAATTTAAGATCTGTTATGTGTGTGAAAGTGCATTATATACTTTACAATTACCGGAAAGCTGTTGGGAATGTGAAGACATTATGGTTTTGAAATATAAGCATGGAGTGCGACGGAATAAATGCAGCCAAAAATATTTTTTTTGAATTGGCGAACATATGGCAAAATAATTCGCGAGCGCCGTATTACTTTGGAGGATGAAATTAAAAATGAACATCGCAATGAAATGCAAAACCGTGTTCTTTATTGTTCTTATCAGTTTACGGGCTGCAAGTAGTAATGCGTGTGCGTTTTAGCAAAACTCCGCACTCGAGATAAGAAGAAGAAGAAATTAATTAGAATTGTGTTTCAATGTACGTACATATTTTATGTATTCTACACTTAAGGAAAAGTGCTCGCTACAAAAAAATCAACATTGCTTCTTATAGTTCACTAAAATATTCACGATAGTAAATTGTACTATTTTTAAACCATGCACGCATCAGTTTTCGTCTACAATTATCAGGAATTTGTAATTTATAAGCGATACCACTATAAACACCCTAAACACCCTAAATTCACCACCACCCTAATCCAGCACCACCACCACCCTAAACACCTTAAATCTATCACCACCACCACCACCCTAAACACCCTAAATCTATCACCACCACCACCACCCTAAACACCCTAAATCTATCACCACCACCACCACCCTAAACACCCTAAATCACCACCACCACCCTAACACCCTTATATAAGTAGTTGTTGGTTAACATACATCGAATAAAATTAACAATTAAAAATTACAAAGATGCGAAGAAGTGTTACCAGCTTTTTTCTAAACTTCGCATCAATGAATAAGTGCTGTGCTTGCTACTGCCGAGGTCAGTATAAATTACATTTAATTACACATATAACACCTCTGGAACTACATTCGATGTGGAATTCGCTCCCATCACACTTTCAAGAAGACGAGGATATTGCTGCCTGTCTCCCATGCTTCAAACATTACAATCTGCCAACTGAAAGGGATCATATTGATGGACCCCCACCTCCTCGCTATAGATGTTATAAATGCACCGAAGGAGGGTCTAAGCAGTTAATGTAGTCGACACAATCATCAAGTGAACTGTTTATCGTTAGTTAGTTAGTTAGTTGCAGTCCTAATTGTGTAAATCATTATGTTGATGAACATTGCAAATTTCGTTTTAATGGTTCGTTTGTTCGACAAGACTTTCTTTTCAACGATTCCTGGTGAGATTGAGGAATGTCATGTTATAATGGATGTTGGAAAAAATGATACATGGCCATTACGATGGAGACGAATGATTCTACTGCCAGGTACCATACCACCCACATGCTCAATACAAGTAAATAATGCCGATAGTGACGAGAATGGTATGATAAACTACAAACTAATGTACATCTTTCCAAATCGATCTTACTACAAAAGCGATCAATGGCAAAGTTTACAAACAAAATTACCCACGTCTTGGAAAAACACCGAGCATGATAGCGATGAAGACTATGAGTCCCCAGTTGTAATGGAGACTGTTGAATACAATTATACGAGAGACAACTCATCTCCACAACCAGCGTCAATATCCGAAGAAGAAGAAGAAGAAGAGGAAGAAGACGATAGCGATGAACACAATATAACAACAACGAAGACGACACCGACGACGACGACGACTACTACCAAGTTGATCCCCAAATATTTTAACCTAATTTTATATGTTGGACTTGTTTTACTTATATTCTCAGTACTTTTAAATGTATTTACTCTGTTGAAACTGATTATTGTAAAAAGAAATGTACAAAATAGTGTTTACTCATAATAATAAAAGTAAAATAAAAAAAAATAACGTTAACTATGTATAGTATTTCTTACCTGTTTTTTTTTTTCTCTCTTCTCAGCTGCAGGATTAATAAAAAAACAGCATATTTAAAGGTAAGTAAAAATATTTATTTAATAAAAATTAATACATTTTATTCAACATTTATAAGTTCCTAAATACGAATTACAATTGGAACAATAATGATCACTATTCTTGAGAGAGTGTATACAATAGGGAATGCATGGAGCACATATACAAATACAACAAAACAATGCAAATAAATGTGTTTTAAAACTAGATTTGTATTTAACCATCGTTATTTCGGCGACATTACAAGACTTGCAATAACACAGTTGTGGATGTGGACCGAACATGTTTACACTGTTAGTAGCCTCAATAAACTGATTTTTATTTATAAAACATTCGATTTATGAATCCAGCTGTTTTGTGATTTATCGAGTCCAAGCCATTTAACGTACACCTTGGATCCTTTGCGTTGCAGCACCTTTTCAACCAAGTAAACATCTTCATGTTTCGCTTTTTGCAGTTCATGCTCGTAAAATGCTCCTTGAATTGGACTACCTTGCATGTCATTCAATAAATATGTTACCGGGCTGCTGATCTTAACCTTTTGAATTCGAAATAATTCCGTAGACCAGTTTGGTGTATACCCTTTATCAAATAATGCTTTTTGTTTGCTTATACGCACTACATCACCTACACGAAATTGCCCTTTTCCAGCAATCTTTATATGTGAATACACAGTGTTGAGAAGTTGTTTCTCTTTCTTAGCATCCACCTCTTTTGGCTTCATACGCGTGGTACTGTGTCTTGTGGAATTGTATTCCATTGTAATCCCATTCAAAATAGAGTACCAATTATATTTACCATTCAAACTGAATGCTCGATACAATTTATCTTTTAACGTTCTAATTACTCGCTCCGCCATACATGCTTTCATAATGGTATACGTAGAATAATGATTCACATTGTGCTTTTTCATTAACATATTAAATTGTTGATTGTAAAACTCTTTGCCCTGATCTGTTTGCAAGTTTCGAGGAATACGTCCACCAGAAGTTTGAAAGATTTTCTTGAATGCTTCCGTTAAACTTGCTGCAGATTTGTCTTTTAACGGCATAGTCCATAGAAATTTCGAGAAACAGTCAATCACCACCAGTATGAATTTATAGCCTTTATTTTCACGAGCATACGGACCAAATTCAGCTAAATCCGCCTGCCACAAATCATCCAATCCTTTTAATATAACTCGACGTCTCTTGAAGTTTTTACGCGTTGGTTTATGTAACTCATTCACTACGTCCTGCTTGATGGATCCCACTTTTAGGGGGCCCATGGGGAATGTCTCCAAAATTAATTACACCTCCAGGTGGTACTGGTAACTCTATAGGTTTAGGTGACACTACCGTCTCACCTGACAGATTGTTTAATTTATCCAATGCTATAGTAATTTCATTAATCCTGTTTTCTAATATTTTGTAAATATTTGCTTTATGTTTACTAAATTTTTCACTCATCTGATGCACAATTTCCTCCTTTATGATTGAAATTTTAGTATCGATTTCTTCTTCAGGAATTACTCTGCTCTTTAATATACCAATTTCATCATTCAATACGTTAAACTGTACCCCAACATTAGTTTTAAAAGCGTTATACTTATTGTTTATGGAGAGTGAATGGTCAAACTGTTGTTCGAGTTCCTCCTTTACACTCAAAAGTTTCGAATCGATTGCATCAGGTATTACAGCGACAACGTTAGCTATTTTCACATTTAGATTATTTATATCAAGTTGAAATTTATTTTCCGATACTTTTAAATCCAGCACTTCTTTTGCGATCGCATCATCGGCGCTATGATAGTCTTTCTCAATAATATTCAGTTGATTATTAAGAGTTTTCAAATGGTGATTAACACCTGCAATATTTGTATCGACAAAATCTTTAGTGGCAGCATCTGATTTGTCAAGCGGTTCATTTATATTGCAGATTCTTTTATTGTCTACATTAAAATCGCCATCGCGTGTAAAAAGAAACCCAGGCCCAGGGGGGCCGCGGGTTATGCCACTTTTACGATTTGAATGACGTCCGAACTTGTCAATACTCATTGTACTTCTAATCACAAATTATTCTCTCACTCTATTATATTTGCTTCGCGTAATTCCTCTTCAATGGCAACGATTTCATTCTGATGAGATGTATTTCCAGCTTGACGTGAAGCATGTAAAAGACACAAACGATCCACTAATTCCTCAAGATTGTCCCAATAGCGGTATTGTACTTTTGCAATATTCGAATTATTATTATTAGGGTTGACATATAAGGAAGAATCAAAAATACCTCTGCCGGATGATGATGATGGACCTGACCAGGAATGCGTTCTAGGAATAGCTGGTTTATCGAAAAGAGGTTTTATTATACTTGTATATTTGCGTGATTTATTTCCCTGTTTCTGACCAGTAGGTTCATAATTTCTCTTCAAAGCATTTGTTCTCTCCAATATATCTTTATAATTTCGTCTGTCGTTTTCGTTAAATCCAATGGGAAGTTTTTTAAAAAGCAACTCGTACAAACCGGGAGTACCCTTATAGTGAATTCCTTTTATAATTAAATCATTACCATTCAATGCAACTTCTGATTTAGCAATCATCCATTTCTCGGTGTGTGGATTAAAAGTTATACCATATTTTAAATCAAATGCATCATCTCCATCGCTGATTAACTGCTCCAAGTATTGTCTTGGCAGTGGAGCATACTGTTCCAAATAGGACCGCAACGCTTCGGGTCTAGTCTCTTCAACAAACGTTTGATACATGTTTCGATCACTTTGAAAAATTTCATCATCATCTTCATCATCAGCATTATCATTATTGGAGCGTATTGTGTCAGTTATAGCAGCAGCATTCTCAAAAGTATCCTCATGTTCCATTGGTAAAAACTGTGCTGTGGGTCGCTTTGGCTGAGTTTTCTGTATATAATTACTTGCTTTGCGTTTAGAACTCCTAACCATATCATTACCATCATCATTATCATCCATGTCCGAACTTGAACTTTGATGTTTAGAACTCCTAACCATATCATCACCATCATCATCATCATCATCATCCATGTCCGAACTTGAACTTTGATGTTTTTGTTTAAATGATTTAATTGGAATTTTAGAAGGACTTGTAGATTGCTTAAATGATTTAATAGGACTTGTGGATTGTTTAATTTTCTTTGTAGGTGTTTGTTGTTGTTGTTGTGTAAGTATTAAATTTTTAATGGGTTCGATTAGTGGTTTGTAAGTTTTATTCAGTAATTCATCTTCCTCGCTTCGATTCAGCTTCATAGCCAACAACTTTTTGCGAATTGCTTTCTGAGTATCAATCAACTTACGTTGAACATTTCGACCCATCCTTAAACAGGGTTGAACAGGTTTTAACAGCTAACAAACAGCTAACGAACAGATTTTGAACAGGTTTGAACAGCTGATGATCAGATTTTGAACAGGTTTGAACAGCTAATGATCAGCTTTTGAACAGGTTTGAACAGGTTTGAACAGCTAATGAACAGATTTTGAAGAGGTTTGAACAGGTTCAACAGGTATATTAACAGCTTAAACAGATATTCGAACAACTTAAACAGGTTAACAGGTCTTATTGCTTCGATGGTCTGCTATCTACTAATAAATATCTATTTACAACTGTGGACACTTGTGTCTACAGTTTTTGTTAGAATAAAAGCAAAGACAACTGCACATACGTGTCAGTCATGTCTCAGACGTTCACACTGCAAAGTAATACGAATGTATTATCCGTGAATTATTATCCGCCTATAGAATTAAATCATGATAAATTGTATTGCCTTGGATTAGTAGGATTCTATACTTATAACACCATTCCAAATATTGAAGAAGACCGTAATAATTTATTCTGTTACGGTGACGAGGAGAAGCAGATTATAATTCCAGCTGGTTCATATGAGATTACAGACATTGAACTCTATTTACAAAACCAGCTGCTTGACGATAGCACCACCCACGACAAGGCCGCGCGAGATAAAGTGCTGTCGATTAAACCGAACAACAATACGTTAAAATGTGAAATAAAAAGTAAATACAACATTGATTTCACTTCTAATCGTTCAATTGGAAGACTGTTGGGTTTTTCTGCACAGAAATTAGCTGCTGAACAATTGCATGAATCCGATTTACCTGTGGAAATTATAAAAGTTTCCAGTGTACGAGTCGAGTGCAATATTGTACACGGTGCTTGTCTGGCATAGTACGAAAATTAATATAACTTGATGATGTATAAGAAAAAGAAGGAGAAGACGGCGGGGGAGAAAAGAGTTTCATTTTTAAAGAATTCCACCGGAGATGACAATATTCAAGTTTTTATAATAGAGTCACACAGTGTGAGTCTAGAAATGGAAGTGAATGGTTGCAGTTCAGTATTGATCGATTACATTTTAATCGCTACATATTAAAAGTGGAGAGCATTTTAAAACCTATATTAAACTGCCACCAACATCGATATAGAATTTTACAAAGTAGAATAATGACAACGGCAGTGATTGATATTCAAGGCTTTATAATAAATAAAAAATTTCAACCGAAAGAACTTATCATCATGGATAACAAGGATGGATATCATCATTTCATATTCAAGACATCGACCCGTTTCCAAGATATCCCTTTGAGTGAAAGAAAGCAGATAACTTGGTTGGAGAGAAATTACCATGGTCTTAGTTATCGTGATGGATTCGTGAGTTTGAATGAATTTGATCATATAATACATTCGTGTATACATAGTGGAACAATTGTTTATGTTAAAGGGCATCAAAAGAAAGAATTGTTAGAGTTAGTGTTAAAAAATAATAAAATAATAAATTTAGAGGACGATAATGATAGCCCAAATATAAGTAGTGGTACCATACATCCATGTATTTTTCATAATTTAAGTAAATCTGTTTGTGCTGTAAACAATTGTAAACTTTTATATACATATATTATTAATAATAAATGATATATTTACCTTATTCTGAATTTTATTTTATTCACCACCCCAATAATATAACGATTAGGATAAATAAAATAGAAAGTTGACATTACATATATATATATATATATTTATTTCATATTATAATAGGAGTCACATAATATACTATTACAGGTAAGTAAGCAGTGCAAAATGAGCATGGATTAATTGACATATCCACGCAAGCAATTTAAAATAACAATTACAAATAAAAAATAAAAATACTAATGCATCTTGCAAGACACATTTTAATGCAGTCTATGTGCCAACTCTTTCTCCAGATTAACAATTTCAAGTCCTAGACTGTGAGCTTTAGGGTGTTTAGGGTGGTGGTGGTGATAGATTTAGGGTGTTTAGGGTGGTGGTGGTGATAGATTTAGGGTGTTTAGGGTGGTGGTGGTGGTGATAGATTTAGGGTGTTTAGGGTGGTGGTGGTGGTGATAGATTTAAGGTGTTTAGGGTGGTGGTGGTGCTGGATTAGGGTGGTGGTGAATTTAGGGTGTTTAGGGTGTTTATAGTGGTATCGCTTATAAATTACAAATTCCTGATAATTGTAGACGAAAACTGATGCGTGCATGGTTTAAAAATAGTACAATTTACTATCGTGAATATTTTAGTGAACTATAAGAAGCAATGTTGATTTTTTTGTAGCGAGCACTTTTCCTTAAGTGTAGAATACATAAAATATGTACGTACATTGAAACACAATTCTAATTAATTTCTTCTTCTTCTTATCTCGAGTGCGGAGTTTTGCTAAAACGCACACACGCATTACTACTTGCAGCCCGTAAACTGATAAGAACAATAAAGAACACGGTTTTGCATTTCATTGCGATGTTCATTTTTAATTTCATCCTCCAAAGTAATACGGCGCTCGCGAATTATTTTGCCATATGTTCGCCAATTCAAAAAAAATATTTTTGGCTGCATTTATTCCGTCGCACTCCCTGCTTATATTTCAAAACCATAATGTCTTCACATTCCCAACAGCTTTCCGGTAATTGTAAAGTATATAATGCACTTTCACACACATAACAGATCTTAAATTCAATCCTAAACACAGACAACAAATTATGATCCTCTGTTGCCCCTGTCATTATTTCACATTATCAATTAGTGGAATTTGACTACTACTACTACTATACTCGGGATCTATTTCTTCGGCAACAATACTGTTAATTTTCTTTTTTAATAACAGAATATCTTCCTCAATCATTAAAGCCATTTCGAACATCCTATTATCGATCTCGTTCAACCTTTTCACAATATTCTCTGCTTGTGTACCATTATGATTATTGTTACCAGCTATAACATTAACTCGTATCTCTACTACCCCATCGGAAGTAGGAAAAGCGTACGACTCCACGCTATATAATAATAATAATATAATGCATATCACAACGACTTTACTCTTCGACATCATCTTTATAACTAACGGGGCTGGTAACCAACTACGAGAATCGTATTTATATTAAAAATAAAATGACAAACCCCGCTGAAATTCAAATCTACCGCCGCCAATCAAATGTAATCAAAATTCAAATCCGACCACCGGTCACAGCCCACCGAAAGCGCGCCACAACGAGCCGACCGACCGAACGCGCGCACGCATGCGCATTACACACTTACTTTCCATGACATCATCATCATCCTAATTCATCGAGCGCCGAGCGAGCGAGCGTGCCTGCCTTTATCACACACGATAACGTTATCAACCGCAGCTCCACTCGCCGTCGTCGCTCTTATCAATGCAACACTTTAAACGCTCGCCACGCCTACCACGAATGACAAAATTTTTTCTCATTTTTATTTTCAAACTTCCCGCAAAATTCCGCTTCATTTGATACCAAACTCGACCTAGGCAACCCAACATACATTTAATTTTCTGCATCCCTTATTTTTCACCCCACGGCCATAATTCCAAATACCTCCCGAGGCATGCTTCCCCTGAGTCGTTTGACACCTCGCACGCCTTTCTGGCACCACCACAACGCAAACTAGGGGGTAAAAACGAATAACCGGAAGTCCATAAGAATAACATGGAGAAATTTAGGGGTTACCCCCATTTTTTACCTACTGCTAAACAAAATAATACTTAATAATAAGCAGGTATCGAAGAACACAAAACTCATAATGTTCAAAACAATATATAGACCAACACTGATATACGGAAGCGAAACATGGACATTGGACAAGAGACTTAAAAGCAAAATACAATCATCAGAAATGAAGTACTTAAGGAGGATAGAAGGTATTGCCAGAATTGACAGAATACGAAATGACCAGGTTCGAAGAAATCTCCAGATAGAAAGTATACAGACAACCATAGAAAGGAAACAACTCGGATGGTATGGACACATAATCCGCATGCCAGAAGGGAGACAAACAAAAATTGTATGGAACACAAGAATACAAGGAAAGAAAAGAAGAGGTAGACCACACGTGGGAAGACAACATAGAGGAAATATTAACGAGGAATGGCATTAGATGGCAGGAAGCAAAGATGATGGCGGCAAACAGGAAGGACTGGAAGGAATTCCTACAGAAAATTCAATAGATTTATATTTGTTTTAGATTGATTTAAAATACGTTTAAACAATCTCGACACCCGGAAGGGTATAAAGAGATTTAAAAGATTATGTATGTATGTATGTTTTTGGCATTCCATATACTGAAATATCCCAGTTAATGCACTGTTTGTGTTTATTGAGTAGTGCAGGATTTAAAGGCCTACACTGAAATCATATTGATTGTTTTTTTGGTAAGTACTTTATTAGTATTACTGTAAGCTTTCCTAGTTTTGGGTAATTAGGTAATAATGATTTTGATAAGAAAGTAACCTTAATATGAAATGGGTTTCTGATTAAATTACTCCTTAGGACACTTCAGTCAGTTTCTTCTGTCTCAGTTTATATCATTCTATTGCCTTCATAAATATTTATTTATAATTTACTTAATTTTTCTTGTTTGCTATAGAAAATTTATAATTATACAGATAATTACTTTTTGATTACATGTTATCTCTTTCAGTAACATAATTCAAATAGTTTTTCTCATTAACAAAACAATATTTATATTGAATATTGGTTGTACTTGGTGGTAAATCAGCATCAACTTCAATAGTATTTTTAGTATGATTTAAAAGTCCATAAAATATCTTTAATTTATAGCACAATATATATAAAATTAAATATCAAGCTCAAATAGCATACTAAATATACATATTAAAATGATGACGTTTGAAAATTGAATTTCTCGCCTACTTGAATATGATTTTAAAAAACTATGTTATAAAATCAACGAAATTCATTTAATATATTAAATTAAACAGCATATTTCTAATGGCAACATGGCGCAACGTCAGAATAAGCTGTACTTGGCTGTCAACCAAGCATGCTTTCATCTTTGTCTAACATCGCTTCAAATAAATACTATAAAATGCGATCCTAGTGCTATCTAAGAACTGGTAATCGTACTAACAAATAAATACATTTTCTAAATCTAGTAGGCCTTGAATTCCCCAGCCTTAAAATCATTTGCGGGCTCAGATCTGATATAGCGGATTCCCCTATTGTAACGCATGGCGGTACTGGCGGTACTTGAATGCCTTTGTCACCTGCCGAATCCAACCCCCTACACATTCATATTATTATTATTATTAAGATCAAAAATAAGTTGAATGCATCTGTCATTAATCGTCTGACGCATTCACTTACGGGGAATAATCCGATCGGAATTTTTATTATTATTATTATTATGGTTTAATGTATGTTAATTAAGCTGATAATTAGAGTAGTTAATTACGTAAATCATGGTGCGCCATTGCAGAACTTCCATTGTACCATTTATTTATATAATTAACTACTTTAATTACTCCACTTAATTAACATTCATTAAAGGATGACTTGAAATAATTCGAACCCTTGCTCTCCGCCTAGAAAAATTCGACTTTTGGTAAAATCCGAGCAGACCTAGCTCTACTCTTATGAGAAGACGGAAAAGGCGTGAAAATCTGCGGGAGGCTGACGTGGGAGAGGGCATTGGCAGGGGGTCTAGTGTGGAGCAAGAAGGCTGTTTTTATTTGGTTTTTTTTATGTATTGTTTATTGGGGGAATTTTGTAGATATCGATTTTTTCGTACTGGAGGTAAATGTAAATACTTTATTACATATTGCGAAGAATTCTTTGACGCCATACGGTTAATTTTCCCATGCCACTTATGTATATTATTTATAATGGAGAAACATAAAGGCTCTCTTAAAAAACAACGGCTCCGGCAGAAAAAATATTCAGGGGGTGCACTTTTGTCGCAAATTTATTTTATATACACATGGGGCTAGGCATTTTTGAATTGTTTATTTTATAAAAACCGAACTATTTACAACGCGAAGTAGACGTGTGTTATAATTACATCATTTAGATATGGATTCGTCTAAACATAAACAATATTGGATACTGGGTTATAGAACTGGTCAAAATCATCACTTTTGTCGCAAATTTATTTTATATACACACGGGGCCAGGCATTTTTGAATTGTTTATTTTATAAAAACCGAACTATTTACAACGCGAAGTAGACGTGTGTTATAATTACATCATTTAGATATGGATTCGTCTAAACATAAACAATATTTGATACTGGGTTATAGAACTGGTCAAAATCGTCACTTAGTGAAACATTCTTCTTAGGGATGATACAACTTACCCCCTAGGAGGAAAGTTAAACGCCATCTGGAGGCACCGCATCAATTAGTTATGCACACCCATATTGTAGTAACCGTCAACATGTTCATGCTTGTGAGGATGAATCACAGAGCATTATAAGAGAGTGTTCAATCCCATGTTAAAATCCGGCAACTCCTTGTAGAGCCGCTTGCAACGCCCAGGTGGCGTCTCCAGAACTAATGACGAATTTTGGAGGTTATATTTGTGATATTATTGCATTTGAATTAAAAATATTATGTTTGCAACTTCATTAGCATTTAAATACATATAATTCTAGGAATAATATACTCTATCAGGAAACCTAATAAAAGAGACTTTCAAAATAATAAATAATTCTAAATCACAGAAAGATAATGATATTAATTATAAATAAATATAAATAAAAAATAAAATCTAAAAAATATTCTAAAATACAAACTTGAGATTGTAAGTTTCTGCACTTGCGTTGCTGCCTAGATAATTTATATTTGACCTTAGTGGCTACAAATTTAGGCTCGACTGATTTAACAGCTGTTGCCTTATTGGATTTCACATTAAGGACCTTAAAAATTTGTAAACTATAATTATGATCTGACACAATACTAGAATGTTTTATTCTCTTACATGGTACGGCAGGGCTATTTGAATCTGATTCAATAAATGTTGCAGAAAACTGAGCTATATTATTATTTCCCTCAAAATGTCCATGTAATACTAAATTTTGAGTAGCAGCATTGTCCAAATATCTTGTATTAAATAAAGGAGGAATGGCTAGAAAGCGTAGACGTGTTTTCAAACTATTGTTTGATATCTGATATCTCAAGCACTCTGTTGGAATATTATTCCATAGAGGTTGATCCTGATGCCATGAGCATGTTGATGGTTATTACCATATAGGTGTGTATAGCTAATTGATGTGGTGCCGTCAGATGACGTTTAACTTTCCTCCTAGGCGGTAAGTTATATTATTTTTGTATATAACCACTCGAGATATTGTGTGAATTCATCCTCACTAGCTGAGCTATTAAGATCGAAATCTAGATATGTAGATTGCCAAGAGTGTTATTTTGGAATTGATGTGGTGCAGCCACTGAATGTCTTGTCTTGCTCGATGCGGTGGTGCTCCATCGTCCTAGTACCACATATTATGGTTAGTGGTACATTATCAACTAAATCAATAAGTGTCGATATGTATCTGTGTTTAAACGCTCATTTACTACCATGATAGCCAACAAATTATCATTAAAAATTCTACCCCACATATTGACACTAAAACGTTGTTGAAATCGATGTATTCTTATTGCATGTGAATTTTCTAATATGTTCCCATCCCTGGAAAAACTTGATGCTTCAGACCAAAGTACTCTTGAAATAAAGTTAGCAGCTTGCGTGCGTTGCTGCAGTATCCATTGGCAAAATGCTAGTCTTAGTCCATTGTCCGTTGGTTGTAATCGCGTAGCCCGTTGTGGAGCGGGATTACTGGTCTCTCGAAGTCTCCGAAAATAAGCACTGAACATTGTATGGCAGAGATTGTGCTAAATCTACCCCAGTATTCTCTGACTGCATGTCGTACGTTGCCATTACTACATCCGTATACATATGATATCTGCATATTCTTCTGTTGTAAGTGTATATATTTTATGCTTTTCAAAAATACTAGTACCGTTACTTCCCAAACGAATGTTATTTCAGCACTTTTTGTTCATGGCTATATATTTGATGAAAAGTGCTATAACTCGATAAATAAACCGAATCGGAACTATGTTCGTATAATTTGTTTTTAGATACTCATCAGCTTTCACTTGTTAGAGTTTATCACCGAAGTAGTAGACTACGCTGTATAAAATCGTCGGTAGATAACTCATCTCCCTACTTCTGATAGTATCTGGATTCCTGAATGGAACACCAACAGTAGCTGAATTCTTTAATGGGAAACGAACAATATCTGATTTCTTTAACAGAACATCAACGGTGTGTGAATTCTTTAATGGCATACCAACTGTATCTGATGAAATCTTTAATGGATTTTTTAATTAATTAATTAATTTCTTTGTTAATTATTTTGATTTAAATATTTTCTCCAAGTTGGAAACAAATTCATCATATTGATAAAAATGCATCCTGTTTTAATCGCAAAAACGAATCGATCATACCCGATGTTGTTTCAACAACCCTATTTATTATATTGTTTAAATTATTTAAATCTAACCTAATTCAATTTTCAGATTCTATTTAATCCATCACTTCTTTTGCAATTACATCATCAGCCGAGCGCAAATTCCACTCAATAATATCCAGCTTGGCAATAAGTCGTTCAACAATTTTTTTTTTTGATTTAGTGGCTGCATCCCATATATCAATGGGTTCGCTTATATTACAAAATCTTGTATGTTCAACATCAAAGTAACCATCTCACTAATATTTTAAGATCATCGCTCATCATCAGTGTCGTAATTATAGGGATTTTTCTTGAATAGTAACTCGTATAGTACGTATGGCACAAAACCGGTCGCATTTATGTAAGAAAACACGACGGAGATGAAGCAGTTCGTATTAAGAATGATTTGGACGAATTGTTATAGTAACCTTTGAAATAAAAAATACATTACAAATATCCCATTCAAAACGAAGGCCATTAATATATTTTACCTAAATATAAGGAGCCTACAAAATAAACTAGATGAACTAAAGTGTATAATTAAATCACATATAAAAGAAATAGATATCATAATAATCGTCGAAACATGGCTAAGGAACAACGAAACTACAATATTGACAACTACGATATACATTCATGTTGAGACACAAGAGGGGGTGGTGTAGCAGTATATATAAAAAAAGGACGCACCGCACTCCCTGTACAATCCAATACTACTGGAAATTAATAACATCACTATACTAGCTCTGTACAAACCACCAAGCGCAAACATAGACCTTTTCTTTACTTTTCTAGAAGAGATCCTCCTAAAATACAAAAACCTACTAATTATTGGAGATATGAACATTAACTTATTAAATACAAACAATGAAACAAAAAGATATAACTAACTTATTGAAATATACAGATTCCAAATCATAAATAAAATAGGTGAAACTGAGGTTACTAGAGTTGATGAGAATCGACAAACAAAATCAATAATTGATTATGTATTGACAAACATAAAAAACACAAATACAACGTTCAAAATTAATGATACGCCAGTAATCAAAAAAACTTCACTAAATGTACAAAAATTTAAGATAAACCTCGAAAATAGACTAGCTAGAGAGACTGTTACGTCATTTAAACAACTTAATGACTTAATCTCAAAGTCAAAAGAAGAATGTAAAATAAGGAGAAAAATCAGAACTAAAAATAGTGAATGGATTACAGATAACATAGAAAAAATCAAGGAAAGAGACAAACAGTATATGCGTATGAAACAAATGAACAACAATCAACATGAAATAAAGAAATTCAAGGCAATAAAAAATTAAGTGAACTCTATGATTAGATGAACAAAATATGATAATTATAAACAAAAGTTTACTGATAACAAGAATAATTCCAGGAAAACGTGGCAAACAATAGACGAAGTATTAAATAAAAACCCCAAACGTAAAATTACAATACAATTAGAAACGAACGGAAGAAAACTAACAGACCAGGAAACCGCAAACAAATTTAATAACGATTTTATAAAAAGCATTATGAATTCTGTATATCAGCAAGAAGAAAAGAACGAATACATAGAAGAACATGAAGTAACAGTACGCAATGAAAAATCAATCTTCCTTCCACCCTGCACAGAGACTGAAATTACAGATACGATAAAGACCTTAAAAAATAATAGTACGCCAGGCATAGTCGGAATCACAAGAGACATAAAAAATAATATTAGTACCTTGAAACCAATTATTACTGAACTCTCAAACCAAACAATAATATCAGGTATTTTTCCTGAAGAATTAAAATTAGGACAAATAGTTCCAATATACAAATCCGGCTGTAGAACTGACACAAAATGTTACAGACCTTACTACGCGTATTTAGCAAAATCATTGAAAAAGTTATACACAAAAGAATTATTAAATTCATTAACACAACGGTGAAAATGGATCCATACCAGTATGGCTTCCAATCTTGCAGTAACACAAATGCGATTAACTGATTACTTAGAAAATTTGACAACCGAAGTAGACAAAGGAAACATAGTAATAAGTGTTTTCATTAATTACTCAAAAGCATTTGATACAATAAATCACAATAAGTTAATAAATAACTTAGAACATCTAGGTATTAGGGGAGTGGCAGTGAACTTACTGACAACTTATATTACAAAAAGGAAACAACTAGTTAGTGTAAACAACTGTAAAAGTAAAATAAAAGAAATAAGATATGGAGTACCACAGGGTTCAGTACTGTCTCCACTTTATATATATATATATATATATATATATATATATATATATATATATATATATAATATATATATATATATATAATATATATATATATATATATAATATATATATATATATATATATATAATATATATATATATATATATATATATACCTGCAGAAAGTATTTCATCCTCTTGGGTTGTTAGAGGATGTAAGGAACCCTTCCTGGCAAGTTCATCTGCTATTTCGTTCCCCTTGGTGTCACTATGTCCTTTGATCCAGTAGAGTTCTAGTTTGTTATATTTAGCTAGCTCCTCCAGGCTGTGTAGTCATGAATATAGCTCGTTCGACACAAATGTGTTGGAATTTAGTGCATTTAGAGCTGCTTTGCTGTCGGTGAGTATTTGGATATGTTTATCCTTAATATTCCGTTGAGCTAAAATTTGAACACACCTTAGTATTCCTATTAATTCAACTTGGAAGACTGACGTGAGTCTTCCAAGTGGTGCACTTATCTTGAGATCGAGTTCTGGTGAGAATATTCCCTAGCCAGCTCTCGTCTTAGTTTTGGATCCATCAGTATACATGGTTATGTTGGAGCCTTGTGAGATACCATCCATTGTCATGATGGTTTGAAAGTGTTTGACAAAACTGTATTTGGGTCGAATTCTGCCGCACTTACCTTTTATGAGGGGGTCTTGTTTGGTAGCTTCACTCAGTATGCTCCTGTGTCCAATGATTCTACCTTTATCATGCCACAGGTTGAGTGAAGATAGCCTTAATGCTGTTTTTACTGCAGTCTCCCTTATAAGAAGGTCGAGTGGTTGTAGACATAACAGTGCTTCAAGAGCTGCTGTGGGCGTTGTTCTCATAGCGCCGGTGATGGCAAGACACGCCATCCGCTGGATATGTGATAGCTTTGAGGTTGTTGTAACTTGTTTGGTTTTCGACCACCAGACTATTGCACCATATGCGATAGTTGGTCTTATGATCGCGGTATATATCCATTGGGTGGTCTTGCCCTGCGGCTTTGCCAAAATGAGATGCAAGCTTTTTCCAGCTTGGATGTTATATGCTCATTCCAGTTCAGTTTTGTATCCATGATTAATCCTAGATATTTTACTTTATCTGTGAGTCAGAGGGACCTTAAAGAGAGTTGGCATGTTCATGAGCTCGAGTTTCCTCTTCCTCGTAAACAATATCAGCTCTATCTTTTTTGGGTTAACTGTGCACTCTGCATGAGATTACAGAGTACACCTTCAAAACTGTCAATTATCATGATCACTATGTCGTCGGCATAGTATCCAGAGTTGTTTAATTCCAGGAGGAGGCTATCAACTACAAGGATCCATAAAAGGGGTGAGAGGACTCCACCTTGAGGACAGCCTCTTCCTGCTACTTTTTTTGATGTTGCGTCATCTAGTGTTACTTGGATTGTTCTTAGACTAAGCATATTTTTATCCAACCTCTAATAGTGGGGTGAATCCCGTGAGATGTTAGAGCATTATCAATACTCTTAAATGTTGTTTGAGTTGGCAAGTGTGTAATCTAATTTGACTGGTTTGGGTATAAAGGTCACTTTGACCTCTCTCCATGTATTGGGTATGTACCTAAAAGCAATGCAACCTTTAAATATATACATCAATGTGTTTATAATGTAGGTTAACCCCCATTGTAGCAGTGCTGGGAATATTCCATCTAGTCCTGGGGACTTAAAAGATGAAAAGCTTGATATTGCACATTCTATTTTAGTTATACTTATCATTTGGTCAGCTAGCGGCCAATCTTCCTCATCAGGTAGATGAGGATCAGTTGCCAAGTTGAGACCTCCAGGTTGATTGCCAGGAAAGTGGGTGTCTCATATCGTTTACGTTTAATTAATAAATTGGGTCCAATATTACATATTACATGTATCCATCCCCGCAGTGTGTCTAATGTCAGTTTGATCATAAACTCCACTTGCGTAGTTAGTCATATATTTCCCCGTAAATGGGTCATATCGTTCTAGTGTACGGTTAAGATTTTTACTTGGTATTTCTTCCAGAAACGTGTTTTACACCTCTATCCTACTCGAAACCGACGTATCATCATAATCATTAACATCCTGTGGGTGTGTATATTCCGAAGATTTTTCATTAGTAAATACTCGTACAATCCTATCTTTTTTAACTATACTTTTCTATATAAAATTGGATCCTTTACGTTTCGCAGCCTGTTGATATTTGTAGACTTGACTGGAATTTATTTTAGCAGAATTAGCAGGAGTCAATTGGTGATGCTGCTGCTGCTGTTTTGTTTTTCCGCAAATCAATGGATCAAGGTGGTGCTGCTGCTGCTGTTGTGTGCAGTTGTGATGTAAATAAAGTTTTAATGTGCTCAATTAATGGTTTATAAGTTTTATTTATAGTATCTCATCGTCTTCGGTCCGATACAATTTCATGGATAATATTTTTTGCGAATAGCTTTCTGGGCACAAATCATTTTACGTTGTGTCTCCTCACTCATTATGGGACTTTTTCTCTAACAAAATTGTGTGTGAGGAAACAACTTAACATCCACTTATATACTGAATTAAAATGATTTACTTATCTCTATATATTGATCTAGATATTAACGATTCTTTAAATTTATCAATAATTTTGTCACTGCTAATGTGATCGTTGTAAAAATGTTTCATGTTCAACTCGCCCTGTTTGAACAGTTTTATGAAATTTGCATTATCACGGATGATATGTTTTGGGACGCGTACGACTGCCACAAGCACAAGTATAACGAATATATCTCATTATGACGACACATACTGAAATATTCCCGCTTCACATTCTTTTTAAAACAAGCGACGTCATCGCAAATGAATTAGGTTTCGCCTCATTCGGCTGTCCACGTTCTCTTTAAATGGGAAATATCCGACGCCGGCTAGAGGATTTAAAACTTTCTCGAGAGTCAGATATTTCGGTTGGAAGAACAATTTCGAGTAGGCGTCAACATTCTGAAACTTTAGACCGTTTTCATCTCAGACCAATAAGGTAAACGAACGAATGTAATCGAGCTTCTTTACAACTGTTTCCGCAGTTAAGACCCATGGCTCACAAGGCAGTCACAATATTGACGAGTTTCCGAATCTCTAAGTCTTTGTTGGTATCTCCATTTTGAATGTTTTTTAGCGGAGGAGTCTGAAGTTCGCAATAACTGGATTCTGATGAGAATTAACCTCTGCTCCAGGAGTTTAACTGATAACTAGTTAACTATTATTAAGGCTTAATTACTGTCGCCACTAGAATCCGAGACAGGCAACGCGCACAGTTTGTTTCCTGATCGTTTAAAAATGCCACATGCTGTTGCTGTTACCATACGAACTCTCATCTCTCATCCACACTCCACCGGCACTGGGTGCTCCACGATCCTGGCTTTAGTCCAGAACGTAGAAGTCATACTTCTTGTATTAATACTTTGTCTGAAGATCCGGAAAATGCCATTTGGACCTAGTCTGGAGCTGATGCAAATAGTCTCGATTTCATCTTTTCCAGAAATACTGCTTCATTTGCTGGATATGTTGGTACCTTGACAGCCGCCCTGGTCCTAACCACGGTATGTCTTTCTTTGGAACTTCTATTAGTGAGGAGTCAATGAGGAAATGTCCAGGGGATAAAATTGGTCATTAGGGTCATTGGAATTCGGAAACAAAGGCCGAGAGTTTACCCTTCTTCTATTTGCGCAAAAAAAGTGCAGACATTATACAACTAACCCTCTAGGAGGAAAGTTAAACGCCACCTGGCGGCACGACATCAATTAGCAATGCACACATATTGACGGTTATTACCATATTGGTGTGCATTGCTAATTGATGTGGTGCCGCCAGATGGTGTTTAACTTTCCTCCTAGGGGGTTAGTTGTATAATTTTTGTATATGTAGCCACTCGAGATTTTGTGTGAAATCATCCTCACTAGCTGAGCTACACTGATAAGATCTAATAAGATCGAAATCTAGATATGTAGATTGCTAAAAGGATTCACACTTATATATGCAAAAATTAGTTTTGTCGTCGAACTCAAGGTTTAATATAGACAGGCGTGATCATATTACTATGGCGTGTCAGGTGTGTAGGGGATGTGTAGAAGAAAGGTGCAATATAACTATATAAGTTATATTTGATAATTTAATTACTAATGACTCATAATATTCGTCAGCACTTCGATACCAGAAGAATAACCAGAATCGATAAGCAATAAGATATCGGTTACATAGGACCCGACCACACGGCAGCCCTACATCAAATCGTCTAGTTATTTGTTATTGTATTACTTATTGCACATGTACATGCTTGTTTATACTTTTGTACTTCCACCTCTAGTGGACAATCTGTAACGCAATGACTTATGAACTACTTAGATTTTAGATCAATAAAATATACGCGTTTTAAAAACCTTAATCCAGATAACCGAAATATAATTGGCGCAGTCGATATTTAATATGGTTAATCAGTGAATATAATTAGTCGGTTTGAGCTACCAATTTAATGGGATATATAGGAACTATTCTACGTTTCATAGAGAATCTCCGAAGAATTCACGTACACCAGTGGCATGAGCCGACGAAGCACCGAGCATTCAACACTCAACAATTTCATCGAGAAACTTCATGGTACCTATCCTATTAACACTGTAAGTACAAATATTATTGAGAACTTCCGGTGTTTAAAAACGCGCTCTTCAAGTCAAGTTTAACTCACCAATTTTTAAATTAAAAGATGAAAGATTACCGCGTAATGCTAAAAAGAAAATGGCTACTAACGCGAATCAAATGCCAGTGCCAAGGCCAGTTCCAATTCTGAAAACGGAATATTTAAATATGATTTATGTATTTAAATGTGAGACCTCGCTTTATCAAAAACAGTGACAAGCAGTTGAATAAATTTTACAATTTGCAAAATATAGACAATTTCAAATTGATATTTGATCTCGAGTATCTTGGCAAGAATTAAAGGAAGTTGATTTAAATATTTCTCCATACGCAATAAAAGATTGGGCACTTTTAAAAATTACGTGCGTAATGTAATAGTTATTCGTTTGTTCGTACTCCAGTGGTTGGGAATCCACGCTAAACTGTAAGTCCACCGGTAGTGCCAGTTGTCAGCACTATAGGCAGAGAAAGAGACCCATACGCCAGGAGTGGCGTGAAAGTGGTCGAAAACGTCAATAGTTGCGGATAAACGAGACTGTTATAGTATAATGATAGAAATAACATAATTAAAACAATTAAGCACCCTTCCAATTTTATAATCGAGTAAAGCATAAATTAAACTGAGATTGATACAAAATATTACTGTAAACTGTCAACCACACGAAGTAGCAGTAATGTCCGGTTATTTCCGTTGCTACGTGTTACGTATGTATTAAGAGAATTAAGAGAACCGATTGGATCTTTAATGAGAACAAAGAATCCAGTCGATGAAGCAATAACATGCTCACAAATGATTTCCAACTTGAAATATACAATAATTAGCAATCTAGTAATCGACAATTGCTTAAAAAAAATAGCAATCAGATTAAACAATTAAATAATACGAACAAATTCAAACCCTATTTTAATAATCAACAATTCAATAATCAACATCGGGCTTAAATTTCAAAACCATTCAATAAACCACCAAATTTTAGAAATAATTATGAACCCCCTATAACTAATGCTAACACAAATACACCAAATCATAATTTCCCAAGAAATCAAAACTACCAACATGTTGATGCTGAAAATGCTATCGACAATAATGATAATATGCATGAAAACGAAAGCAGTGAAAATTATGAATATGAGGAAAATTATCAAGAAAGAAAAGAATATTTTTTTTGACGAACACTCAAGTGTAGACAACCGGTGTAAAGATGTCCATCCATACAACTTTGGCCTGCCGCGTGACCGCGCACCGTTGTGCTGTTGTTCTCCGGGCATTGCGGCTCAATATAATAAGGGGAAAAATCTTTTTTGTAAAATTTTTCATGTGTTGTGCACAATAATATATAAATCGATTTTTTTAATTAATAATTTTCGCTGAACAGAACACACATTTCTTACAATACTAATTGTGGTTTTCCAAAATGTGCCCCAGATCGTTATTATAATTATGTTTTGACTTTAACAACAATCAATTTGCCAATATTTTATTTGTGTGGTCAAAGTTGACTGTAATTATATGAAAGCACGTTGTTATTTCGGCGATTCGAAATCATTGAACCATTTTTTTCTTGTTAAAATAATGGTTAATTGTTTATAATGTATCAGTGCAAGAATTATCAAAAGGGCATCATTTTTGTTTAGAAATAATGATTTAGTTTTTATCGGTGATAAATGTCAAAATATTTTTTTTACCTGTAGCCCACACTTTCAATATTTCAAATAATATTTTTTTTATTGCTAATATAACAACAATTCATAATGTTATATTGTTGTTAATCAGGGATTTGAACTTTTTTTAATTTTAATTTTTAAAGTACATTTGAGTACTTAAAAACTTTTTGGTGGGCGGTTTATTACAGATTTATTAGGCAAACATTGTGCCTAAACAAATGTTACCATATTATTTATAAATGATTACGTTAGTAGTTACAAAAGCGACAAGAAAAAAATGAAGCCAATATTATTTTGTGTGGTCAAAGATGATGTAATTATATGAAAGCACGTTGCCATTTCGGCAACTAGAAATCATTGAACGATTGTTTTATTGTTATAAAAATGGTTAATTGTTTATAATATATTAATACAACAACTACCATATGAGCATAATTTTTGTTTAGAAAAAATTTGTTTTTATTGGTGATTATTATTATTTTTTGCCTGTAGCCCACACTTTTAACAGTTCAGCTAATATGCATTTTGTTGCTAATATAACAACAATTCATAATCTTATATTGTGGTGTATCAGGGATTTAATCTTTTTTTATTTTGAGTATTAAAGTGTATTTGAGTTGCCAAAACTTTCTAAACAAAAATTATGCCCTTTTGGTAATTGATGCACTGATACATTATAAATAATTTGTTAATCTGTTGTGTCTGTAAAGATCGGTAGTTATTTCGTGTCTGGGCGTTTGTATTTAGGAGGGATATTAGATTTCGAGGGAGGCAATATTTGCTAAGTATTTGAAAATTGTCGGAATTTTTAGTAAATTTGTCTAGCAAATATTGCATCATCTCTTGAATGGGAGTTAAACAGGTAAGGGAGTAGAGGAGATCGTTTGGTTGATTATGTAGAGGGTTATTAGGGTGTCTTATTTTGGTTAAGAAACGTTTTGACGAGGTTCGCCTACTTTTATCTTTTCTAATATGGTAAGACGGGTTTAGGATAGTAAAGGAAATCTGCAATCTAGCAAGGGCTTACATATTGCTTTATATATATATATATATATATATATATATATATATATATTTGCAGCGGTTTAGTTGAAATTCCATTGGACTTGTATGTCAATGATCTAAGATGTTTGGGCCTTGCTGTCATCCTATTTTTTACGGCTTGGGAGTGGGATTTGAATGATAAGTTGTTATTAAACACGATTCCTAGGTACTTTACGGTGTGTGAGGCTGGGATAGGTATGTTTCCAATGGTGATTAAGTAGGGAATTGTTGGCGTGCGGTGATAGCGAATAAGTAGTTCTGACTTATTAGGGTTGATCTTAATACGCCATGTTGAGAACCGTCATTAGATCTTATTTAAGACTTTGTAAAGAGTAGAGTGTTTTTTTAGAGAGGACGAGTGGGAAATTATGACTGTATCATCTGCATACTGAAATACGTATAACGAGGAATTAAAGTAGTTAGGATCTTGGTGGTATAGGTCACAGTAATAAATATTATAGGATCTGGGAGAGAGGTGAACCTTGTGGTAGTCCTTGTTCAGGTGTGAAGGATGATCAAATGGAATGTCTGATTTTTACTTGTAGAGACCGAGAGTTAGGAAATGTTGTATTATCTGAATTAAATGTGGGGGAAGATTTAACAAAAAGCATCTGTATAGAAGAACACGATGCCATACAGAATAAAATGCTTTTTGTATGTCCAGTAGTGCCATGATTGAGTGATTTTCCTCAAGGTGAGTTGTTTGGCAGTTAGATGTAATTATCGTTAGCGGTAGTTGCGCCGATTTTTTGGACATAAATCCGAATTGATAATCTGGTATGTATTTCTGGATATGTTCTAATATTTTATCTTTTATTAGTGCTTCATATAATTTTCCGAGGACTGAGGTCCCAGTAGTCCTGTGGATAACTCTAATCAGTCCTCATTTCCAATTTGGTGGAAAGTGCTGGTTGTTACTAATTTTGTGAATGTATTGGTGGATATTATTCGGAAGGTATTTGAGGATTTTTCTTGTCATATCCGGGGCAGTATTTTTTCCAAACCTTAATTTATTGAGGTAATCAGACTCCTCGATTGTGTCGAGTGGTGATACTTGTTATATCAAATGATTCATACCAATTGTTTACTGAATTATAAGTAATTTCGCCGAAGTTATCGTCAGATTTTGTTTTGTATTTTTGGTTAAAATATCTTGTGTAAAAATGCTTGTGTAATTTCAGTGTCGTTGGTTAGAATCATATTATTGTCGGGATCTTGTAATTGTTGTATGTATTCTGTTTTTTGTATTTTCTTGGCTTTTTAATTTCCGTCCAGTAGTTTTTGCCTTGGAGCTCATTAATTTTTCCGCAGGATTGAATCTGCTTGTTACTTTTAAAGTCCTTGATTAAATAATCTATATGTTTATTCAGTGTGTTGAATTTTTGTCTTAATTGAGTGTCGTCAGTAAATAGTCTCTGTATAATTGTCATTTGTACTTTATAAGTCCCAGCATAAATTTGGGTAGAGGGTATTATTATTATTACTTTTTATTCATATATTTTATATCATCATTAAATCATACAATAATAACACATTAGTACAACATCTAAATAAGCATTAAATTATCGATATAACATTTCAAAAAAATAAAAATTCTTCCAGCTAAGACATTTTATTCTAACGTAGAATATATATATATATATATATATATATATATATATATATATATATAAAATGAGTTGATTTATAAAAACAATAAATTATATATAAAATTTTAAATAATATATATACATAGTGGACACTTTGGGGTGACAAAGTGTATACAAAGCGCAAATTATGGGGTTTATTGGCGAGGTATGAATAGGGACATTAAACAATACATCACTAAATGTAAAATATGCTAAATTTATGAAAAATCAAAACAACCTCAGCCTATGATTCCTCATAAAATACCCAAAAGTCCATGGAATAAATTAGGCGTGGACCTGTTTGAATTAAATAATGAAACATTATTAATAATAATAGATTATTATTCTAAATATGTTGAAATTGTCAATTTAAAACATAACTTGACAGCAGAAAATGTAATAAATGAACTTAAAAGCATATTTGCCCGACATGGAATACCAAATCAACTAATGTCCGATGGTGGACCACAGTTAAAAATTTAAAGATTTTGCAAATAATTGGAACTTTTCTCATTATATGTCTTCTCGATATTATCAACAATCAAATGGGTTAGTGAAAAGATGTATACAGACAATAAAGAAAATGTTAAAGAAAAATATCGATAATAAGGGGGATATAAATGCAGCATTACTAGCACATCGCAACACTCCAGTATTTGGATTATATACTCCAGCACAAATATTAATGTGAAGGCATTTGCGAGATTTTCTCCCTCTTCACGCAACAGCTTATAAATAACAAGTTATTGATACTAAATAATTTAATAATTGAGTAGAATTAGGATAGAAAATTATGAAAAGATATTATGATAGGGAAACAAAACAAAATTACAACTTTGCCATAGGTGCTAATATTAAGTTTCAGAATAGACCTAGAGATACATGGAAATTTGGCAGAGTTACAGACAAAATTAGAGATAGGACATATATTATTCAGGGTGATACTGGAAAAAGTAAAAATCGATACAGTAGATATATAAAAGCAGATAGAAGTTGAGAAAGATTTTGTTGTACCTGTACTAATTTTAATTACTAATAGATCTAAAACTCTAGGAAATAGATGTAGAATTGTTAAACCACCTGTGAGGGTGTAAATATAAATATATAAATGAAAAATATGTTTTTGTTAGGGGTAAATTAGAATAAGTTGTTTACTTTTCCATAAAAAGGGGAGATGTCAGGAATATAGCAACTAGAGTTGCATAGCATAACAAAATGAATATAAATAAATGTAAATAAAAAATTAAGGCTGGGAATTAGCCTATACTTTCCTTATGGCGAAAATTGTGTAATTTTTTCCAGCTTTTAGGCAAAACTACGCCATGGAATGGCATATAATTTATGCAAGCTAATAAAAACACTTCATCCTTGGTATTGAAACTTAGTTTGCAAGAATTGATGACCAAAATTTGTAGTTATAGCATGTTAAAGATTCTATTGTATAGAAGGTAGCAATCTAGTAGTTTAATCACTCCCATATATATTAAATAATCATATATTGAAAATTCAACAGGACCTATACATCCATAAGTATTGTAATATTTGAAAACTTGCTGCGCAAATAAATTTTTCCTTCATTTGTAATGCTGGAAAGATTGGAATATAATTAAATGTCGATAAGGGTCATATTCGCAAACGTTGCGTAGAATTCTTTACACCATATGGTTGTTTTTTTTTCTACATTCCCACCTATACTACGAAATACGTACAACATTATTCTTTTGTATACGTATTTTTGCAACTCAATTTATGTTCTAGTTAAAGAGAACGGTGCCTATTTCTTATACGCATATCGTCTATGTATTACATGTGCATCACAAGTTGCCTAATTTGAAAACGCTAACTTAAGAGATAAATAAAGACAGTCGAACCTGCGTTATCATCGTGAATAGATGTTTTAATCCCCACACCGAACGTATACATTATAATTAGCTGATATGTTATAATAAATAATAAACATATATTTCAATACATCCTGATTAGATCTGGGATATAGTTGATGGGTTTAGTGCGGGAATTTATTTCTACTTGTTTTGCAAGATGGTCAGAGCACATCAGGTATCAGTTTGATTGAATGAATGAAGTGGCTGATATTGTTTGTGCAAAGGAGGATATCGGGAGTGGTAGATGGGTTAGTAGTTATGCTATGGGAGTTCGGGGCCAAAATCCCATGTATTTTTAAAGGGGCCTAGTGAAACACTTTTCCGCCATCTTGGATTTGTGACGTCATCACGAACGGGTCGTGTACGTGTGGTTGCCTACATCCGAGAGGCGGCGGGAAATTCAAATTTAACTATAGAGGGTGATAAAAAAAATCCATGATGGCGACTGCCACATTATAAAGACTGATCAAAAAAAAATCCAAGGTGGCGGGTGCTTTACTATTATAATATGCGACTAAAATCTATATCAATACATTATTTGTAATAATTTACTATTAGGTTGTGAAACTGTGCAAGTTTAAAAATCTTGTCGTTGATTGGCCAAAGAAAATTGGTGAAATGATGATTTTGCCAAAATTTAATCAGTTCCTGACTGCGTCGTCTTCAGTACACTTCATCGCCTAGTGCATTGTCTAGTGTTTCTACTTGTGCTTCAGATCATCCACTTGGAAATTTTACGGTAAGTAAGTTAATGGCATATATACCATCCACAGTTAAATATATTGCTTAAAAACTAGAATCGACAATAACCAGATGCCATCCGAGTTATAAAATATTGCTTAAGAACTAGCATAGTCAATAACCAAAAGCCATCCGCAACTATTTTTTATGCTCAAGACATTTGATAACAATAACCAGAAGGTATAATACCAGCCGCGTTTCAGAAGTTACTCGCGTATCAGCAGCGGACGCACCCGCGTTCTCGGCGAGACACCTGCAGCGCGTAAGTGAATCACACCTAACCCCGAGCGTTATCTTCTAAACGGTCATCGATAGGGCAAAACAGACAAATTCTGGCGGTCAAGGAAATTTTGGGCAATACATTTAGTCAATAAAATTAAAATTTTGGAGATACCTGATATTACCTTATTTCACAAATTGATTATAAATGAATAGTATTTGCTGTCGTTGTTTACTCGCGCGTCAGACATTCGAGCGCAAAGTGAACGGAAGTAGATAAGCTGCGAGCGTATACCGGAGTGAACTTAGCCCCTATGATCCCAGCCTCTATACCGCGCGGCGCCGTGGGGCCGCGCGCACGGCAGATTGTTTGCGGGTCTGTACTGACCAACTGGGGTGACCAATAAAATCCAAATTTTGAGGAATTCTTTATTAATGCCTTGCCAATCATAATATATATATATAATTTTTTTTTTTAAATTTTTATAGGTGTTTTTGTATAATATATGTTGTAACGTAAATGATTATTTTTGACCATCACCCGCAATGTTCCTGGATTTGAAAAAAATTGCCTAATGTTTATAATAATATGATAAAGTAAACTGGAAAGTCTGTATCCCCGGCAAGTTGTTTTTTCTATTTTTTTTTAAATTTTATACTTTTACGCTCATATCTGAATAATTCGATTTTCCATAAAAAAAATAATGCAACATATTTTGTTTAATTTTTTTTTGGATCTTGGTTCAGAACATATCAGTGCACAAGTTGGCCGAAGGAAATTGAAAAATTTTGATTCTAAGTATTTTTTTTTTGGCGACTAACTTTTATATCATTATTATTATTTTTGACCATGTTCCGCAATGTTCCTGGATTTGAGAGAAATTGCCTAATGTTTATAACAATATGGTAAAGTAAAATGGAAAGTCTGTATCCCCGGCAACTTGGTTTTTCTATTTTTTTTTAAATTTTAAACTTTTACGTTCATATCTGGATAATCCGATTTTAGAGGCTGAGTCCATAAAAAAATAATGCAACATATTTTGTTTAATTTTTTTCTGGATCTTGGTTCAGAACATATCAGTGCACCAGTTGGCCGAAGGAAATTGAAAAATTTTGATTCTAAGTATTTTTTTTTTGGCGACTAACTTTTATATCATTATTATTATTTTTGACCATGTTCCGCAATGTTCCTGGATTTGAGAGAAATTGCCTAATGTTTATAACAATATGGTAAAGTAAAATGGAAAGTCTGTATCCCCGGCAACTTGGTTTTTCTATTTTTTTTTAAATTTTAAACTTTTACGTTCATATCTGGATAATCCGATTTTAGAGGCTGAGTCCATAAAAAAATAATGCAACGTATTTTGTTTAATATTTTTTTGGATCTTGGTTTAGAACATATCAGTGCACCAGATGGCCGAAGGAAATTTAAAAATTTTGATTCTAAGTTTTTTTTTTTTGGCGACTAACTTTTATATCATTATTATTATTTTTGACCATGATGTGCAATGTTTCTGGTTTTGAAAAAAATTGCTTAATGTTTATAACAATATGATAAAGTAAAGTGGAAAGTCTGGATACCGGAAAATTTGTTTTTCTATTTTTTAAATTTTTTTTTTATCATTATTATTATTTTTGACCATGTTCCGCAATGTTCCTGGATTTGAGAGAAATTGCCTAATGTTTATAACAATATGGTAAAGTAAAATGGAAAGTCTGTATCCCCGGCAAGTTGGTTTTTCTATTTTTTTTTTAATTTTAAACTTTTACGCTCGTATCTGGATAATTCGGTTTTAGAGGCTGAGTCCATAAAAAAATAATGCAACGTATTTTGTTTAATATTTTTTTGGATCTTGGTTTAGAACATATCAGTGCACCAGATGGCCGAAGGAAATTGAAAAATTTTGATTCTAAGTATTTTTTTTTTGGCGACTAACTTTTATATCATTATTATTATTTTTGACCATGATGTGCAATGTTTCTGGTTTTGAAAAAAATTGCTTAATGTTTATAACAATATGATAAAGTAAAGTGGAAAGTCTGGATACCGGAAAATTTGTTTTTCTATTTTTTAAATTTTTTTTTTATCATTATTATTATTTTTGACCATGTTCCGCAATGTTCCTGGATTTGAGAGAAATTGCCTAATGTTTATAACAATATGGTAAAGTAAAATGGAAAGTCTGTATCCCCGGCAAGTTGGTTTTTCTATTTTTTTTTTAATTTTAAACTTTTACGCTCGTATCTGGATAATTCGGTTTTAGAGGCTGAGTCCATAAAAAAATAATGCAACGTATTTTGTTTAATATTTTTTTGGCTCTTGGTTTAGAACATATCAGTGCACCAGATGGCCGAAGGAAATTGGAAAATTTTGATTCTAAACATTTTTTTTTGGCGACTAACTTTTATATCATTATTATTATTTTTGACCATGATGTGCAATGTTTCTGGATTTGAAAAAAATTGCTTAATGTTTATAACAATATGATAAAGTAAAGTGGAAAGTCTGGATAGCGGAAAATTTGTTTTTCTATTTTTTTAATTTTTTTTTATCATTATTATTATTTTTGACCATGTTCCGCAATGTTCCTGGATTTGAGAGAAATTGCCTAATGTTTATAACAATATGGTAAAGTAAAATGGAAAGTCTGTATCCCCGGCAAGTTGGTTTTTCTATTTTTTTTTTTAATTTTAAACTTTTACGCTCGTATCTGGATAATTCGGTTTTAGAGGCTGAGTCCATAAAAATATAATGCAACGTATTTTGTTTAATTTTTTTCTGGATCTTGGTTCAGAACATATCAGTGCACCAGTTGGCCGAAGGAAATTGAAAAATTTTGATTCTAAGTTTTTTTTTTTTGGCGACTAACTTTTATATCATTATTATTATTTTTGACCATGATGTGCAATGTTTCTGGTTTTGAAAAAAATTGCTTAATGTTTATAACAATATGATAAAGTAAAGTGGAAAGTCTGGATACCGGAAAATTTGTTTTTCTATTTTTTTAATTTTTTTTTTATCATTATTATTATTTTTGACCATGTTCCGCAATGTTCCTGGATTTGAGAGAAATTGCCTAATGTTTATAACAATATGGTAAAGTAAAATGGAAAGTCTGTATCCCCGGCAAGTTGGTTTTTCTATTTTTTTTTTAATTTTAAACTTTTACGCTCGTATCTGGATAATTCGGTTTTAGAGGCTGAGTCCATAAAAAAATAATGCAACGTATTTTGTTTAATATTTTTGTGGCTCTTGGTTTAGAACATATCAGTGCACCAGATGGCCGAAGGAAATTGGAAAATTTTGATTCTAAACATTTTTTTTTGGCGACTAACTTTTATATCATTATTATTATTTTTGACCATGATGTGCAATGTTTCTGGATTTGAAAAAAATTGCTTAATGTTTATAACAATATGATAAAGTAAAGTGGAAAGTCTGGATACCGGAAAATTTGTTTTTCTATTTTTTAAATTTTTTTTTTATCATTATTATTATTTTTGACCATGTTCCGCAATGTTCCTGGATTTGAGAGAAATTGCCTAATGTTTATAACAATATGGTAAAGTAAAATGGAAAGTCTGTATCCCCGGCAAGTTGGTTTTTCTATTTTTTTTTTAATTTTAAACTTTTACGCTCGTATCTGGATAATTCGGTTTTAGAGGCTGAGTCCATAAAAAAATAATGCAACGTATTTTGTTTAATTTTTTTCTGGATCTTGGTTCAGAACATATCAGTGCACCAGTTGGCCGAAGGAAATTGAAAAATTTTGATTCTAAGTTTTTTTTTTTTGGCGACTAACTTTTATATCATTATTATTATTTTTGACCATGATGTGCAATGTTTCTGGTTTTGAAAAAAATTGCTTAATGTTTATAACAATATGATAAAGTAAAGTGGAAAGTCTGGATACCGGAAAATTTGTTTTTCTATTTTTTTAATTTTTTTTTTATCATTATTATTATTTTTGACCATGTTCCGCAATGTTCCTGGATTTGAGAGAAATTGCCTAATGTTTATAACAATATGGTAAAGTAAAATGGAAAGTCTGTATCCCCGGCAAGTTGGTTTTTCTATTTTTTTTTAATTTTAAACTTTTACGCTCGTATCTGGATAATTCGGTTTTAGAGGCTGAGTCCATAAAAAAATAATGCAACGTATTTTGTTTAATTTTTTTCTGGATCTTGGTTCAGAACATATCAGTGCACCAGTTGGCCGAAGGAAATTGAAAAATTTTGATTCTAAGTATTTTTTTTTTGGCGACTAACTTTTATATCATTATTATTATTTTTGACCATGTTCCGCAATGTTCCTGGATTTGAGAGAAATTGCCTAATGTTTATAACAATATGGTAAAGTAAAATGGAAAGTCTGTATCCCCGGCAACTTGGTTTTTCTATTTTTTTTTAAATTTTAAACTTTTACGTTCATATCTGGATAATCCGATTTTAGAGGCTGAGTCCATAAAAAAATAATGCAACGTATTTTGTTTAATATTTTTTTGGATCTTGGTTTAGAACATATCAGTGCACCAGATGGCCGAAGGAAATTTAAAAATTTTGATTCTAAGTTTTTTTTTTTTGGCGACTAACTTTTATATCATTATTATTATTTTTGACCATGATGTGCAATGTTTCTGGTTTTGAAAAAAATTGCTTAATGTTTATAACAATATGATAAAGTAAAGTGGAAAGTCTGGATACCGGAAAATTTGTTTTTCTATTTTTTTAATTTTTTTTTTATCATTATTATTATTTTTGACCATGTTCCGCAATGTTCCTGGATTTGAGAGAAATTGCCTAATGTTTATAACAATATGGTAAAGTAAAACGGAAAGTCTGTATCCCCGGCCACTTGGTTTTTCTATTTTTTTTTAAATTTTAAACTTTTACGTTCATATCTGGATAATCCGATTTTAGAGGCTGAGTCCATAAAAAAATAATGCAACATATTTTGTTTAATTTTTTTCTGGATCTTGGTTCAGAACATATCAGTGCATCAGTTGGCCGAAGGAAATTGAAAAATTTTGATTCTAAGTATTTTTTTTTTGGCGACTAACTTTTATATCATTATTATTATTATTGACCATGATGTGCAATGTTTCTGGTTTTGAAAAAAATTGCTTAATGTTTATAACAATATGATAAAGTAAAGTGGAAAGTCTGGATACCGGAAAATTTGTTTTTCTATTTTTTTAATTTTTTTTTTATCATTATTATTATTTTTGACTATGTTCCGCAATGTTCCTGGATTTGAGAGAAATTGCCTAATGTTTATAACAATATGGTAAAGTAAAACGGAAAGTCTGTATCCCCGGCCACTTGGTTTTTCTATTTTTTTTTAAATTTTAAACTTTTACGTTCATATCTGGATAATCCGATTTTAGAGGCTGAGTCCATAAAAAAATAATGCAACATATTTTGTTTAATTTTTTTCTGGATCTTGGTTCAGAACATATCAGTGCATCAGTTGGCCGAAGGAAATTGAAAAATTTTGATTCTAAGAATTTTTTTATCGGCGACCAAGTCGAATATGTTTCATTATTATTATTTTTAAAATTCACTGGCATACAATTGATTTGAAAAAATTACACAATATTTATAACAAAATGACAATTAGAAAACGGAAAGTCCCAACCCGAGCACGTTGTTCCTTCTATTTTATTTTTATTTTTAACTTTTCCGCTACTATCTGTACTAGGGCAAAGTCAAAATTATTTAATTTTCCATCATAGCCCACGGAGTTTTTTTTTTCAAATTTTCACTATTTGTTGCTAACCCAATAGTGGTTACAAAAAGTATTTTTTAGATTGACACGGATCCAGTTTTATATATTTTTACAGGCCTTTTACGTAGTTTGATCATTTAAATGGCTGCGCGTAATTCCAATGTCCGATTGGAATTATTATTACTTATTAATAAACTCCCTACTTTAAGGATTACAATTCATTCAAAATACTTATTTTACCAATAGTATTATGAGTTACAATGTGTAAAAAGGCTACTCCCTTGACGGTGATTCGAACCTTCGACTCTGTGTTTTATAATGACAGCAGAAGAATTTAACAAACGATAGGTCGGACTAAAAACATTGACTACGATTTTATATACAGTTTTTTATGCAATAGACATATTCTGGATGCGTATGTTATGATAATATAGGATAATTGTGCACTACAAATTATATTGGAATGAAATGTGCCTCAATTAATTACCTCGAAGAATGCCTTACTAATAAAAGGATCAATTAGAAATTCCCATTTCCGATTGGGATTATTATTACTTATTAATCAACTCCCTACTTTAAGGATAATAATTCATTAAAAATACTTATTTTACCAATAGTATTATGAGTTACAATGTGTAAAAAGGCTACACCCTCGACGGTGATTCGAACCCTCGACTCTGAGTTTTATAATGACAGCAGAAGAATTTAGCAAACGATAGGTCGGACTAAAAACATTGACTACGATTTTATATACAGTTTTTTATGCAATAGACATATTCTGGATGCGTATGTTATGATAACATAGGATAATTGTGCACTACAAATTATATTGGAATGAAATGTGCCTCAATTAATTACCTCGAAGAATGCCTTACCAATAAAATGGATTAATATTTTCCTATATAGTGAAATAGATGTTGAGTACTTTTCCTGGAATTCTGCTGTCATTATAAAACACAGAGACGAAGGTTCGAATCACCATCAAGGGAGTAGCCTTTTTACACATTGTAACTCATAATACTATTGGTAAAATAAGTATTTTGAATGAATTGTAATCCTTAAAGTAGGGAGTTTATTAATAAGTAATAATAATTCCAATCGGACATTGGAATTACGCGCAGCCATTTAAATAATCAAACTACGTAAAAGGCCTGTACAAATATATAAAACTGGATCCGTGTCAATCTAAAAAATACTTTTTGTAACCACTATTGGGTTAGCAACAAATAGTGAAAATTTGAAAAAAAAAAACTCCGTAGGCTATGATGGAAAATTTAATAATTTTGACTTTGCCCTCGTCCAGATAGGAGCGGAAAAGTTAAAAATAAAAATAAAATAGAAGGAACAACGTGCTCGGGTTGGGACTTTCCGTTTTCTTAATTGTCATTTTGTTATAAATATTGTGTAATTTTTTCAAATCAATTGTATGCCAGTGAATTTTAAAAATAATAATAATGAAACATATTCGACTTGGTCGCCAAAAAAAAAATACTTAGAATCAAAATTTTTCAATTTCCTTCGGCCAACTGGTGCACTGATATGTTCTGAACCAAGTTCCAAAAAAAAATTAAACAAAATATGTTGCATTATTATTTTATGGACTCAGCTTCTAAAATCGGATTATCCAGATATGAGCGTAAAAGTTTAAAATTAAAAAAAAAATAGAAAAACCAACTTGCCGGGATACAGACTTTCCATTTTACTTTATCATATTGTTATAAACATTAGGCAATTTCTTTCAAATCCAGGAACATTGCGTAACATGGTCAAAAATAATAATAATGATATAAAAAAAATTAAAAAAATAGAAAAACAAATTTTCCGGTATCCAGACTTTCCACTTTACTTTATCATATTGTTATAAACATTAAGCATTTTTTTTCAAATCCAGAAACATTGCACATCATGGTCAAAAATAATAATAATGATATAAAAGTTAGTCGCCAAAAAAAAAAAACTTAGAATCAAAATTTTTCAATTTCCTTCGGCCAACTGGTGCACTGATATGTTCTGAACCAAGATCCAGAAAAAAATTAAACAAAATATGTTGCATTATTTTTTTATGGACTCAGCCTCTAAAATCGGATTATCCAGATATGAACGTAAAAGTTTAAAATTAAAAAAAAAATAGAAAAACCAAGTGGCCGGGGATACAGACGTTCCGTTTTACTTTACCATATTTTTATAAACATTAGGCAATTTCTCTCAAATCCAGGAACATTGCGGAACATGGTCAAAAATAATAATAATGATAAAAAAAAAATTAAAAAAATAGAAAAACAAATTTTCCGGTATCCAGACTTTCCACTTTACTTTATCATATTGTTATAAACATTAAGCAATTTTTTTCAAAACCAGAAACATTGCACATCATGGTCAAAAATAATAATAATGATATAAAAGTTAGTCGCCAAAAAAAAAAACTTAGAATCAAAATTTTTCAATTTCCTTCGGCCAACTGGTGCACTGATATGTTCTGAACCAAGATCCAGAAAAAAATTAAACAAAATATGTTGCATTATTTTTTTATGGACTCAGCCTCTAAAATCGGATTATCCAGATATGAACGTAAAAGTTTAAAATTTAAAAAAAAATAGAAAAACCAAGTTGCCGGGGATACAGACTTTCCATTTTACTTTACCATATTGTTATAAACATTAGGCAATTTCTCTCAAATCCAGGAACATTGCGGAACATGGTCAAAAATAATAATAATGATATAAAAGTTAGTCGCCAAAAAAAAAATACTTAGAATCAAAATTTTTCAATTTCCTTCGGCCATCTGGTGCACTGATATGTTCTAAACCAAGATCCAAAAAAATATTAAACAAAATACGTTGCATTATTTTTTTATGGACTCAGCCTCTAAAACCGAATTATCCAGATACGAGCGTAAAAGTTTAAAATTAAAAAAAAAATAGAAAAACCAACTTGCCGGGGATACAGACTTTCCATTTTACTTTACCATATTGTTATAAACATTAGGCAATTTCTCTCAAATCCAGGAACATTGCGGAACATGGTCAAAAATAATAATAATGATAAAAAAAAAATTTAAAAAATAGAAAAACAAATTTTCCGGTATCCAGACTTTCCACTTTACTTTATCATATTGTTATAAACATTAAGCAATTTTTTTCAAAACCAGAAACATTGCACATCATGGTCAAAAATAATAATAATGATATAAAAGTTAGTCGCCAAAAAAAAAAAACTTAGAATCAAAATTTTTCAATTTCCTTCGGCCAACTGGTGCACTGATATGTTCTGAACCAAGATCCAGAAAAAAATTAAACAAAATACGTTGCATTATTTTTTTATGGACTCAGCCTCTAAAACCGAATTATCCAGATACGAGCGTAAAAGTTTAAAATTAAAAAAAAAATAGAAAAACCAACTTGCCGGGGATACAGACTTTCCATTTTACTTTACCATATTGTTATAAACATTAGGCAATTTCTCTCAAATCCAGGAACATTGCGGAACATGGTCAAAAATAATAATAATGATAAAAAAAAAAATTAAAAAAATAGAAAAACAAATTTTCCGGTATCCAGACTTTCCACTTTACTTTATCATATTGTTATAAACATTAAGCAATTTTTTTCAAATCCAGAAACATTGCACATCATGGTCAAAAATAATAATAATGATATAAAAGTTAGTCGCCAAAAAAAAATGTTTAGAATCAAAATTTTCCAATTTCCTTCGGCCATCTGGTGCACTGATATGTTCTAAACCAAGAGCCACAAAAATATTAAACAAAATACGTTGCATTATTTTTTTATGGACTCAGCCTCTAAAACCGAATTATCCAGATACGAGCGTAAAAGTTTAAAATTAAAAAAAAAATAGAAAAACCAACTTGCCGGGGATACAGACTTTCCATTTTACTTTACCATATTGTTATAAACATTAGGCAATTTCTCTCAAATCCAGGAACATTGCGGAACATGGTCAAAAATAATAATAATGATAAAAAAAAAATTAAAAAAATAGAAAAACAAATTTTCCGGTATCCAGACTTTCCACTTTACTTTATCATATTGTTATAAACATTAAGCAATTTTTTTCAAAACCAGAAACATTGCACATCATGGTCAAAAATAATAATAATGATATAAAAGTTAGTCGCCAAAAAAAAAAAACTTAGAATCAAAATTTTCCAATTTCCTTCGGCCATCTGGTGCACTGATATGTTCTAAACCAAGAGCCAAAAAAATATTAAACAAAATACGTTGCATTATTTTTTTATGGACTCAGCCTCTAAAACCGAATTATCCAGATACGAGCGTAAAAGTTTAAAATTAAAAAAAAAATAGAAAAACCAACTTGCCGGGGATACAGACTTTCCATTTTACTTTACCATATTGTTATAAACATTAGGCAATTTCTCTCAAATCCAGGAACATTGCGGAACATGGTCAAAAATAATAATAATGATAAAAAAAAAATTTAAAAAATAGAAAAACAAATTTTCCGGTATCCAGACTTTCCACTTTACTTTATCATATTGTTATAAACATTAAGCAATTTTTTTCAAAACCAGAAACATTGCACATCATGGTCAAAAATAATAATAATGATATAAAAGTTAGTCGCCAAAAAAAAAATACTTAGAATCAAAATTTTTCAATTTCCTTCGGCCATCTGGTGCACTGATATGTTCTAAACCAAGATCCAAAAAAATATTAAACAAAATACGTTGCATTATTTTTTTATGGACTCAGCCTCTAAAACCGAATTATCCAGACTTTCCATTTTACTTTACCATATTGTTATAAACATTAGGCAATTTCTCTCAAATCCAGGAACATTGCGGAACATGGTCAAAAATAATAATAATGATAAAAAAAAAATTTAAAAAATAGAAAAACAAATTTTCCGGTATCCAGACTTTCCACTTTACTTTATCATATTGTTATAAACATTAAGCAATTTTTTTCAAAACCAGAAACATTGCACATCATGGTCAAAAATAATAATAATGATATAAAAGTTAGTCGCCAAAAAAAAAAAACTTAGAATCAAAATTTTTAAATTTCCTTCGGCCATCTGGTGCACTGATATGTTCTAAACCAAGATCCAAAAAAATATTAAACAAAATACGTTGCATTATTTTTTTATGGACTCAGCCTCTAAAATCGGATTATCCAGATATGAACGTAAAAGTTTAAAATTTAAAAAAAAATAGAAAAACCAAGTTGCCGGGGATACAGACTTTCCATTTTACTTTACCATATTGTTATAAACATTAGGCAATTTCTCTCAAATCCAGGAACATTGCGGAACATGGTCAAAAATAATAATAATGATATAAAAGTTAGTCGCCAAAAAAAAAATACTTAGAATCAAAATTTTTCAATTTCCTTCGGCCAACTGGTGCACTGATATGTTCTGAACCAAGATCCAGAAAAAAATTAAACAAAATATGTTGCATTATTTTTTTATGGACTCAGCCTCTAAAATCGGATTATCCAGATATGAACGTAAAAGTTTAAAATTTAAAAAAAAATAGAAAAACCAAGTTGCCGGGGATACAGACTTTCCATTTTACTTTACCATATTGTTATAAACATTAGGCAATTTCTCTCAAATCCAGGAACATTGCGGAACATGGTCAAAAATAATAATAATGATATAAAAGTTAGTCGCCAAAAAAAAAATACTTAGAATCAAAATTTTTCAATTTCCTTCGGCCAACTTGTGCACTGATATGTTCTGAACCAAGATCCAAAAAAAAATTAAACAAAATATGTTGCATTATTTTTTTTATGGAAAATCGAATTATTCAGATATGAGCGTAAAAGTATAAAATTTAAAAAAAAATAGAAAAAACAACTTGCCGGGGATACAGACTTTCCAGTTTACTTTATCATATTATTATAAACATTAGGCAATTTTTTTCAAATCCAGGAACATTGCGGGTGATGGTCAAAAATAATCATTTACGTTACAACATATATTATACAAAAACACCTATAAAAATTTTAAAAAAAAAATTATATATATATATTATGATTGGCAAGGCATTAATAAAGAATTCCTCAAAATTTGGATTTTATTGGTCACCCCAGTTGGTCAGTACAGACCCGCAAACAATCTGCCGTGCGCGCGGCCCCACGGCGCCGCGCGGTATAGAGGCTGGGATCATAGGGGCTAAGTTCACTCCGGTCGAGCGTATCATATCAGTTTTATACGTCATATGAATACAAACTTTATTATTACACATACATATTATTTCTGTATAGTAGTAGTAGTAATACTATTTTTACTATAAATTTTTCACCTATTCAAAATTATATAAATAGTTGTACGCATTTTACTTCAATCTAAATTTACACAAATTGTCGCACGATTTGAAAATTTAATTCATTCTACAATATTACTTTGATTGGTGAACATCATTGTAGCCTATTAATTAGAAAATTATCTGTTATAGAAAATGGCATCTTCAACATCTAATAAAAATCAGTCTTTTTCAAGACTTGTGGAGGAGACGAGAACTCGTCTGCTAGGAGTAATGAATGATCCTCCAGCGATTGAACCTGCAATTAAGGAATGTAACCGCCATATCCGTATCATGCATGCTGCATTAAAGTCTTCCGCATCAGTGGGACACAAGCAACATATTGCAGGCTGCCTTGCGCTAATTATGGGTTTTAGAACCCAAATGAAACAACAGAGGACAGTTAGTGGTGCAGGATACAAACCATCAAACCCTAATCGCAAGAAACACGTTTCAATGAGAGCAAAGTGGATTGATCAACAATCAGCGTTCGCTTCGAGGATGCGCACAGGAGTAATTCTAAGTTTAGATCACAAAGACCCCTCTGCGTTCTTGATAGACGCTAAAGACATGTTTCGCCGTAGAGTTAACAATATACTGAAAAAGGAAACCGCCGTAAAAGTGAATGCAGCATTCTGCGGAGAGTTCGTTGTAGTAAAAAACAACGAAGAGATATATGAACACAAATACCTGACAACTAAGAATATTCCTATTTACCGAGACACCGATGTAAACATCTGGTTCGATGAAAATGTTACAAACTCCATACTTACGCAACTGGAAGAATTTCAGGAGAAAGACAGTAGGTGGGCGTTAACTAAGATTGTTAATTTAACAGTAAACATTAACAAATTTACACCACAATTGGGATCATCATACATTGAACTGCCTGCCGCCATTAAAAGGAAGGAAGCATGTGTAAACGTGAAAAATAATGATGATGCATGTTTTGCATGGGCGGTAACTTCTGCCCTGTATCCTACCAAGCATGGGAATCATCCTGACAAAACTTCATCCTATCCGCACTATTCCGAAATTCTGAACCTTAGCAACATTTCTTTTCCTATGGCAATCAAACAAATTCCATGTTTCGAATCCCAAAACAATCTTTCCATCAATGTTTATATCCTCAACAAAATGAAAACATCCTTTTCCGTGGAGCCGACATATCTTACAAAGAACAAGCAAGAAAATCACATCAACCTATTAATGATTCAGGACGAATATGAGGATAGTGATGATGAAGAGGGACAATATAGTACTTCACCTATCCGATATCATTATGTGTGGATTAAGAATTTAAGCCGCCTTGTATCATCACAGCTGAGTAAACGTCACGGTCAGAAATACTTTTGTGACAGATGTTTACATTATTTTTACTCCGAGAGCAGATTACAACGTCACACAGAAGACTGTAAGAATATGAATGAATGCAAGGTACGATTGCCGAAGCAAGGCGAAGTAGTACAATTCAAAAATCATGCATACAAGGAAACTGCCCCATTTATCGTCTATGCAGATTTGGAATGTTTCCTGAAACCTTCCAGCAAGGGAAATACATACCAGCATCATGTTCCCTACAGCGCTGGATACTATGTGAAATGTGCATACGATGATTCTCTATCATTTTATAAATCATAATTTGCAGAAGATGTTGAAACTGTGTTTCTTTGTCCTCTACCGATGAAGCCCCTTACACCCGAAGAAGAAGCCGAGTTTAAATCCATTTCCCACTGTCACATTTATGAGCAGCAGTTTAAATTGGAGGATAAACGTGTTAGAGATCACTGTCATCTCACTGGTAAATATCGAGGACCTGCACATGAGAAATGTAACATTAATTACCAGGATAGTCATGTGATTCCAGTAGTGTTTCATAAATTTAGTAGGTATGACTCTCTTAGATTCTTTATTACATTTAATACACAATAACCACTTCACAAACACAAATACTACACTAGGATGATTTAAAAATCCGCACCCTTCTTGCAAATTTCAAATATACAAAGTATTAAAAATGTGAAATCATTCTCAAATGCAAGAACAGTAAAAATTCTGTGTTTATAAACACATGCACACCTCGAGATATATAATTCAAACTGATTTGAAATATTTGTGCAAACGGATGTGTTATCGCTGCCGCGCTTCCGTATGTAGCGATATTAAGATACTGCCGCGCTTCCGTATGCAGCGAATTAAGATATAGAAATTTACGCTTGAAAATATCAAATTATTTATAATAATATATCTATTTTGCAGGTGAAAACTGTCTTTAAATATTATTACTCAAAGCATGAAATTAACATTAAGATATTAATTCTATCTTATGCTTAACGGAATAAGTCGGACATTATATGCAAGTCAATGCACACTTAAAGATACAGTAAAACAAGTAGTGTACAATTTTTAAATACGTTTTTATTCATAAATATAATATTTATAAATTTTTATAACAATCAAAACATATTATATTAATTGAATCTTAAGAGGTAGAGAAATAAATGATTTAAAAATATTAAATATTATGAATTTCTAAAACCGGGCATATCATCTCTTGCATACCAAGCCATCTGTGACTCTAAAGGATAATTCCTATCCATATAGCGAGGCCTGCACTCTATGAAGGGGTACATTCTCATTACTTGCGCAGCATGTTTTGCTATAACCTTCTTCTCCTCTGCATTTGCATATACACATTCCACTTTAGGATGACAGTGATATTTTATATGGCGTCTTAAATAATCTTTCCGCTTAAAATTCTTGTTACACTTTTCGCAAGTTACCAAAACCACAGGTTTACTGTAATCTATTTCCCGAGGTCTGATATAGCGTTCATAGTCTTCGGCGCTGAGTTTACTCTCAGTTGGAGGATCTATACCAGCTAGGGGTTCCATAACAACTAACGATGTTGTCGGTGACGATGACATGATGTTTCTGAGCAATTATTGTTGACGCAATAAATTATATTTTTATATCTCAGGTGTCCCTTCCAGGTGAAAGTACGTTTTAATACTAATCACTTTTTACTTTAAACGGTTATTATATCCAACCATACTTTCATCTACAATCTACCCATCCAACCATCCAGCCATCCAGCCATCCAACCATCCAGCCATCCAACCATCCAACCATCCAACCATCCAACCATACTTTCATCTACAATCTACCCATCCAACCATCCAGCCATCCAGCCATCCAGCCATCCAACCATCCAGCCATCCAATGTGTAAATCAGTATGTGTAATAATAAAATTTGTATTCATATGACGTATAAAACTGATATGATACGCTCGCAGCTTATCTACTTCCGTTCACTTTGCGCTCGAATGTCTGACGCGCGAGTAAACAACGACAGCAAATACTATTCATTTATAATCAATTTATGAAATAAGGTAATATCAGGTATCTCCAAAATTTTAATTTTATTGACTATATGTATTGCCCAAAATTTCCTTGACCGCCAGAATTTGTCTGTTTTGCTCTATCGATGACCGTTTAGAAGATAACGCTCGGGGTTAGGTGTGATTCACTTACGCGCTGCAGGTGTCTCGCCGAGAACGCGGGTGCGTCCGCTGCTGATACGCGAGTAACTTTTGAAACGCGGCTGGTATTATACCTTCTGGTTATTGTTATCAAATGTCTTGAGCATAAAAAATAGTTGCGGATGGCTTTTGGTTATTGACTATGCTAGTTCTTAAGCAATATTTTATAACTCGGATGGCATCTGGTTATTGTCGATTCTAGTTTTTAAGCAATATATTTAACTGTGGATGGTATATATGCCATTAACTTACTTACCGTAAAATTTCCAAGTGGATGATCTGAAGCACAAGTAGAAACACTAGACAATGCACTAGGCGATGAAGTGTACTGAAGACGACGCAGTCAGGAACTGATTAAATTTTGGCAAAATCATCATTTCACCAATTTTCTTTAGCCAATCAACGACAAGATTTTTAAACTTGCACAGTTTCACAACCTAATAGTAAATTATTACAAATAATGTATTGATATAGATTTTAGTCGCATATTATAATAGTAAAGCACCCGCCATCTTGGATTTTTTTTGATCACTCTATAATGTGGCAGTCGCCATCATGGATTTTTTTTATCACCCTCTATAGTTAAATTTGAATTTCCCGCCGCCTCTCGGATGTAGGCAACCACACGTACACGACCCGTTCGTGATGACGTCACAAATCCAAGATGGCGGAATAGTGTTTCACTAGGCCCCTTTAAAAATACATGGGATTTTGGCCCCGAACTCCCATAGCATAACTACTTAGGTTGTTATTGAAGATAAATGTAGGGTCATTATGGATTCTGACAAAATTTTATTGTGAGAGGAATGATAAAAATTGACAACGTTTATGTTTATTCAGATTAAAGTTGCCTACTATTAAGACATTATCATATAAGGAAGCCTTTACGAAGATGTGTCCTTAATGTTCGAGTGCGGGTGGATGTTAACATTCCCGACAAGCAAAGTAGCATGCAAACACTTATTCCAGGGATTATTATTAGATGGTGGGTTTGTCTTTCCCAGTGGTATAGATGGATGGCCTGCTATAATGGAGCCTCCACGTTGGTTTTGGTTACTATAGAGAGTAGGACTTGGATAGTTGTCCAGTGTTCGATATTTAAAAGAACGTTGTGTCTTGATCTCTACAAGTAGACGTGTATGTTATTATGTGAAAGGAAATGGGATACCAAATGGGCTTTGTTTTGAAGAGAATTTTTGTTGTAGTATATTAATTTTATACTAGTCATTGTTGTTTATTTGTGATGTAGATGAGTACACTCCTGACATAGGGGCGTCAGGTGAAACGGGTGAAATATTATCAGGGAAGTCAAGGTCGAACATGGCGATGAACATCCTATTACCAGAAAATGACACGTGTGTTTCTATCCTATAAGAATATACGAACCTGTTTTTGAGTTTCATTAGCAACGCAACTCTGTCTATTGTGGGTGGTTTGTTTATTTTTATAATGTAGGTGTCAATAATGTCGTCTTGTATCGTGACGGGAGTGTGTTCACACGAATTCCTTTAGTATCATTTTTGCGCTGAATTGGTGGACTCTATCGGTTGCATTGCCCGTTTGGGGCATTTTTACTCCGATCCGTACACGCTTACATTTTTCTGGGTTGTCAGTTGTACAGTTGTGTGTTTGTTTGTTTCCGCATTCCATTATTGGAGTGGAGCAGTCTACGGTTTTATGTTCAAATTTATTGCATTTGTCGCACGGAATTGGGATGAGCACTGGTGGTAGACTGTCAGTCACTGGGTGGCTTTTGTTCATAAATATGAAATTGAGACTCATGAGTTTGGTGTATGCGTTGTGTGATCCGGTGATTATACGTTTCATGCATGTAATTTTGTTATCGGCTCGTGTAATTCTGCGACAGAAACGGTGTTCAATACCGTCATCGGAAAGCTGTGAGCTCATAAAGGAATCCGCCACTTCCAGCACGACATTGTATATAATACAGCTATAGCTGGCTGATGGCACGGTCCGTAGACTATACGGTTGCCTCATTGAAACAAGCGAGCGGCCGTGAAGTCACTGAATTGTCAGCTATCATACGCTGCCTTGCGCGAGCACGGCAAGATATTATTAAGTAATTTGTGTACATTAAAAAAACAAGTAAATGCAGTAAGAAAACTGTCAATATTTCCAAATTACCACATATTAAATATAATACATAAAATACAAATAGACTATTTATATAACAACATTTTAATAAGACCGAAATTCATCAAAACATACAAATAACGGTATAATATATAAACTATGTGGTGAATTTTTGTATTTTTTTTCTTCATCTGTCATGATTTTCATAGAATTTTCCTTAACTATATGATTTTGCATGTGATTTAAAATTATTTATATATTTAATACGTAATAATATGAATATTCTTTCCTTACTATATTCTGTTATTATTTCTATTGGAAAGCCGATGTTAGCCCGTTTATTTATATAATTTCTAGTTCTTTTAATGATATTTTTACCATCATTTTCTGAAGTAGTTTGTATTGGAGTCTTGCAAATAGAATCTGAAGAATCTGAGCTGATGGTAGCATCTGAATCGTAAACATTCTCAATTATTGAAGAACCTATCTTATTTAAATTGCGTGTTTCAATATTGACAATATCCGCTTGTTTTAACACTTTTGCCGTAATATATTCAACTTTAACCTCTTGATCCTTTGAATTAATAGCTTTAACTAAGCCGTGATTCTTCCCTTGCTCGATACAATGCATTCAGTGGCGAGTGATGATCACGAAAACCCCCTCTTGCTCTTATCTACAAGATACAAAATATTAAAAAATTAAATATAACACGTAAAATGAATTTCTCGTGGTTACACTGATTGTAAAAAATAACTTACTTGCGACCAATAATTTTCCAAAACATCTTGATTCAGCCTATGTGTAAGGATAGATTTTATATCATATTTATCATAAAGATACAATAATTTTGTATAAATAATCACTCCTTTTTGGAAAGTTAGTAAGGATTTTTTCCTATACATGAAGCACTTTTCTATTTCATCCAAAATATTATTTTGTTCAACTAAATTCAAACCAAAAAACTGATTTAGTAGAAACAGTAGCCAACATCCTATGCGAAATCATAATATCGAATCACAAATTACACAGACTTATATTATAAAATTTCCTAAATGTTCTGCAAGAATTCGATCAGTTCGATCTGTTGCTGTTGTGTGTGAAATTAATTATGTTGCAACGGAAACTTTCTGTTTTTCACCGTTTTGACACTAGATATGGATTGATTTTAGACGATGGCAGGCATTTATTTCCGTTCTAGTTTGTTATATATAATATATTTATACTGATTCTAATGGTAATTTATTTACGATGGAATTATTTTCTAATACAAAACCTGTATCGAATAACCAATTTCTGATAACTTTTAATAAATGGGGCATGTCAGCAAATACATATATATATATATATATATATATATATATATCTTAGATTTCGTAATTGTATTTAAAAAAATAAACTTTTTCGGTATTAATTTCTAAATCTCGCCATAATCGAGATATACGGACCGTACGCTGATGCGGCATTCTGTGGTATATCCTGACTTGCGTTCTTATTATCTTATTATAGTTGGAAATAATTCTTTCCCGGATGAAAGAGTCAAGGTAATTTTTAAAAATGGTTTTATGTAATATAATAGGAATCCCGATTTAGTTTAATGATAAGAGTATCTTTATCAAGCTTACGGTTACTCCATATAATAGAAAATTCTATTCTGATTTTTTTCTATAATAGTTACATTGATGGCTACTTATTCTAGAGTCGTTTTGTGTGGTGTTATTTGTGGTGTTATATTTGTATGATGATATTTGTGTTGTTTGTGGCGTTGTTTGAGGCATTATTGGTGATGTTAGTGGCGGTAGAGGTCAGGTTTTTTTTTTGGTTCTCTCCTGCTGCGACGAGGAGTCGTAGACGGAAGAGGCGCCTTCCATTACTTCCTTTTTAGGGCGCCCCGGCCTCTCTATCTTTTAGGTGATACATTGGTCGGTGGTTTGAAATTTGCTTCCGCATGCGAATCGGATGTTGCCATTAAGATTGTAATTTTATTCTCACTATATATAGATCACGCGGTTCGACTATAAATGTGTGCGTTTTCTAACGATGCATAGGCCAGACTACATTATAAACAGTAAACCATTATTTTAATAACAACATTGTATATAACGAGCTTCAATGATTTCATCGTTCAATGATTTATAATCGCCGAAATAACAAGGTGCTTTCATATAATTACAGTCAACTTTGACCACACAAAAAAATGTGGCTTCCATTTTTACTTGTGTTTTTTTTAAACTACTAATATAATCTTTTATAAATAATTAGGTGAAGTTTTTTTATAAAACAGTTGTGCCTAATAAATCTGTAATAAACCCACCCAAATGTTTTTGAGAACTCAAATACACTTTAAAAATCATTAAAAAAAAATGTTAAATTCTCTAATACACCACAATATAAGATTATGAATTGTTGTTATATTAGCAATAAAAGGCATATTAGCTAAAAGTGTGGGCTACAGGTAAAACAAATATTTTGACTTTTATCACCGATAAAAACAGTTTTTTCTAAACAAAAAATATGCCCTTTTGGTAATTGTTGCACTGATATATTATAAACAAATAAGCATTATTTAACAACAACAAAATAGTTAAATGATTTCTAATCGCCGAAATAACAACGTGCTTTCATGTAATTATAGTCAACTTTGACAACATAAAAAAAATATTTTTTCTTATGGTTTTTTTAAAACTACTAATGGAATTATTTATAAATAATATGGTGAAGTATGTTTATAAAAATTGTTCCTAATAAATCTGTAATAAACCACCCACCCAATTGTGTTTTATAACTCAAATTCACTTTAAAAATCAAAATTAACTGATACACCACAATATAAGTTTATGAATTGTTGTTATATTAGCAATAAAAAGCATATTAGCTGAACTATTGAAAATGTGGGGTACAGGTAAAAAATAATAATTACCATTACGCCTTATTGCGCACTCGCTAATTAAGATTTTTTTTCGTTCTGTAATTACTCTTATTAATATTAGTGATTTCTGAAAATTACAACTCGCCTACTTTTTTTCTACTCATTTTTTATGACGCTTTAATAAAAGTAATAAATACAACTCCAACGATAAAATTCATTAAAAATAGTAATAATCCCTGAAATACCATAGTATGTGTAAATTGATTGCTGCAAGTATAAACATAATTAATTCAAATTCAGTTTTGAAAGTCTCGGACACATTTTCCGTGAGGGGTTGCTAGTCCCCCATCGGACGCCTCCCCAGGTGGCGGATAGGGGAATGCCTTCCAGATATGGTTGGTACCTGGGAAATAAAATACCAGGGGCGGACCAAAACTAGCACGAAGCAGGGAAGCAGCTGCACCGTTAGTGAGATGAGGCTACAGAAGGAAACCTTAATGATTAGGCTTATTATCATAAACTCACAGGCGACTGTCAACCGATAGAATCGGCTGTGACACTGCGATGGGGAAAGCAACGGGAAACTACCCCATAAAAATCCCAAGAATAGTCAAAATGGCAAAATGGAAAAATGGAAAGTACGGACAATTGTGAAAAACATACTGATCATGGATTAGGAAACCAAGATCCGGCAGGGGGAGAAAGCAGGGCTACCCAGGTCGTCATCCAGCAAAAACCCGGCAAGACAAATGAAAAAATACAAATGAATCGGAAAATGATCAAAATATGTACATGGAATGTGAGGACTATGGCACAAGCTGGAAAGATACAAAACGCTATTCAAGAAATGGATAGAATGGACATAGACATTATGGGAATTAGCGAGATGCGATGGCCCGGCACAGGATGCTGCACAATCAAAGACCATACAGTCTACCACTCGGGGAATAACGATAACCAACACATACACGGAGTTGGGATTATAGTATCCAAGAAAATACAACCATATATCACTAATTTTATACCAATATCAGAGAGATTAATGGTCATCCAAATTAACAGCAAACCAACTAAAGTCAACATCATACAAATATATGCTCCTACCGCTGATAAACCAGACGAACAAATAGAACAACTCTACGAGTCAATAGCCGGCATTCTCAAACAACTAGATAAACAAGACGTGACTATCATCATGGGCGACCTAAACGCCAAGATTGGACAAGGAAAAAGTGGGGAATCTGTCGGGGATTACGGATTAGGCTCAAGAAACGAAAGAGGAGACAGACTGAAGAACTTTGCGGAAGAAGAAGGGTACGTAATTCTAAATACCTTCTACAAACTACCGCCGCGTAGACTCTACACATGGACTTCACCTCAAGACAGACCTGACAACATAATCAGGAATCAGATTGACTACATACTAGTGAACAGAAGATTTCGAAACAGCTGCACATCAGTCAAGACCTACCCAGGTGCAGATATAGTATCAGACCACTGCCCCTTAGTAGGAACATTTTGAATAAAAATGAAGAAAGTCACGAAGAAATTAAATAAGCAAAAATGGAATATGAGGAAATTGAAAGAACAAGAAACTAAAGAAACAGTGACAAAACTTATAGCTGAAAAATGTAAAATATTAGAACAAAAGACCGACATAGAAGAAAGCCTCGATGAACTATCCAGAATATTTAAAGAAATCGGAGATGAACACCTAAGCGAGAAACAGGAGAAAAGGAAGAAATGGATGACCGACAGAATATTGGTACTCATGGAAGAAAGAAGGAAGTCCAAGAACGACGACCTAAGGTATAACAATCTGCAAAGACAAATAAGACAGGAAATAAGAAAAGCAAAAGAAAACTGGATCAAAATGCAATGTGCTGAAATAGAGGTTTTAGAACAGAAATATGACACATTCAACATGCACAGAAAAATTAGAGAGACAGCGGGGATATACAGGCCAAATACAGTCGGAAAACTACATAATACGGATGGCAAGATAATTATCAATCAATCGGAAAGAATGGACACATGGAAGAAATACATCAACGAATTGTTTGAAGACGACCGGACAGAACACCCCCCAAACACTCCTAATCTCGAAGGCATGACAATAACAACAGACGAAATAACAAAGGCAATAAAACAACTAAAAGATGGTAAATCTCCTGGACCAGACAACACCTTAAGCGAATTTATCAAACTGCTCGATACCGAAGGTATACAATGGCTAACAACAGTGTTCAACAAGGTGTATGCAAAAGGAGAAATACCAAGACCGTGGCTGGCATCAACATTCATAACTCTGCCAAAGAAACAGAATGCCAAATACTGCAACGACTATCGGACTATAAGCTTAATGAGCCACATGCTAAAACTCTTTTTAAAAATAATTCATCGAAGAATAACTAGGATATGCGAAGAACATATCAGCCGTACTCAGTTTGGTTTCAGGAATGCCCTAGGAACAAGAGAAGCGCTTTTCAGCGTCCAAGTCCTGGTACAGAGATGCAGGGATATGGATTGTGATGTACATATATGCTTTATCGACTACCAAAAAGCTTTCGACAAAGTACAACACAACAAACTTATAGATATTCTGAAAGAGATAGGCTTAGACAACAGGGACCTACAGATAATCAGCAACCTGTACTGGAAGCAGACTGCCTCAATACGCATTCAAGGAGAACATTCGGACGACATCGAGATCAAGAGAGGCGTCCGACAGGGATGCGTACTATCACCGACATTGTTCAACATTTATTCAGAACGCATATTTCAAGAAGCGTTGGAAGAAATAAGAGGAGGTATTAAAATAAATGGCGAGTATATAAACAATTTAAGATACGCGGACGATACGGTGGTATGTGCAGACAGCTTGGAAAAACTACAAGAGCTGATGGACCGAATTACGGAAGTGAGCCAAAGATATGGTCTCGCGCTGAATGTCAAAAAAACGAAGTACATGATAATAACGAAAAACAACAACCATGTCGGACAGCTTCTAGTTAACAACGAACTGATTGAAAGGGTCCAAAAATACACATACCTAGGGACAACAGTAAACGAAACGTGGGACCATACTCTTGAAATAAGATGCCGGATAGAAAAAGCTAGATCTGCGTTCCTGAGAATGGCAAGAGTATTCAAAGCTCATCACTTAAATATACAAACGAAGATCAGATTATTAAGATGCTACATCTTTCCAGTACTTTTATATGGAGTGGAGTCCTGGACTCTGACAGAGGCCACCGCAAAGAGACTCGAGGCATTTGAGATGTGGCTATACCGCCGCATATTTAAGATCCCGTAGACGGCACACGTCTCGAACCAAATGGTATTGGAGAGAATGGGAAAAGAATGTGAGATATTAATAACAATAAAGACAAGGAAGCTGGAATACCTGGGCCATATAATGAGGAACACTCAACGGTACGGACTGCTGCAGCTCATACTACAAGGAAAAGTAGATGGAAGAAGAGGGCCCGGAAGAAGGAGAATATCGTGGTTAAAAAACCTTCGAACCTGGTACCACTCAACAACAACGGGACTTTTCAGAGCTGCAGCAGACAAAATTCGAATTGCCATGATGATCGCCAACATCCGAAACGGATAGGCACCCGAAGAAGAAGGACACATTTTGAAAAACCTCAATTAGTATTATAAGAAATATGTATTCTGTACAGCGACAATCATTAAGTAAAAAAAAACAATTTTTATATTATTGTTGACAACACATGTGTGATTATTTTACAAAAAAAGAGTTTTTTTGCTTATGTAATGCCGCAATGCCCGGAGAAAGACGTTCATAAAAGCAGATATAGCCAATAAATATTGACGTAAATCATAAAACAAGACCCTTGCAAATAGCAAAGGTACATGGCGTATCAAAATAACAATTTAGTACCCTGTTCAAAATTGTTTAATTTCAAAAATATAAATTTTAAATATTATTGCTAAGGATATGATATTATGATGATTTATTGATAAAGTCGTGTCATCTGCAAAGAGCACACAATATACATTTTCATTTAATGTTTCAGGAAACTTGTTACTATATTATTCCGAACCTTGTGAGACACCTACTTTTACATTCTGTTTCTGAGATGTTAGGCCTTTAAACTAGGCTTGTTGCTCTCTGTCAGATAGATACGATCTAATCAGTTCTCTATATCTGCCAAAATTGTACTTTATTAACCTAGAGATTAAAAGATCGTAACACAATCCAACGCTTTAAATAAATCATTCAAAGCATTCTAAAATATACTTTGATTGGTCTCAAATTACTGATGCTGTGCTTTCCTATATCTATTCTGACATGGAGTAAACAAATTGTCTTCAAAAAATTGAATACGAAACTGAAACGAGAAATATACCTCAATGTGCTAACTGCACTCTGGAGCACACCAAAAATAATGTAGCCGCATCCAAAGGTGCATTAAATGTGGGAAATACCACAGTAGTCAAACATGCGAAGTAACTGAGAAACACCAATTTAAGTGTGCAGTATGCAATGGCAATCACCCTGCCAACTCTGAAGGATGCGAAGTCTATACAAAACTAAAGCAACCAAGCTTAATCTATTAATTGAATAAATTAGAGAAAGGATGGATACAATGATGTACATAATAACGGAACTCTAATGGATACAAATCCAAGGCCCGGTAATTGCAGTATTCTTAAAAAACACATGACATTGACATAATGCTAATCTCAGAAACATGCTTTACAAATCGTAGCTATTATCGTATTCACGGATATACAATATACGACACAAAACACCCAAATGGTACACCACACAAAGGAAGATTATCATTATACGAAATGCAATGAAGGTCAGAAGATTCAATCGAAAGATATACAAGCTACAAATATCTACATAAACAACAAATATGGTGTAATATGTATCTCAATGCTATACAGTCCTCGAAAACACAACATAAAGTAAAGTACTTACACCCAATTTTTTACAACACTGTGTAACACATTTGTGAAGTGGCGACTGTACTGGGAAAACCTAAGATGGGGCTCTTGGTTGACCACCTCAAAGGAACGTGAGCTTGCAAAATGCTTAGACTCTGAATGTATTATCGACTGGCAAACCAACGTATGTACTGGCGAAGAGACTTAAACAAAGTACCAAACCTTATTGACTTTTATACACTGGCGAGTAAAAAGGTGAGGTCATATTGAAAAATCTTTTATTTCAAAATTACTTTTTAGCTTAACTTGGAAATTGTAAATTATTGTTCTGTATTTATAGGCTGAATTTTATACTAAAAAAATGGATTAGAAAGTATATTATTTGGTTTTTATGATTTAATCAGAAATGGTAACAAATTAACATTGACAACGAAGTTCGACTTTTTGTACGGCTAACATGGAACAAAACAAATGAATAATACCAATCATTAATAACTTGTATTTCCTTGTCTTATGATAATGACTGCTTGAGGTCGACGAAACATACTAGCAATTATTCATTGTTCGATATTCTTCCACTCCTGCAATAACCTCTATTTCGGCTCCTGAGCTGTTTGTGAGGCTGGTATAAGCCTTCTTATCCCAGAAAGACATATTCGATCGAATTGAGATGTGGACTGCGAGATGGCCACTCGAACCGCCGAATTTTTACATCGTCTATATAATCCCTGACAACCTACATGCTGTGTAGCATTATCTTACACAAAAATTGCTGATCGACCTTAGTCATCATGAAAGCCAAAACACAATTTTCCAGAACCTCCGTAATGTACCAGGGAGCCATTCTCTATAAAGATTCTGTACGTGCTCGTTAAATTATTCCTGCCCAAACCATATCCTATCCACCGCTAAACAGAAGTTCCTCGTTATTACAAATAGGAGTGTATTTTTGTTTTTCGAGTCTCCACCATACTCGTTGACCTAGTGAGGCAAAAACGAGATTCTTCTCAGAAGATAACCGGTAGCCATCTTTCTACAAGCCAATCTAGCAGAGAGAAATAAACTGATAATTGAGCTGATAATTGAACTATAAAAATAGGCACCGAAATGGAGTTATCAAGTAACGCAAATCTACGCTATTTAATAGAAGATACGATGCCTCTTTATGTCTAATAAGCCGACTGACGAATAAGTCTCGGAAACAAAATTCTTTTGCCCCTCATAGTACAACGATTCCATTATTATTCAAATAATTTAAGAAAAACAATATTTCAAATTTGTGCTCACCATTACTAAAGGACCACCAGCCAACAAAGTTCTAAAAAGTCATAATATGAACTTATCCATTCGGACATAAATTTAAAATCATTACAGACCGTAATGTAAAATTAATTAGATGGAGATTAAGGCTCGAAGAATTTGATTTAGTGATAATTTATAAAAAAGGAAAAACTAAATTCAAACGCAGAGGTATTAAATTTAATGTAAAGTTCAAAAGATATATTTGGCTATATGGATAAATATAAGACCAATTCCTAGCACATCACAACAACAAATATATAACGAATCGATGATAGCTCAAGCAGTAGATTTAGAAATTATAGATGAAAATTAAGATCAAAAATTTCATTCTAATCACGAAAACCCTATAATAAATATACCAATTATTGATTTCCCCTTAAATTTCGGAAAGTATCAAATTATAATATCTTAAGTAAGTTTCGCACCATCAACACCCACTCTTTTAAAATTATTTGACATTAAACAAACAAAGAATTTCAACACAATTTTCTAAAAATAATTATGAAAAAGAAATGATAACATTCTTAAAAGAATATATAGTACAAAAACGACAAATATATTGCAATATGTATCTCAATGCTATACAGTCCTCGAAAACACAACATAAAGTAAAGTACTTACACCCAATTTTTGATTATTAAGAAACAGAAATGACAACATTCTTAAAAGAATATGTAGTACCTAACGCCAAGTATTACCTTTACTTACAATTTTCTAGACTATACAAATGTATTTGAAAAAAATCAAGAATTAATTTAATAAAATGTAACAAACGATTAATCGACATAGGCGATAAAGAAGTTCGAGGAATTATTCAAAATTATTACGAAAGTAAATGTAAACATCGCGGAATAAATATAAATACAAAAATAAAATTTAAAATATCTCTTATGTACCAAACCAACGAACAACTATTAAACTTTATATAAATAATTGTGAAAAACTACAAAGCACAGGAGGCGGTATAGCGCTCTACATAAAATATCGCAAGAACTTCAAAATCTCATTAAATAAAACCATAAAAAACATCGAAATACTTAGAATATGGATAGAAGAAAACCTAACATATATTACGCTAATATACAAACCGCCTACCATAAAGAATAAAATACTTTTCCAATTACTGAAATCAACTATTGACCTCTATCCGATTCTAAAGCGACACCTGGTGTCTAAAAATTGAGGCCCTGAAATGGTGTAAAATTCAAATTTACATTGATTTTGTATGGTGTTTCAGATTAGATTACAGTTCACTCGATTAATGATTCTTCACGTGTATGGTCTCGTCGTGTTTATCTCACTTTCCGCTATCAGATTCTAGTTGGTTTCTGAATCTCACTACTCGTTACAAGCTGCAAATACTAAATTTTCATGGACACATGTTGATGTTTATTCGGTGACGTTGTACCTAAAGTTTCATAAATATACGGTACTGCCAATCAACCTATCGCATGCGATGTTGCCACTGTTCCTACTATCGCTCTAAGAGTATTAGTATCAGTTCAGTAAAACGATATATATTCCAGTTCCAAGTTTGAATCAAAATAAAAAGAGATGAAGAAATGCATTTAAGTCATCATTAAACTCAGGATCGTCATCTTTACTGGAATCCACAAATTTAATTTCAATGCCTACAATTATAGTAAACACTAGGAACATAAAACATCTAAATACGTAACAATGTATATATTCTGAATGTTGGTATAGCTTCTAAATAAATATGCAACCACACATAAAATAACCTAAAATGAGATAGATTGACAATAATTTGGCAAAAAGTGCTGTATGAAAATGATGTTTTTCTATTAGTAACGGCAATATTTGACAAGAATTGTAGATTCTCAGTATAGCCAAATGTGGGACGAACACGTTGGGCACCATATGTCCAAATTCATTATTGCGAGAAAGTGTAAAACATCCATTGAATAAAATTCCATGTAAAATGTGTCGGCGGCTATTACCAACGAAATAAATATACCATCAGATTTTATGGTAGTGGATTCTTACATATTAAGGCCATACTATAAGAGAACAATATTCTTACAACAAACAATCAACGAAAATTTAAATGATTCAATAACGAAAACTTGGCGCCAAAAGTATATGTCACCTTTACACCATTTCGGGCCGGCGCGGTGGCGCCCCCATCGGTAATTCTATAGGTCAATATTGAATGGCAATGAATCAAACATAATATTAGGCGATTTCAATATTAATATCGCACAAACGAATAATTCAGTAATGGAATATAAGGAAATGATAGAAGAACAAGGGTACGAAGTAATGAATAAAATTGATTATGATAATCTTACAACAGCTAATTCAATAATAGATCACATCATTACAAATTATAAACAAAAGCTTAAAAAAATTGAAATAATATAATAAAAGTGATTTATCGGACCACAATGCTATTTTAACAACATGGTTACTAAATAATAAAATAAAAAATAAATATATAAGATGAAAATTAATTATGATGCGATTAAAATTGGATTTAAGCAAAACTTGGGTAAAATCGACTCATTTGATAAAAATCTTAACCGATTTGACGAAACAAAATACAAAACAAACAACCTTCAAAAGAATGGAATGCAATGAATAGGTGAACTTGGAGATTGCGAACATAATAAAAGAGAGGAATTATTATTTTCACAGGTAGAAATTAAACCCAAATAATGAATTCCTAAACAATAAATATAAACAAATGAAGAGAGAGGCAAGTTCAAATTAAAATTAGAAAAAAAAACATATTACAGAAAACGATTTGAAAACGCAAAAGGAAACACAGTAAAAATGTGACACGAAGTAAATTCATTGCTAAGCAGAAGGAAGAAAATTAAACAAGACTCAATAAAAATGAGAACTGATAATGGCCAAACGACCTCTAACAGTTATCAGGTCAGTAACATAATTAATAATTATTTCGCTAACATTGGAAGCAAATTAGCAGAAAAGCAAGTAAATAGTACATCAAACACTCCTTCAAACTTACAAATAATGCAAAATAAAACAAATATAAGCACTGCAAAATTTCCATTAACAACAGAAGAGGAAATTAAAAAAAATATAGAAAATCTTAAGGAATTTTCAACTTCTGGCGTCGATAATAAAACAAACAAGCTAGCCAAAGAAATCTAATAATAAATCTAATAAACGATATATTACATACTGGATTATATCTCTTGCTCTTTAAAAAAAAACCATAATAATCCCAATTTATAAACATGGAGATAAATGCTTACCGGAAAATTATAGACCCATCGCCCTACTAGCAATATTTTTAAAGGTCACCGAAAAAATATTACACAGAAGACTGATAGATCATCTAAGTAAAAACAATTTGGTCTGTAAACATCAATACGCACACCAAAACCAGTCAAGTACACATCAGCCGCAATTGATATGATTTTGATTATACAAACAATTTTAGATGAGGGAAAGTATGCCACAGCCCTATTGGTGGATATGAAGAAAGCGTTTGACACAGTCTCTAAACTCTAAAACAATATTAATTCAGAAACTACGTAACGCAGGAATAGCTAACATAGAAATAAAAATATTTGAAACGTATCTGAATAACAGAAACCAACAAACACGAATAGGAAACATTCTAAGTGACACTGCCAATCCAGAATCCGCAAGGTGGAGACTAGGGCGAATCCTCTATTTAATAATAATATTTGAAAGGTAACCTATACCTATTCGCAGACGATACATCGATTATATATAGTGAAACGAACGAAACAGAAATACAATAAAAAATCAGTAGTGACATAAACAAATTAAAAGAATGGTCCAACAGAAATCAGAAACTATCAATGAAACAAAACAACCATGCTGATTCTATCACAAACGAACAAAAAAACAATAAATATTAATGTAACAATAAACGAACCAAGAATAGAAACAAAACCATTTATAAAATACTTGGGACTTATTATATCACCCGACCTCAAATGGGATGAACATATACTTAATTATTATTAAGGGAAAAAATGCAAACATAATAGGAGCACTTAAACGTAAACGAAGAGTGTATATCATGCGCTTTTCACGTCGAATATTAACTATTTAAGCAATATATGGGGCAACACTACACCAAAGATAACAAAAATAGAATGCAAAGACAACAAAACAAATTACTGAAAATGCTTTATAACTTTCCAATCAATTATCCATATACGATAGAACATCCTTAAAATTAGAATACAATTAACACGAACGGCAGTTAGACCTTTTCAAATATTAAATATTGACAGTATAAAAAATAGGATAGAAAATAGTAAATTCATAACAATTATGCAGTATTTCTATTCTTTCTTTCTTTCATATACACAAGTATATACATTAAACTCATGTCAAGATATTAAACTAAATAATTTAATTCACTATTTACAGATCACGGTATACCAGAACAAATTATATGAGACAACGGAAGTGAATTTAAAAACACCTTGGTTAAAGAATTACTAAAAACTCATAAAATAAATATCCACTTTATAAGATCACAACACCCAGAATCAAACGGTCTTATCGAACGTGTTCATTCAAATCTGATTGAACATATAAAGCTACTAAATAATCAAGTGTAGTACATACATGATGATATAATACAATATTAATAGCATACAATACCTCAATCCACTCAACAACTTAAACCATATGAAATCGATAATGGACATTTAAATTCAGAAATTCTATATAGACATTGACAAACAATTAGTTAACAATTCAATTATTAGATCTACTACAAACGGAACATGCACTAATCAAACAATAAATATAGACAAAAATTCCTAACCAAATATTCGTCAAGAACAAACAAAAACATCAAAAATAAAAGTAGAAAATCTTAATTTAAAAGACCCAAACAACCTAAATAATATAATATTTCATATTATAAATGTATTCCACTAATTACATCAGCAGAAATATAAATGAAATTATCACTCAAAACATAAAAATCTTAGGACATGCAAAATTACAAAGAACAGTATATACTTTTGTAATAAATACAGACCAGTATCGTTTTATAAAACTGCATTAAATATCAACGACATCTCAATTAATTCCATTGGGATGTCGTTGAAATTTAATCTTCAACATCCCAGAAGAAGGAAACCACAGCTTTTTCAACTACTCAACGCTCATCTTTTAAATCCTAATAATTTGACTTGGATCTTATATACTCTTCAAGAAATTCTACATGCGGCAAAAGAGCCCACACAGAACGAGATCCCATTCGAAAAGGTTGGTTCCTGTGGAAGCTTCATTTTAATGATAGAGGGGTTATATTTGTTAATTCCAATACAAATGGTTCATAACAATCGTCACCACCTCGGTACCAGAAGAATAACCACAATCGATAAGCAATAAGGTATCGGTTAGGTACATCAGACCATCCGGCAGCCCTACATTAAATCGGTTGTTGTTATCTGTTATTATATTACTTATTGCACATGTACTTGTTTGTTTATACGTTTGTACTTCCATCTCAAGTGGATAATCTGTAACACACTAGCGAACTACTTAGATTTTAGATCAATCAGTTACAACTTTTTACTTGGTAGAGAATAAATGCTTTTTTTAAACCTTCGGATAACCGAAATATAATTTAATATTATTAATATTAGTTATATTGCGTGTATATATTTTTCTTCTTCGAATATTTAAAGTATCATAAAAACTACCATATGTAATGTGGGGAGAACTACCCTACTTCTTTAAATTGCAACCCCTATTGAGATATACCTCATTGTAAAAGGCATAAAGAAAGGAGTTACAATAAAGGTGGTTTGTTAAAAAGTTATTAAGGATTAAGTACCTAAGAATAAGGTAATGATCACAATGGATGGATAGTGAAAGTGGAAAGAAAAGGGCTGCTACCGGAATGCCAGGACGAGTTCAGTCGGGGAAGAACGACGAGGAATCAGATTTTCGCGCTAGCGAGAATGGTGGAGAAAGCGCTGGAAAGCAAAAACAAACCAACATAACGGCTTCTGATTTGCAGAAATGTGTTTATTATAGATAGGGGTTGCAATTAAAAGTGGGGTATTTCACCCCACATGACAGCCCCAAATGTCGGAAAGTTCTAAACCATCTTATACTGTATTTGTATGGTAGTATATCTATGCAAATTTTTGAAAAAATATTCTCGCAATCAAAAAATGAACGCTGTCCTGGGACTTTTGTTGAACCTTGCATAGAATTTTGAATAAAACAGAGCACGGCTACACGTAGAGCTAACACATAACAATGTAACCTCAAATTAAATTTGCTGTAAGGCGGGTCGTTTTTTTAAAGTTTTAGACGCCAATATCTACCATTATGACGCTGATGCGACCAAACTTCGAATGCTTCGAAACCACAGAGCATTATAAGTGTTCGAAACCCCCCTGGTTGAATCATTACAGCACTGTGGCCCCCACCCCGCGAGGGACCTTGGCGGCGCGTGGAGCGCAGCCGCATTGACAGAGTTCATTCATCCATCGTGTGGAGTGGTTTAGCTGCTGCCCGACATTTGTATGTGCTTCGATTCCTGTTGTTCCACGGAGCGCTTGGGTAGGTTTTAGAATTGTTATTTTGTAACTGTAGGCGTAGAGAGAGGTCCGCGGGCGCTTTCACACAGCCCTCGGTTGCACAGAGCGCGGTCTGTGTGACGCGCTATCCCGATCAGGCGTGAGCCAGAGAGCTACGCGGCAAATTTGTTCTACGGTTACGATGTGATGTATTATGGCAAGATGGCTGAATTGGGAATAGTCGGGTATAGCGTTGTTGATGACGTGCGCAGTTGTAACGTGTATTGGTTTATATTCGAGAGGTGGCGCTGCTATTTAAAATTAGGCTGGCCTTGAGGAGGGGGAAAGTAGGTTGACTAGAGTTCGAATCGGAACAATCTATTTTTGGATACAACTAAGCTGCTTTTGTTTTCATTGCTTGCTTTCTGGGTATTAATTTATAAATAGTATATGATTTTCTTCCGTGCGTGCTTGAATATTGTTGTTTACCTTTAAGCGGCATTTGTACATTCCAAAGAACATCTCAAATGTAAGCAATTGACAATAATGCACTGTAATTGATTGCCTTTTTGCATTTCGTGTATCTTTCATTGGAAAATTATTTACTGATTTATAGTTAGAGAAAACATGTGTGTGATATCAAAATGCTCGATTTAAATCACCTCATCCTAGGGAACTAGTGCGCAACGCTGTAAAACAATGCCCGGTGGGACTTGAACCCACGTCTCCGGCTATCGCGGCCGTCACGCTACCAACTGCGTCACGGAGGGTGGTAGTGGATAGCGTGTTATGTTCAATTATTCACATAAATTGACGCTTGAACTGCGTTGAGAGTCCAATGGGTCAATTTGTGTGAATAATTGGACATAATAAACATCTCACGCGCTATTCACAAACACCCTCCGTGGCGCAGTTGGTAGCGCGACAGCCGCGATAGCCGGAGACGTGGGTTCAAGTACCGCCAGAGACTGAAATGTTTGAGAAATTATTAATTAACATTATTGGTTTCTTTCTTCACTTTTTTCATCAATCCATATCTCGTGCCGGCATCATCTTGAATTTACATTATGATTCTCATTTCTGATCGCAATTCCGGGCACGTAGTAGGTGTACATTCCTCAAATATGTTAATCGTCTAATCGTCTTTACTATTATACTAGATGAAATATCCGTCTTACGACGGGATATGATCAATTAATTATCTCGCCAATTCTACTAGCTCATGAAATGACTATTTCTTTACGTTTAGCCTAAAAGAAATGAGTTCATATTGCTGTTCCCGCTGAGTAATTGAACCTCATTTGCTAGGTCCCAGGTGCCTCACATCATAAGCCGTTCATCGTTCACCGACGGTTCTTTACCATCCTCGTTTAGGACCATTCTCCAGTTTTTTACCTCTTATATCCCAGGCCATGCCGTGCACTCATTCATCCAATGCTCCGATCTATTCTCTTCTCTTCTACACATTCCACATTCTCTATAATCTTTCCCCATCCTGTGTCTTTACCACCTCTCCTTATTTCCACACCAATAGCGCGAAATCAGGTGAGGATCATCTTTTGCCTTAAAGACCAACAAATACTTGGGCAGACTACCATGTACTTAAATTAATTGGTACCTCCTATTTTTATCTTGCATTCTGCCGCTCTTGATCTGCACTCATTCTCATTCTCATGTATTATAGCTCAATGTTCCACCCATTACACTTCTCCATTTGCTCCCCCTAATGCTCATTCATTTTGGAAATTTCATATATTATTCCCCTTTTAGTCATCTGACTTTATTTCAAATCTCACTAGTCGTACTATTTATTGCATCCACACTCATTTTGTATACATGACACTCTTGCCTTACGACACTGTCGTACTTCTTCCTCTTGCAATTGTAATGACTAATAGGTCCCACGCTTGGTTAGTCTCTGCCGTATTAACTATACAAGCACCCTAGAAATGCTCCTACGATTCACTTATCGTAGTGTTTTCCGCCAATACCTTCCGTTGCTTCAGTTCACTTTACCTTATATATTTTCATATCTCGAACTGGCTCTTTATGCTCTGTACCTCTTCCCATTCCCGCCGTTCTTGCTCTACCTTGTATATACTATGTATATACTTTTCACACTGTTGCAATTCATTTGCTTCTACTTCTCTTTATCACTTCTGTATCACTTACACTCTGTACCACATACATTAGTTCCGGTTCCGGTTTCTTGATTAATACAACATCGTTACTCAGCTATTCTCGCGTTCTATTCGCCCCCTATAATTATATTTACTTTATTCCCGGTGCTGAGAATACTCTCCACCTCTTCTATAACGTTTCCTGTCACACCATAAATATAGACAGTAATTAACCCCTGATTGCAAATATATATTCGTCAGTTTCCATAACGCTTTCCGCATTTCTTTTTTGATTCTCATAATTTTGTATCTGTATACCACTTATCTTGTATTCTTATTTTCTTGAATCCTACATATACAGCCTTTCCGGCTTTCCTCTGCTGAGAGTTCCACACCGAGCTTCTTCTGTGTATTTCGGTCGATGTGCGTTATCATCGTTATCGCATTAAGCGTCGCTGTTTTAGTTTTATAAGTAGTGGCCTTTGTTTCGGCCCTTTTTTCTCTTCTTTCGATATGTTTCCAGAGTATTTAATTCCATACTAAAGCGTTCTCTTATAAACCCTCTGATATTCTCTTCCTCGTTCTCGCTTTGCACTATCCCATTTACTATGAGGTTACTTCTTCTTTCTTGTCTGAGCTTCTGTTGCTCCCGCACGTTTTCTATTTCTATCTTCAGATTCTATTTAGTTACCTGCCACATTTCCCTTTGCTTTTCCAAATTTTATCTAGCTATTTCTATTTCTCGATCTCTGCAAATCTTTTTCTCTCCTCCTTCTGTTCTTGCCTTATTGCTCTTAAGAGGAAGGGAAATGTGACAATTCTCGTTTTACTCTCAACGTTCTTTAGGAATCTCATTTCAATGGCATTGATTTTGGAATTAGGGTTTTTCGTTATTGTCGGTCTTTTTTCACTATTTCTGTTTTTATTTCTTTCGTTTATCTTCTTTCCTTCCGAAGAATGAACGTTGTCATCATGTTGAATATTTTCCCTGTTTTTCCTATTTTCTCATTCATGTCTTGGCCGATCTTGCGATCTTCCGATTATTGACCCTAGGTATCTAAAACTTTTTACCTGTTCAATATTGTTTACCTGAAGATTTATTGTGTGTTTTTTCTTCTCTGTAGAGATTATCATGGTTTTTGTTTTGCTATACTTATTTTTATGTTTATTGTATCCAGTTCCTTCTCCAATTCCTCTAAGTTATGTTGTAGATTCTCTGCCACTATTGCCATGTTATCTGCGAACATTGTTTCCGTGCATTATGCCATTTTCATACTCCAATATCCCATTTTTAGCAGCTTCATATTTTTCTTCGCCTCTTTCATGGCTTCACCTAATACTAGAGAGAATAGTAATGGGCTCATCATGTATCTTTGTTTCACTCTATTTTTGTTTTAAATTCTCTCGACTCATTGTTCTTAGTTTATGTTTGTTCTCTTTGTACATTTCCTTTATATACTCTTATTCTTTTCTCAATTTCTCTTTTTTACAGTACTTGTCATATGTCTTTTATTTTCACTTGATCAAACGCCTTTTCTAGGTTTATAAAGCAGATATATATTTTTACTTCCTTATTACATTTTCACTCATTTGTCGTATTATTAAGATTAGGTCCTGCGTGTGTCTTCAAGTATTTCTTCTATCTTCTCTGTGATTATTTTTCTATTATTCTTGTTGGACTATTCCTCGTATTGTATCCTGGGATACAAGTAATCGCTATCCCTCGATAATTACTGCACGTTCTCTTATCTCCTTTTTTGAATATTGACAATACTATTGCTATATTCCATTCATTTGGTATTTTTATTTTCTCTACTAGGTCATTCATACGCTCTATTAGTTGTTTTGTGCCTTCTTTGCCCATGTTCTTTATCATCTCAGGTGTTATGTTATCTATCCCGGGAGCTTTCCCTAAATTTATCTTTTTTATGGCTACAATTACATTTTTGTCTTATATCTCCTCTATACCTGTTACCTCTATTCTTTCTTCCAAATCTTCTGTTATCTCCTCATCTTCTTTTATCAGTTTTTCAATCTTCCCATTATTTTGTCTCCATCTTTCCATTATTTTGTTCTCTTCTTTAATTATGTCTCCTTCTTTGCTTTCCATATTCACTATGTTATATTTTTCCTTTCATCTTAGTAGTTTTAATGTTCCATAAAATAGCTTTTTTTGTCATCGTTTCCCCAAATTTTGTGTCCATGAATCTTGTTTTGCATTCTTTATTTTATGTTCACTTCCTTTCTTTATTCTTTGTACTTATTATATTCTTCTTTATTTTTTGTACTTTTTTCCATTTGGCTTTTTTATCTTTCGTTTTTAATTATATTTCTTCCGTCAACCACACGGTCATTTTTCTATCTCTATTCGCTAATTTAGTTGTTACAGTTCAATCTTCCTGCTTGTGTTATTATATTTTTAAACGTTTCCCATGTGATTTCAATTTTCATTTCTTTCCTTTTTTCTTAAACTTCTATTTCTATTATCTCCTGGTATTTCTCTTGTTTTTTCGTTTCTTCTAGTTTATAGCTTTTTATTTTCACTATTTCTATGTTCCTCCATTTCAATGTTTGCTCTTCGTTTTTGCTTCTTATGACCTTTTTGACTAGGTAGTCCTCACGTCCGTTCTCTGCTTGTCAGGATACTTTCACGTTTTTTACACTCCTCATTGATTTCTGCTTATTAAAACGTAGTCGAGTATTGATTTTTCTCTTTTGCTCTCTTATTCTCTCGTATATTTGTATATCATCTTATGACTGAACTTTGTATTCGCTATTATTAGGTTGTTCTCACTGATTAGTTCAATTATTCTTGTTATTATTTCTGATTTTCTTTATTGCCCATATAAAATTCTATTCCTGTATTCTTGTTTTCTACTCGTCCATTTAATATCCTATAATAATTGTACTCTATTTTTTTGTAGAATGTGTCTTTATCCGTCATATTGTCATCTTCGTTTTCCCTGTAGTTATTATGGTCCATGCTTCGTTTTCAAAAAGCTTCATGTCACTGAGATAATGCTTTTGCTTGGGTATCTTTCCTTCATACTGTGATCTATTCTGTTTCGTTCAATTATTAGTCCTACTAGTCAATTCACTCTTTCCTTTTCGTCGACACCAGTACCAAAAATCCAGTATATTTTATGTATTCTTTTCAGTTCTTTTCCTTTCTTTTTCGATTCTGTAAACTCCTAATATTTCCATTTGGTATTTGCATTTCCTCCACCAGTTCTTCTTCCTTTACGTGTATGCTACGCACATGTTCCTATTCCTATTGTTTTTCTGTGCTTTTATCTATGTTTGTTCCTTCTTCATGTCATTGCTATTTTCTCTCTTCTTTCTGTTTTGATCATTTTTTTAGCTATTATCAATTTCCTTGTTTCATAGCTATTGATCATTGTATGCTGTGTTTCTCTTGCTTGTTTGCTGTTCCGTATATATTTTGTATTAGTTTTTGCTGGTACTTTGGCTAGGTTTTGTGGGGCAGGTTCAAGTAATTCCTTCTCCATGTTCCAGTTCACTGTTCTCCATGAATGATCCGTTTTTTATGTAGCACTTTCACATTTTTCCCTCGGGTTCTTCCGTCTTTTGCTCTCGTGTTTATTTTCTTTTGTATGTCTCTCTTGTGTCAGATCACTGTGAATATAAATTTTGTTCCTTGTTTCCCTTTCAATTTGTTCTTGGTCTTCAAATTCTAATTTTTTTCATACCAGTTGTTCATTTCTATTAGGCATAGATTGTCTCCTAATAATATATAAATATGTATTTTTTTATTCGGACGTCAATGCTAAGGTGTTCCTTTGTATAGTTCATGCTCACTTGTTTAAACTCTACCGGGTTATTACTGTCAATAGTAACCCCGAAACTATTAAGTTGTTCTTTTGTTTGTCTTTTTGATTTTTTCTAGTTTAAAATTAAGTTCTTTTATTTGATTTCTATTTCGGTATTCTCCGCTTTCAGCTATGCTGTTTTATTTAAATTCACTCTGTTCCTTTCTGTACTTTTTAACTTCTACCATTATTTCACTCATCATTGCTAATAGTTTGGTTTTAGTTGAGTAATCCTCTTCGTTTCCGTTCATGGTTTATTTTTATTGTAGCCGCTGTATTTTGGTTATTTTATTAGATGCTCATGATTCTTCTACCGCTATGTGCTGTGTGCTGCCTAACACATACACATACTGCTAACTTATTGCCTTATTTTACGCTTTTATCCGTCAGGTTTCCTGAAGTATTTTACTTTTATCAAAACCCCTCGTAATTTTACTCGATCGTCTCTTTCACAAATCCACATCTCACACCACCGACAAAAATTAAAATCAAATAATACACTGAATACGCTGTATAGTTCTTCTTGAAATTCGATTCTCGGACACTCGGCCATATTGTAAAGTAGTGATGTTTTCTGCTGAACGACTAACACGTATCAATGTTTTGACATCACTAATCGACCTAGTCTCCCCAACTTCTCTGATTATTCTCTTGATAGGGCATTTTGCCCATCACATATTGCACGTAATTTGCTAATCGTGGTAGCAAACTGTCACCGTTTTTAATAGAATATTTAACAATAGAATGCATTGTTGTGTCAAATATCGATCTATTTTTAATAGTGGCTGACTAACTACCATCGAAATGTCATAAGGGTTTGACTGTCAAAGCGAAACCGAAAAAGAACGCGCAAAAGTGTCCACTCTTGTTGGGACTCCTTTTATTATAGGGATTATTAGGTATAGTGCCCATTGTATATTGCCTCATCGATTTATGCCTTACAAGAGAGGCATAAACCGATTTACCTGCTGGATCTGTCTCTGGCTGTGCTGTCCGGTATGTTGTTGGGCCCTTCTCTCATTTTTTGTATCTTACTTAAAGATAGACATTTGTCTTCGAAGTACCTTAATCGTTGATTTCCCAAGTACTTTTGTGTCCCTACCGTTGTTACGCATAATAACTCGAATACAATCGCTTATTTACCGTTTATTTTTTCTTCGTACTTTACTGTTTTCTTCCATGCGTCAGCTTTATTTTTAATTCTTTTTGTTTCTTCCAGTACTATCTAGTTGGTTGTTTTTCCAATCGGGGTGTCCATTTAATGTACTTAGTTTGCACCTTCTTGATTTCTTCCTTCTCGACTCAACCCCAAATTTCTGCCCCGAATAGTACGATGTTTTTTATGAGGCAGTCAAATGGCTTCATTCTGATCCAGAAGCTGTGTGTAATGTTTTTTTCTAATTTACTGATTCTATTTTCCTACTTAAATTATTTTTTCGCACTCCTCCATCGCGTTTCTAAATATCTTTCTAATAATTTAAGCATTTGTTTCATGCCTATCCCGCAGTGGAAAATTGACGCTATAACGTCTGCATATACTAGTGACTATTTGTTGCTGTAGTAAATTAAACAAATCGAATTCTTGTTAAAATTGTTAACATATCCGGCGAGCCAAGCCAAGCTGTTCAGTAGTTCACAATTCTATTGTGCGGATCCAGGTATCGATAGACGAATCAAGAAAGGCTCACACATAGAATATAATTAACATCTACCCGACTAGGATCGACGGATAAGTGTGCGTTTATGGGCAAATTTTACGCAAGCACAGGCACGTCCCTGTGGGCATGGCTCGCGGATCGTCCTTTCGGAGTGCGGGCGCCCATAAACAAACATTTTTTCCGAAGGTTCGTCTCGCCACAGGAAAAACTGCCGGCAAAAGTGTTCCTATATAGCTATTGATGTCATAAAGTTTGTTTGGATATTTTTAACGATCGCGCACAATGCTGTGGCTTCACAATGCACTATACACTAAACACATTTAAACGGGTTTGTTCTCTTCAATCTCCTTACGATAGTTGTTGATTGTCAAGTGTTGAAAGGCCTCAGAATTTACAAGTCGGTGCAGTCTGCCTCCATGTTTACTAGCATATCGACTAAGTCCTCCCTAACCATTGGGATATTTAGATCCCGATGTAGGTCCCTGTAGCGAACATACCATGGAGCGTCCACCATATTCCGCAGAACTTTATTTTGAAAGGTCTGTATTTGTTTTATCTCCTTGTTCCATACAGCAGGGGTGACCGAAGCGTCGACCGCGTAACTATTTCTAGTCACCCGCCTATCTGACATGTATACAGGGTGTTAGGTAATTTGAGGGCAAACTCTTAAGTGGTGGTAGACGTGAGTTAATCTAGCAAGAATTGGATTCTTTTATTTGTAAATTCGTCTTCATTTGGTAACTGGAGGCCTTTAAAGTAGACCAATGAGAACTCGCTTCATATTTTGGAGAGCAAAAATAATAATAAGTTGCCATGCAAAATACCTGACACTGACGTTTATAAATCTCAATCAAGCTCAGTAGCGTCAGTTGTTCAGTAGGTACAGTTTTCAAGAAAACACCGATATAATTTTAATTTATGTTGAAGTGCAACAAAATAATTTAGCTGCGGTAAGATTATAAGGAGAAAGGTTTCCAAATAGAAGACTTTCGGGCAGAAAGGTATTTTCTAATCTTACCCAGCGGTTAAGAGATTCTGGACAATTGCTGTCATTTAATATTGATAGTAGACGCCCTTCAAACCATAATGCAGTTATCCAAGGCGAAAATTTACAAAATTCAATTGAATGAGATTCTACACTGAGCACAAGAACAATTGCCGAACAAGTAGGTACAACAAACTTCACTCTATGGAAAGAATTGAATAATGAAGGCATGCATCCATATCATTACACGCGGACCAGCGCTGACTAAACTTTTGCCAGTGGCTATCGAGAATGCACCAGGAAGAGTCAGTGTTTTGTGAAACATTATGTTCACAGATAAGGCGCATTTTTCAAAAAATGGGATATTAAATATAAGAAATTTACATTATTGGGCCGTGGAAAATCCTCACTTAGCGAAGCCAGTGCCTCAACAGCATCGGATTATTATTAATATTTGGGCAGGAATTTTTGACAATGAAATAGTCGGACCATTTGTATTACCACCAAGACTAAATAGACCAGGCTACTTACATTTTTTATAGAATGAGTTGGAGAATTATCTCGATAGTTTGACACTACAGAACTTCATATGTGATAGATGGAAGACGGTGCACCTTCTCATGTGCAACAGAATTTGGTGGTCGGTGGATTGGTCGCAACGCCCCAGTTGCTTGATCTCCGAAATTGCCAGATTTAAATACATTGAATATTTTTGGACATATTTAAAATCCGCAATTTACACAAACGAACCTGCAAACTTGGATGATATATGGAATCGCATTCAAGAATCCTTAATTAGTATTGCAAATAATCCTGAAGTGTTTCAATCTGTGCGGAATTCTCTAATTAGAAAGGCACACGCTTGCATCGCACAAGACGGTGGAAATTTCGAACATTTGCTATAAATCAGCTTAAGGGCCCAATCGACTGACATCGTAATTCATTTTCGACTGCAACGCGAAAGTTCAAGAAGAGATGCCAGTCAATACGTGTGACACAATAAATATGGGGCCTACGTGATGTTAAAAATAATACAGATGTTGTATAATTTACATACACATAGCATATTTATAAATTTATTCGAACGCGACAGTTGGCATAGTGGTTAAAACATTGGACTCATAAGCCGGTGGCCCAGGTTTGCCACTAGATCTTCGTTTATTTTTATAAGCCCGTTTTTTTTAAATCTTTTATAATTAAAAAATATATATTTTATAAAACGTAAATATAACTGTAAACAAAACCAACATTGTTTTTATAAAAAATGAGTATACACATTACTCAATAAAATTTAATAAAGAATCAATGATTTTACATAAAAATGAAATAGTAGTAGTTACTGTATTTGTTAAAATGTGTATATTATTTCTTAGTCCCCTTCATTATTATGGTACGTATGATGAAGTAATATGCCTTGGCCACCTCATATTTTCTTATTGGCTTTTGTTGGTCTTTCTATAGATTCCGGAAGCAAACACTTGATACGAATTTTAAAATACCATTATATATCACCATAAATCATTAACAATATTATCTACAGTGAAAAGATATTAGCATACATTTCATTTATATTTATATATTTCATTTGAAAATATCCGCAGACACCACGTTATTAAAATACAATAACAATATAAAAAAATATGTCAAATAAATTCAGTACCTGAAAGTCCAATCTTCATAAATGAGGATCTAAGCAGAGATACTCAACAGCTATTTAGAAAAGCTCTACAGCTAAAAAGACAGAACTATAAATTTATATGCCACAAAAATGGACGTAGATACGTTAAGATAACGGCTATCAGAATAATAACTTGAACTAGAAGAATTAATAGAGTAACATTGTCTAAGACTTAAACGTAGTTTACCTTAATATACGAAAAATAAATTGGACGAATTAAACTGCCCAACCAAAACAAATACGGAAATTCACATAATTATACTAGTAGAAACATGGCTAAACCAAATGGAAATAACGTATTACGAAATAGAAATTTACAACTCCCATACACTGCTGTAGGAATACCAGAGGCGGTGGGGCGGCTATCTACATAATAAAGGAATTTAAGGAACATGAAATAGCAACAAACACGAATCTTGAATACAATCCTATACTTATTGAAATCGATAAAATAAAAGTACCAGCCGTATACAAACCACCCACCGCAAAAGTAGAATATTTTCTTGATTTCATGGAGTCGCTCCTCATAGATAATAAAAAATTAAAAATAATTGGAGATATTAACATTAATTTGTTATGTTAAAATAATGAAACAACTGTCTATAAGCAAATGTTGGAAATATATGGATATAATATCATAAACAATTTTCAAAAAACTTACGCTACAAGAGTAAATGAAAATAGACCCACACATTCCATCATAGATCATGTCATTACAAATATTAAAAACACGAAAATAACAATTATCCTACAGGATACATCAATCTCAGATCATAAAATAATGCAAATAAAGGTTTTAAAAAACACCAAAACAGATACACAGAACCAGAACCATTACACAGAAAAGGACAAACATTAACAGATTTAAAGAAAATAATATTATTAACACCAGAATTGAAACATTTGAGGAACTAATGAATATAATCTAAAGAGCAAAGATTACAAACATGACTAAAAAGAAAATTAGAACAAAGAATAAGAATTGGATAACAGAAGAAATAATATCAAATATTAAGCAGAGAGATAAACAATAAAAAATTATGAAGTATATGCCTATAAATGAAACAGAGAAAACAAAATTTAAAAATATTAAAAATAAAGTTAATACACTCATTAGAAATACAAAGCAAATGTACTTCAGAAAGAAACTTGAAGAAAATACAAATAATCCGAGAAAGACATGGGTAATTATTAACAAAGCACTAAATAAAGAAAACAAAACTCCAAATAACATATACAAGTAGATAACCTTACGGACATTTAAACAGCAAATAAATTTAACAAAGAGTTTATAGCAATATTGCAAACATTATGTTTGAGGATGATAGTCCAGAAGAAAGTATAGCAAATCCGACAGACTACAATCAGAAGTCTTGTAAACAACATCATATCTTCGGGCGTATTTCCAAAGGAATTGAAAATAGCGCAAATTATACGAATATATAAAAACGGGCAGAAAGCGACACGAATAATTATAGACCCATCGCAATGTTATCGGTCTTAAGTAAAATACTAGAGAGAATTATACCTAATAGGGTAACTGAATTTATCAAGAGTATCATTAAATTTGACGCATACCAATATGGATTCCAAGTTAATAATAATACAAAGGTGGCCGTATGTGATTATGTGGAAAAAATAACAACTGAAGTGGATGGAGGAAATATTGGAGTTAGTATTTTCATAGAGTACACAAAAGCTTTTGATACAATTAATCACTCAAAACTTTTTGAAATATTAGAAAACATGGGCAGAAGAGGAATGGCATTACAATTGATTAAAACCTATTTAACAAACCGGAAACAATATGTGGTAATCAATAATAAAAGAAGCAATATAGACGTGAATCACACGGGTGTACCGCAAGGTTCCCTCTTAGCACCACACTTATATATACTATACGTCACAGATCTGAGAATACTAAACTTAAAGGGAAGATAATACTCTTACGCTGATGACACCTTATTATTATATACAGGAAGTAATACAACAACCATACTCGATGAAATAAATAGACTTAAATCTATTTTATAACAGGACCATAACAAAGGATATAACAGTAAACAAACAAAACGGTATATCTAATTAATAAAAATAGAAACAAAATTAACAATCCAATTACTGTGAAGATAGGAAAACAAATGTTAAAGGAACAAAAAATGTATAATTGTGACGTACACCCACATCAAACAAGGACATCACATAATATGCAGACAAAAAGCCCAATAAACGAAAGTAGGAAGACATACAGCACAATCCCAAACCATCTCAAAGATATTAAAATATGTCGTAAATTTAAGATCTTGAGAGAATATTTTGTAAACAATTAAAAAAGAGAGAATCCAGCGAGGAAGGCTATCATCATACCAGCACAACAGAGCAGCTGATTTGATCCCCACATGCTGAAGTCCCTATATATATATATATATATAAATATATATATATATATATATATATATATATATATATATATATATATATATATATCAATATTTAGTTAATATAAATATATTTTAAGTTTCTTTTTTAATTAAAAATTTATGTCTACGTTTGTTTGTAAAAATAAAGGCGAATAAACTTATTATTATTATCAGGATCATAAAGTGTAATATTTATAGGATTACATGACAATTGTAAATAGCTTCATAATAATAAATGTATATTATTATTATTACAATACTTCAAATAAAAACTCCATATTGTTATATTACGATTACTCTATAATCGTATTAGTAGCTGCTCTCCGCGGCGCGAATCAGCGTTGGAAGCAATTTTTATGTATAACGTCACACCGATTAGAAATGTTCACGAAACCTTCGTTTTCCGATATATTATAGAGAGAGATAATAAATTACAGGACAGAGAACGAACGTAGAACAGAATATTGTTCGTTTCGTGCGCCTATATAGTATGCAATTGTATTGAGGAAATTGCATAAACATACGAAATAGCCTGTCGGATTTCGCATTAAAAAAAACATATATTACTATATTTTTTTGCTGGAGCTTATTTATAAAGAGTGAAGTGAGGGCCGTACAAGCCTATTTTTTGAAATTTATTCTTATTTTCGATGTTATAAGCTAACAAATTATGGCTATTTTCAACATTTTTTAAAACTTATTTAGAATTATTTTTTTGGAAAAAAGGCTTTGTACGGCCCTCGTTTACTTACTCCTTTTTCAGGTAATACTATTTTTGTAATTCTATCTTAAAAGATATAACCGTGAGGCGACAGGAGAAAAAGTACTATTTTTGCACCCACCGATTGCCGCCTTAAGTACTTTTTTTTTCATTGCTTCAACTGTATATTTCTATTAGTTTAATGTAATCTTGAATAAGACAAAATAAAACATATAGGGAACCACTACTGAGTTTGATTGACATTTATATACGTCACATACGTTTTTCGTCCGAAATATAAAGCACGTTCTCATTAGTCAACTTAATAATCCTCCAGTTACCAAACGAAGACGAATTTTGAAATTAAAAAAAAATGAATTATTGCTTGATTAACTTACGTCTACCACCGCTTAAGAGATTACCCTCGAATTACCTAACATATATTTGATTAACAAACTAAGTAGTTTGTGAGAAGAAATATTTATTTTCTGTCTGTAAAATAACTTCATATTAATGTATTAGTAATATCTATGCTTATTTTAAATTTTAACATATTGTTGGCTATATATTACTACTTTTCTTATGATATAACATAATACATACGATGTTGGTAAACCGCCGCTTATAATTTGAGAAGCTGGTCGGCCAAAGTGATCAAAATTTTGGCCACTCCTGCCATAGAGCCACACAGGCTTTATGATTTGATTGTATATACGTATTTTGCTATATAATGTCAGTTTGGATTTCCTTCCAATCGTCCATTAATATTGCTTGTATTTTATGTTGAGTTTTTTACGTTTCTTTAAATATGCTCATCCCAGCGTAGTTTAGCATCCAGGGTCATGCCTAGATATTTAGCTTTTGTTTCATAGGCCACATTTACTTCGTTTATAATTAGTCTTAAATCGTTTGTTTTCCTCTAATTAGTGAAAGTTGTATGTATTGATTTACTCTCGTTTAGCCAAATTTTCTATTGTATTGTCCATATAGTAAAGTTTCTGAATTTCAGAAATTTTGTCGTTATAAATTAGTGATTGAAATATATCGCAAAACAACTCAATTGTCGGTAAGCGAACGTTACTATGCACTGGTTGCAATCTGACAGAACATAAAGCCGTTCCCGCTGAGCTGGACATTACTGGATTTTGCTTGCTTTTATCATACTAAGTATCAGTTTTGCGATAGATTTGATCTTTGATCTGAAATCTTAAATGAATCTTCAAATGATTCTCTTTCAATAAATTGTGGATGGGGATCATCTGCATTCGAACAAGATTTGAATTCTCTTAAATTCGCCTATGAGAGCACTCGTTCGATTAATCTTTGATTCAAAAGCAATTATTACCGAATCATTATACGTGTCGTCCGTGTTTTTAACCGGATAAGTTCGCTCAATTTTTAGACTCGGTTGTCCTCAATGAATTCGCTGGTCAGTGCACTCACTTGGTTCTTCATATCTTATGTTGCGTTGTAACAGTTGTCAACAGAATAGCGCTCGGTTTTGCTTCGATACTTCCATTGGGCTACTGGTATTTCGTTTAGAGCGCTCATTTGCACGCTAATTTTCTCACACAAATTTTCAAATTACTCTTCAAACCCGGTTCGAAAGACGAAATTGTTTATTTATTTTATGTCAAAGGTAAACGCTGTGTTCCCCAGACTTCTCTGTTATAGCTGAACTGGATATGCGAGAGTAAAACTACTACTAAAACTATCACTTATGTGGTGTAGCAAGACTATCCCACTAAGACATTTTACAGGGTTTAAAAAATAGGTAATATGGTAGGATACTTTGTTACTACTACTTTTAAGGGTAATAAATTAAAATATATAAAATATGAGTATAAGCCGCAACAAATATCTTCCATAATTTTCTGTTTATATGTCAACTCTTTTAAACGCTGCGCTCAGTTTCAGAAATAATATAATGTAGCTTTCCCTTTGATTTTATTATTTCGTTTCCTACGACGTAATTCAATATGTATATGTATAAATCGTGCTTTTACTCTAATACGGGGTCTTCCAAAACGTGGGACTTTCCTCTTAGGGGACGACATTTGGTGTGAACAAAGTCATTTTAGAAAAAAATAATCTAAAAACGCGTGATAAATTATAATTCACACAAACAAAAACGAGCACGGTCCTGTATGCGAACGTCATTAGTCGTATTTTGAAATTATGTGTCGTGTTTCATAACAACTTAAGCTAAAAGTGTTTCTCTTTAATTGAGTAGCAATAAATTTTTATTTCAAAATGACACATGTGTATAGGAATGATGAACTTGTTGATATGATTTAGTGTTTGGTGAGTGCCATCTGAACGTTGCACTTGCATCTCGCTGTTACACGCAATGTTTCCCTTTGAGAGTCCACCCCGCTCCGAAACAGTTTCTCCGCCTCGTTTACCAAGCCCGCAAAACTGGAATTTTAAAAGATCATCGAGGAGGGTGGTCGACCTAAAGCAGCTCGCGCGGTAGAGGTAGAATAACACATCTTGGACGTTGTTGATGAAGACAATAGTATCATGCAAATTTCCAATGAAGTAAATGTTCCAAGATTATCCAGCGAGAGGGCCTTTGTGTGCTTGACTATTACAAAAAATGCCAATGTACATTTGACAAGTTGTGCTTTGGTGACAGACGAGTCTTTATTTACTCGAAGCAAAATGAGTAACTTTAGAAACTCGCACGTGGGCAATGGAAAATCACCTTGCAATCAAAAAAGGTTTTACCTAAATGTGTAGGCGGGTATAGTTAATGCATTATTGTCAATTGCTTAGATTTGCTCCCTTATCGGGCGTGTTCCAAGCCAGATTGAATCGTCAACTTTTTTTGCAAGATACCCTAACCGAGTTATTAGAAAATGTACCTTTGAATGTACAAAACATGTGGCAAAACATGTGGTTTCTACACGCGCACTACCTCACTTTCAACATCAGTAGCGGGATCATTTGAACCTTGCGTGCCAGTTTTATGGGCCCCACGATCCACGCTTATAGGTGACCTTATCGCCCACATATAAATAATAAACAATGCAAGCACATGCGCATAAAAAGTCAAAAACGACTAAACACCTTCCTCGACCAGGCACAATAAGCCCTCTCGTTCCCTTGCCATTGACTGAATTAGTGGCCCCTTAGCATTGTGTGCTTAGTGGGCCATCCTTGTGGTGCTGGTGACCCTACTTGTTGGTCTTGGTCTGAGCTGCCATTCAAGTTTTCTTCTATTTGCTTAATGTCATATTGCCTGCCTCGCCTCGCCGCAAGTTGTGGTTGGGATCATTTATCATTTTTTATCGCAAACTAATCGAGTCGCAATACTAAAAGCTTTTATCTGTGTCGTTTCGGATTGCGGTTGACGTCGTCCTTGAACTTACGTCGCTTGCCTCCGCGAATCGTGCCACTGCTTGCCACTTCTCTATTTATAGCATCGCATTGATGATGCCTTCTGCGGTTGCTCGGTCCTCTATCTCAGCTCAGTGCGTTCCTTTCGTCCGCCCATTGGATGCAAGCCTCTAGGGTATGAGCCACGTCGCCGGGTCTCCGGCGGCAGTAGCAGCAGGTCATCTTCCACCTTTCCAATCCTCACCAGGTATGCCTGGAAGGTTCCATGCCCGAAAAGGAGTTGGGTTGTCCAATGGTCCAGCTTCCTCACCACTCATCGTTTGCCGTCTCGCCTCGCTCTCCTGGTCCGTCCTTGTAACCCTACGCAGACGATCCCAATTTTGCTCGGTCCCCACGTACAGCAGCTTGCTTCTAGAGAGTTGTAGGGGAGCAGTCAGGCGATAGCCACCTCGGGTTTGGCCGCTCCTTTTGTAGTCTCCCGTACTTGCGCCGACTGATTAACGTTGGCTTCTAGCGTGGTCCCTAATTACCGTAGGCGGTTCTGGATTGGAACCGTAGCTCCAGGAAGCTGTAGATGAATCGCTGCCTCGGGTCCTGACCCCTTGGTTATTAGGAAGGTTGCCTGGGTCTTCCCGACCGCGAGCTAGAGAGAGTGCCATCCTTCTCACCACCCCCTCCATTGTACCGTTCAGTTCCGTCTTTGCCAGTCCCCAGGACAACCATGTTATCTGCAAAGGCTATGGTCTCCACTCCGTCTGGAATTGCCCGTCCTATGGCCTCGTCGTTTGTGAGGTTCTATAGCAGAGGCCTCAGGACCAATCCCTGTGGCACAACTCCTGACATCTGGAACTCAAGACTTCTCGTGGTTCCCTCGTACTTAATCTGCCTATCGCTCATATATGCCCTGATGAGTTTCGTGAATCGGTGCGGCATGATTTGCTCCCTCAGTTCTTCGTTAACACAACTCTTGGGGATGGAGTTAAAGACAATGCTGACGTCGAGGGTGACCATCAGACAATGCCCTCTAACTCTTAGTGGGCCGCTGTTGCATTTCTTGGTGGTATTCGTCACTGCCAATATAGCGTCTGCCGTGGAGCGCCCCTTGAAAAAATCATATTGGGTGGGCGAGAGGCCTGCACTTCCTCCGCCAGTCTCCAACTTGTTGACTATTAACCGCTCCATTGTTTTCGCTAGGCCATAAAAGAGACACAAATGTCTGTACGCAATCCATGTTCTCTCTTCCACTTCTGGGAAACTTGCCCTCATCCAGCCACCTGTTCGAGAGTTCCAGGATCACCTCTTTGACCTTGTCCTTCTCCCAGGCCGGCCATACTCGAAAGTACCTAGCTTTCTGCGTTTCACCATCGCGAGCAGTTCGCTATCCTTGTCCTGAATACTTCGTTGTTTATTACATTGTCTGTCAAGGGAATTTTCAGTATCCTCCAGGACAACCACATCTCAAAGGATTCTAGTTTGTTCATAGTAAAAGAGAACGAAAATTATTAAAGCAGTAAACAGTTAGATTTTTTAAACAAATTTTGAAATTTATTACAAAAACATGTCATTATAATATTTTCTTTTATATTTCAGATATATAATGTCTAGGGTATCGAGACGCCTGCGTTTGCGACTGCATCAACCCATAGGGTGCCAAATACTCGCCGACCCCATCCCCAAGAGAAACATACTGAACCACCGAACTACAAAGCTCGAGCGCTTGCTCTGCACGTACATTTTACGTGACCAGTCCAGTGACAAGTTGGCGCCACCGGAGTGGTGGCCGCACGACCTACTCTTCTACTCCAGCTGTTTCGACTCAATGAAGAAAGAAGCGCTGGGCTCTTCCCTCGACTGGCCGGCCATACTGCGGAACGCGCTCCAAAAGTACTGCCAGCACCACCAGAAGGCCTCGAATGAGGTGCGACGTGTGAACCGCAAACGCCCCCTGGTGGAGAACCAGGACAGCAATCAGCAAGCTACCCCCGTGAAATCTAAGCACTTCAAACTTAACCTAAGCCCAATAGTCCGAGTAGTGGACGTACTAAAACCATCACCACCAAGTAAAGACGCTTTCATGGGAGGCCTGAAACTCGTCAGAACAGAAGCGCTACGAAGTTTAAAACTTCAACGCCATGGAATGGGTACTAGAAAGTATCCGAACAGCATCCCATTCTCCTCAACATTGGGCAGCATTCTAATGCGTCGGGAGATGTACACCCTCTCGAAAGAGATGTATACGCGAAAATCGGAACGCCTGGATTACTACTTACAAACCACCAACCCTATAGTTATGCAACCTCACAAAGACTACGAAATTACGTTCAATCCACGCAAACCCAGCTCTGATCGTGTATACCGGTTTCCGACGCGGCAATACCGTCAAGGTCATAGGTACCTTAATAGTTTAGTGGAGGCTCTCTGCACCCCCTGTTCGGTACCACTGAGTCGAGTCAATGCGCGGCTATACGGTGACGCAACTGCTGTATTAAAAGAATGCAAAGTGATGCTTGAAATAATGTAAAGAACTGCATATTAATATTGATTGTAAATATCCTCCCCAAAAATGTGATTTAGTAAATATAGTTGTAATAATCGCACAAAAAGATATCATTAAAATATTTGATTTTGTATTTTGTGATCACTAGAGTGATATTTTTTTTTATAGTTTGTAAGCCAAAGAGAACGAAAGGTAGGTATACATTAAAACATGTAATTTGTACACATTACGTGCTAATAATAAATTATTCATGGAATAAGTTTTTATTAAACAATATAGGACTATTGTTAAATCCCATTGTTACTCGAATTTTTATATTCTAATAAAACTGCCAGTTTAAATATACAAGCTGAAAAAAAATTTGTTTCCTTTTTGAAAATCATTAGGATGTAAGTAGAAATAGTATTTCATTGAATATACAATTATCAATAATTACTAGGAACTGTCATTGCAGTCGCTTAATACTTTTATGTTCATTACTATTAGTGGTAAGTATAGCGTGTTTCATAATGAGCTCAAAATTTAAGTTTTCAATGTCCCTAACCTCTAGGCTATTGATTCGGGCTTCAATATAACAGTATTACATATTTTCTCAAAATGGCCACTGCTCATTATATAAACATTATTGTTTTAAAAAATAACAATATTTTAACTTTTCAACTTTAATTCTTTTTATAATTTTAACGCAATTGTTATTAAAATCTGCATCCCTAATTTTTAATTCCGAATTATTTATTATAACTCATTTAAATTTAAGTGTAAAGTATAATTTCTGTGAGAGACAGTGATAAATCCGGAGTTCGGTCTTGGCGTTCGTGAACAGCAAATTTCGGTACAACGTAAAATTGTGTTAAGGGTGGGATTTTGATGGCATACATTGAGCATCTTAGCCGAGTGTGATATCACCTGCCCGCATAGCCTGCAATGTAAGGCACCTATTTGCGAGGAGCAGTTCGTATGATTTTTTTGTAATTAAACTGCAATCTTCTTAGATGAGTTGACCACTACTCTTGTAGTGGTCAACTCATATGGCGTTTTACGCATACCATATGCACGTGCATTTTTGTTGCGTTTTTATTTAATCTGATTTTCTTCCATAGGTTGTTTTAGCTTATCTAATATCCGTAATATAATAGGCACTAAAGCCGCGAAACGTCAGAAAAAGACAATGGCCAAAAGATGTGTATATTTAATATTAAATGCAATTATTAATAACATCGACAATAACGTTATAAATATTTCAATTCAAGTCAATGTTAATTTCAACCGCCCGTCGCTACTACCGGTTGATTTGATTTAATGAGGTCTTCGGTGTTGCTCACAAACACATGGATTCGACTTATATATACTGAACTCAAAAATGCGCGGGAGGAAAACCCCTTTATACTAATGAAAAGCAAACATATTTATTAAGTAGATTTTACAATATTTGCGGAAACGTTGTATCTTTTACGAATACTAAAGATGAAGAAATAACATTCCATATATCATATCTCAATGTCCAGAGATACATTTTTCAAGATACAGAGAAAGCTGGACAAGGGTATTACCTTTTATAAGGGTTGTATCGGACCTGAAATGATTTTGCAAAGTAAGTTCAAAAATTTAAAATGCTAGGACCCTACTTAAAATTAGTTATTTCACGTTTATACGGTTTTCACGGTTTCACATTTTTCATGTTTTGGCGTTTATTCATGATTTTTACGTTTTCGCGTTTCACATTTTAACATTTTCATTTCCATTTTCATTACCTTACTACATTTAACATGCGACCATTTTTGCTAATTCCTCTCGTGATATAAGTGCAATCAGCGCCAATGACGTCACTTGTTGCGCACTGGCGGCCACGTGCCATATGCACAATAGGAATTGGTTTTATTAAGTTTTTTTTTCTCTATTTGAGGATTTTTCTCAAAATTTGACGGGATCGCTCCAGATTGCGTTTTCAGCCGATTTCCAAATTAGGACGCGATCCGTTGGGCCGTTTTCCTGAAATATTGTTCACACACATATACATACATACATTTTTCAAAGTCTAATTCGACCATATTAGTCATTAAACGTAAAGTAAAGCCAAAATTAGCAATTCGAAATTTGTCGCGGTAATAATACGTTCCTTATACAGCAGTGCCCCTCCCCTGTCGCACTCGAATATTTTGAATTCAATAATGCTACTTATTTTCCCAAAATATGAGTAGTGCCTCCAGAAAAACAAATTTTTGAGGGAGCTAAACATTTTATAGCTGGATGTTACCACTGTTTTCTACGAACAATTTTTACATTTCCGTGTATTTTTGGGTTCTTTTAGACGTTGGTATTGGCCACAGATTTTAAGTTCAGATTAACTTGTTATTTGAAAAAAAAAATCTATATATTTATTATTGTAATTGTTTTTAATTGTTCTTAAACTTAAAATGTGTCTAATTGTACTCTTCTTGCCTTCAATTGTAAGTCACATTTGAATTATTTTGAAAAGGAGAAGATTTTGCGTTTGGTATTTATGTAAATCGACGTATAAAATTACATTTTTATTTATGAATAAATTGATTTTGATTTACCAAACGCAAAATATTCTCCTTTTCAAAACAATTCAAATGTGACTTACACCATTCATTCTCACAGGCTCAATTAATCAATCAATTTATAAAAGTTAATACTTTGAGCAATATTATACTCAATTGATATTATTAGTTTCTGTTGAGCTTGGATTTGTCTTAGGTGATTTTTAATTAACTTTTGCTGAAACTCCTCTTTCATGAAGCAGCCAAAATGGGAAGAGTCAGAAGTATTCGTAGGGCAACTACGATATATTAATATATCTCAACTAATTCAAAGTCATAAATGTTGTGTAATATACCTAGGGGAATTGCAGATTTCAGGATTTGAATCAGCCCCGGACAGATCTGCTGCCGCCTGTTGTATCTAGAGATGAGCCAAACAAATACCAACAACTATCATATATAATTTTCATTTGTTCAAAACGCCAGTTGGTTTCAGTCAGAAGAAACTCGAAAACGTTGTACATTCGCGTTTTAAACAAATCTTCACGATACACGCTATTTTATTCTTTAAATCATCTATTGTATTAGAGACATTCGAAAATTGAATATCCATGTTCATGGTTGAAGAGACTTTACTAGCATTGCGAAAAATGTTATATGTCCCGTAGTCCTAATTGTTTCTATCTTTTTCTGTAAAAAAATTATTTGTTCGGTCAATGTATTGCAAAATCGTATTCCCTAAATATCATAAATCATACAGAGTACAAATAAATTTGTAATTAATTTGTAGCAATAAACTGTTTGCATTTAATACAGTTTCAGGATTTGATAAATCATTTTACTCTCGGTATTTGTAAGCATAATGATTTTATGGCGTTAGCCTTTGACGACCTTGAATCAGAAAACCCTTTGAGTAATTTTAAATGTTTCATTTAAATACCTCGTTGTTTATGAAGAAACAAAGTTAACGAATCTTTACACGGTTCCAAAAAAAGAAACCATTTCTGGTGTTATAGATGCAGCGTGAACTCTAGCTAAATTATGTGCGGCACAAGGTACAAATAATGCCAAATTACTAATTTTCAAAATATCAGCTCTAACCCTTTTATATTTGCGAGTCATATTGGCACCGTTGTCGTAACATTGTCCTCTAATATTATGTATATTTAATTTGTTAGTTTATCGAGTATTTATATTCTCAGTAAATAAAATAAAATTGAATAATACTTTGCCGTCTTAATTAGGTTTATGATTTCGCTCCGTAATTTTTTATCAACCAAATCTATTATTTAAGTTGGAAAACATGAAACGGGGCCTTTTTATGCATTTCAATATGCTTTTTACATGTTACATGTACTGACTCACAAGGTGAATTAAATTTTAAAATATGTCACAGTTTGATTTTCCAATTATTTCATTCGTACCTCGAAAAGCAATATTATTTTTTGAACACAATAAAATAACATCTATTATAAATGTTCAATACTTCACGATAATTAATTGCTTCCTGCTTGATAACTATAAGAATATAATCAACGAGAACATTACTTGATTTAATATTGCCTCCATAATTTTCCATTTTACATAATTGTTTTTGTATCAAATCGAATTTTCATGTTGTGAAAAGACAATTCTAAAAGTTCTAAAAAAAATAAAGCTTTTAATTTGGATGACTTATGGTTAACTATTATGTTGTTAGACAGTATTAGGGAGGAGGGATGTATGCTACTATTTTCCGACAGGTTCCCAAAAAGTTCTTGAAAGGCGTTCAGTTGCTTTTAATATAATGCGATTTTTATCGATCTTTCTGATCTAGTTGTAACCTACGGAAAATAAATAAATTGGTTAAATTTTTAAAAAGCCTTTCCACCACGGCTCAAATTTAACTCAGGTAAGTCGAGCCACTAACAGCCAATGTGAACCGAACTATACGGACATGGATATCGATCAAGTCCGGGGGCGATGGCCCTCACCCAAGACTCGTCACGAACCGTGGAGGTTTAGAACCTCCTCAAGAAATGCGTAAAAAGGAAAGCTCCGGGACCGGATAATATTCCCGATAAAATTTGGCATAAAGGCCTGCTTTATAAACTCATCCAATATGAATATCCGGACTATGTGATCCATCTTGTTGCTTCATACCTGAAGCAACGTAGGTTCAAAGTACGGCTGGGGTAGGGTCTCTCGTCAGAGAGAACCTTACTCGCCGGAGTCCCCCAAGGTTCAGTGATCGCGCCATAGGTGCTTAATATTTATTTCTCAGATATTCGATATATGATAGCTCAGTATGCCGACGATACAGCCCTACTGTATCGCTCGACACACCGAAAAACAATCGCTGCAAGATTGCAATCAGCCACCAACGTATTCGAGTTGTGGATGAAGATTTGGCGGACTAGAGCACCGTGGTGTTCTTTTTCCAAAGAAAACTGGCGCGACCGGGTGATATTCTTCTATTTGATAAAGGCATTCCGTGGATTGACCCTGTCAGGTATTTGGGTCCCATCCTAACTCGAAAGCTGAGTTGGAACACACACCTGAACAAGGCCCTGGTGAGAACCAGACAAGCCGCTGGCAGGCTGTCTCCCCTGATCGGGAGACAGCGTTCTCAGTCTACGAAATAAGTTGAGGATCTTTAGCTCAGTGCTAAGACCGAAACTTACCTACAGTGCTCCTATCTGGGCTGATGCTTGACAAAGACAAATTGAGCGAGCTTGCAGCGATTTCAAAATAATATTCCTGAATGCCCCATGGTATGTTAGGAACAGATATATAGACGCGAGCTAGGAGCTGATGTACGATCACATCAAACATATTGCCTCAACATTCCATAGAAGGCTAGAAGAGCATCCAATGGAATCAGTGAAGTCATGTTCCAATTACGATAATAATCGTGATTGGAAATATAAAAGGCCCAGGATGATCCTTGCAGATCGGGGCTGGCCGATATGGCCACTACTTAACTACTAACGTGATTACATTCATTTAATATATACATGTGCCTTTTAGTCAGGAAGAATCTGACACTGTCTCCCCTCACGGAGAGGGGATTCGACTTTTAGAAGATTTTTACACTCCCGGGCCTTGCGCAATAAAAAAAAACATGTAAGTCAACAATATCATGGCAATATTTACATGAACAGGTTTTGCAGATAGTCGTTCACCCAGACCAACGAAAATATCAAAGAATTCCCCCGAATCCAATATTAATACGAGGTAAATACAGTAACGTATGGAACAGCACCAGCGCCGTTTCTAGCAATACGTTGCCTTCATCAATTAGCGGTGGAACACGAACGCTTAGCCGTTAGAAAGAAAAAAACTCAAAAACGATGTTTATGTCCACGACATTTTAACTGGATCAGACTCCATTCATCCATCACTTATCAACATACAAAGAAATTTAACACATATTTTAAAAACCGCAGGATTTACATTACACAAATAAATATCGAATAACCCTGAATTATTAGAAAAACGATCAACTATCAACACTCATCAATATGTGTGGTCCTTTTATTGTATTGGAACTAAACAACGCTCTATAGATGCTGATAAGATCAGCTCGATTAGAATTATCTCAATGAAAAATTAATAATATGCAAGCAATGAAACCCACACAAAAAGCAGCTTACTACCACTTTCGCCATTTCTTAATCACAAATAATACGTGTGGGAGGCCGTATACAAAATTCAAAATTTACATTTGCTAAGAAACATCCCATTATTTTACCAGAACATCATCATTTTACAAAGCTTATACTTATGAGCGAATGTCCGAATATTACACGTGGGTCCTCAAACATTGCAAGCATCCGTGAGGAATAATTACTGGCCAATATCTGTAAAAAATACTATTAAACAAATAATTCGATAATGCATAAACTGTTTCAAAGCAAAACCAATTCAACAAAATTATTTATTGGGAAATCTACCAGCGAATTGATTAACACCATCTCGGCCATTTTTTAATTCAGGTGTGGATTATGAAGGTCCTTTTTTGTAGAAAGGCCGCACCACACGCAGGGCAAAGACCTACATTTGCTTATTTATTTGTTTCGCCACTAAACCTATTTTCGAGCTTGTGAGTGACATGAATACTGAAGTATTTTCAGCAGCCCTAAGAAGATCCCGTCGCGGCAATCCTCATAATTTATATCCCGACAACGGAACAAACGTTGTTGGTGCACAAGCACAACTAAAGAAATTAGGTGACTTTTTAATCTGATATGAAATCTAATTTAATTCAACAATCATAAACAAGGATAATATTATATGGCACTTTATTCCTCCGCGTGCGTCTCATTTTGGTGGATTATGGGAAGCTGGTAATAAGTCAGTAATATTTTAATTATAGAGGATCCTCTCAAATACACCACTAACTTTTGAACAATTTTATACCATTGTAACACAAATCGAAGCACTATTAAATTCCAGACCACTTTCTCCACTCTTTTCCGACCCCAACGGCCTAACTCCACTTACCTCTGCTCACTCACGCCATACCAGATCCAAATCCATCAAAGAAAATCGACTGTCTAAATACCAGCACTTGCAAACAAATGTCCAAGATTTTTAGAAAAGATGAACAAGGATTATGTTTCAGTTACAGACACGTCAAAAATGGAAGAAGCATAAACTCCCTCTGCAGATAGGCCAATTAGCCCTCATTCGTGAAGACAACGCCCCACCTATGAAATGGAAAACAGGACGTATTACCCATTTCATCCAGGTGCGCACGTGCAAACAATTGGTGTAGTAATAATACAGATAGGAACCCATCGCATCAAACGAACAGTGTCGAGAATCTGCATCTTGTCAAACAACACCAATTAGACCATTCTTTCTTTTGAAACCGTGAAAGTATTTCAAGGTGGCCGGCATGTTACAGCACATTTCCTACAATATATAACCTGTATATATTTGTTAATTTTGTAATGTTAAAAATTTGTATATTTTGTCTATTTAATTTTGTTTATATATTTAATTTGTAAGTGTATCATATTATTTAGTTTTTTCTGTATACGTTTGTAAACCACCCCCTAAAATTGTAAAAGATAACAGCGCCCCAAAGTTTACTTGGTGACCACTGCGTGGTCATCTCGCTCTCTTTATCATCAACCACAGCATCACATCATATCAACAGGACACAATAAACATCAAAATCACAACAAATCGTTTTATTTTCTCCAGTAAGATATAACATAACAACACCACAAAATTCGCATTTCTACGAAAAGAAGTCACGTATTTAGGCCAGAAGGTGTCAAACCGAATCCTGTCAAGATAAAAGCCATTCAAAATTATCCTATTCCCAAAACAACCAAGCAAATACAAGGATTTCTAGGTCTTAACAAAGCCTCTTACTAAATGCCTTAAGAAAGATCCTATTATCGATATAGATAATATTGAATATAAAAATAGTTTTAATTTATTTTTAAAACTAGCCGAATATGATTGTAATTGTATATAGAAAAGGAACCTTTAATAGAAACGCGGATGATTTATCGCGTATTGAATTAAATGTAAACGAATATAACGATAATCATGATAATGCTTATTTGAAAAATGTATGGTCATTCTTTAGTTGTAGCCAAGCGACTCAATCGATTTGAATGTAGAGGAAAACGATGAAACCATACATTCTAATCTATGAAAATCCTATATTTAACATTCCTATCATAGATAAACCGTGAATATCGGAGCCCAAGTTAATTATTTACTTTGTGAACCGAAAATTAAATCATTATTTAATAATAGAAAGCAGCGAATACTTTTACAATTATCAAAATCAAACTTTGAATATGATATTTTAAAATTTATTATACCATATTTTATTTTAGGAGTATCCTAAAATAAAATATCATTTATACTTCCAAAGTGACGTATACGAAAAATTATGTATGATATGATTTTATAACACGATTGTAAACATTCTCAAATTAATTTTGTAAAATGTACAAGTTTATTAACAGATATTGAAATTGAAGAAGATATTGATAATACTATCAAAATGTATGACGAAGGTAAAACCAACCATCGTGGCATCGATGATATTGATGCACAAATCAAACGCAGATTCTATTGGCCGGATCAACTGCGTAGCATCCAGAAATATATTAATGAATGTGAAATATGTCATGTAAGCAAATGTGATAGGAGTCCATTAAAATTCAAATATAATATAACTCCAACTCCTACGCCCCTTTCGAAATTATACATATCGTTAGTATATCGTTAGAAGGTGTCAAATTTCTAACAATAATTGATGCGTTTTCCAAATAAACGCAATTATACAGATTAAATCCGCAGCAAGCGATCGAAATTGTAAATAAAATGATTATATTCTTTAGCCGCCACGGCATACCCATAACAAGATATCGCGGATATTCATTTAGAATTCAAAAATCTCTTTTAAAAGAATTACTTAAATTACATAAGCTAATCAGAATCAAACGGTATGACTGAACGTGTTTATTCCAAAGTGATAAAACACGTACGTTTATTATATAATCAATCAGTCTATAAAAAAGAACCTATTGCAATAAAAATTAATTACGTAATTATGGCTTATAATAATACGACACACTCTGTAATCAAACTAAAACCTATTGAAATAATATCTGGGCATATTAATATATATAAGAGTGCATTTAATATTAATATCGAAACTCGTTTAGCTAATAATTATTCAATTAATCATAAGGATAAAAATCAAAATGTAAACGTAGAAATGCAGGCAAATAAACTAAAATTAATGGATAAACGAATAAGTCTCGCGAAGATACTGATAATTTTATTGAAACAAGAGAAATATATTTCGCGCACCAGAAGACTTTTCCTTAGCGCACTGTGTCAGTTCCGACTTAAAAATTAATGCTGGAATAGCATTAGAATTTAAAATACGGTTCGGTAGATTAAAATCACTTAAGGAGCAGAATGCAAAATTACATTATCTATGTTATTTAAAGAAAAATAACTGTTATGTAATTTATTTAATCACAACGAATAATTATTATGATAAACCATCACATAAAGATTTATTTAAAACAAATTTCTTTGAAAGAGATTTGCATTAAAAATAAAATAAATAATCTATCAATACTCCGCTTAGGTTGTGGTCTTGATAAATTAAATTATGAAAATATTTAAAAAATGATTCAATATATTTTTAAGGAAACGAAATTTAATACAATATAATTTATACAATATAAGAACTTGTAAATAACAGTTCAAAATAACTGTATATATTCGTGAGTTAATTATGATAATTATACATTATATCCGTGGAAAAATAGATGAAATCACGAATATTGCAATTGCATGAAATATTAAAAGGTGAGCACTAAAATATATTATTTGCTAAGGATTTATTCAATCAACTGATTATTTTATACAATATAATCCTAAATAAAAATAAACTTCTATCTTTATAGGGCTATCAGCCGTGAGGCTTTTCCGCCGCTCAATGGAGAAGCTCAGAGGAGTTTAATCACCCGGTATTTACCTTAACTTCACAGAAAACCTTTGAAAAACAGTGTAATGTGATTCGCGAAAATTCGCTCCCCGCTGGGGATCGAACTCAGACTCCCCAAAGTGCAGTACGAGACGGACGACGCCGTTATCTTGAGCATTTTCCACGGTATCGAAAATTTTATTCTGTTCTGTAAATTAAAAGTATTACATCCGAGTATTATAAAACCAAATGACTTGTATGCTGAACTGCAAAAAATATCAATACATTATAAAGAAATTAGAAAATATTATGGATTTTGAATCACGAGTCACGAGAGAGTTGTAAAATTGAGAGGACAAGAATAAATTATTTCCTCTCTATCCCTATAAATTACGAACATGGTTTTGAAATGTACCATTAACACCTAATTTCTAGGTATGAATCTGAATACGTGATAATTATTCGAAATATTAAATATTTACTTAAATCAAAAATTATTAATAATATATGGTCTCTAAATCACGTATGCGCTGAAGGTAACAAATGCTACCAATACTTGGATAATTCCGAAATCATGAAATTTCATGTCAGCAAGATACAATGCTGTTATTAATTGGTAGCCCATGGATTAAATAATTTTACTAATTTCAACATTGAGTTAAAGAAGCTTAATCTGCAAGAAATCTCTGCTGTTCGCCATGGTGTCGTTTTCAACGACATACCAAACATCTTTATCCCGAGCTTGTTAACAACGACCTTGTATCTGGTATGGGCCAGCATATTCATCTACGCCCTCATCAAATGGCTACAAAAGAGAAAATAAATGCAGCCCCAAGATGCAGGTACGTTCCACAAAAATCTCCGGCTTCCAGGACTCCAACTCTAAGAGGAGCGGAGTTATATAATCGACCACCACGTCTTGTTGTACACCTGAAAACCGTATCCATATGTCCATGTATATTAATTTATGTGCTTATTCCGCCCTAATGTTTATCGGACACTCGCACGTGCATAGTCTATCGCTTCTTTTGTACGCTTTATTGATCAGCTGCTTATATAATAGAATTATTTGTAATCAGTCTTGAATGTGCTCTCATAAGAGAACCACTTGTTAAGTATTAGAATAAATAACCATTTTTTCAATGCTTAATGCAATTTTGTTTTGTTGTAATAGAAATGTTTCTTGTTCTTACATTTTACACCCTCGTCCGTGTTTGGATGGGTCTAATGTAAAGTAAAATTAATTTTAGACAGTATAAAAACATACATTAATGTTTTTGTCAACACAGTCACGAAGTGGTGAACATACACAACAAACTACATCGTATCACAAAAATGTATCTTCCAATGTTGTGTGTTGAGATAACACCGAAGGGAAATAACAAGCAAGTATATAACCTAGATTAACTAGGAAACAATATCGTTAAATGTGTACCACCGTATACCAAAACAAAAGAATGCTCACGCGAAACACACGACTATAAGTGACGTAAGTAGGGGAAGAAGGCGGGTTCTAGCGGAGGGGGAGGAGCGGAGGAGCGGAGGAGCGTAGGAGGGGGGGAGCGGTGGAGCGGAGGAGCATAGCAGAGGAGCGGAGGAGCAGAGCACACATATGCAACCATATATACATATGAGCACCACCTATCGGAGGGTGGCCTAACTAAAAGCGCCACCCGCGGCAAAAGCCCACCCCAAAAAATAATCAGCACCACCTAGCGGCAGACATTTGAACTACTTGTGTACATTTGGTTGCCAACATACAAGTTGATGGCGGGAAAATTCAAAAAAGTTTTAAAATATACAGACTGATAGAAAAAGCGCCAACTGAAATCCCACTACACTCGAAGGACGAGCGAGCGCATTGGGCGATGTAAACTGTGCAACCAGATTGCTCAGCTGTGCAAACCAGTTACCAGATTGCTCAGCTGTGCAACCAGATTGCTCAACTGTGCAACCAGATTGCTCAGCTGTGCAACCAGATTGCTCAGCTGTGCAACCAGATTGCTCAACTGTAGAACCAGATTGCTCAGCTGTGCAACCAGATTGCTCAGCTGTGCAACCAGATTGCTCAGCTGTGCAAACCAGATTGCACAACTAGGCAAACTAGCTATGAATACTGAATTCAAAAAACTTTAAATCAAATCCCACAACATTCGAACCGCGAGCGCGCGCATTGGGGGTTGTAAAACCGACATGGGGTGTACAGATTGCTCAAACCAGGGCTGTCAGATTTCGCTCAACTATGCAAAACCGCCTACCAGATTGCTCAGCTGTGCAAACCAGTTACCAGATTGCACAGCTGTGCAAACCAGTTACCGGATATAAATACTGAATTCAAAATACATTCAATTCATTAGTAAAGATGGTGTTGACGGGTGCAGTCATATGTTGTTGCTTTATACTTTTGTCTGGCGTGAAAATGGCGCCTACAAATGGTGTAGTTAATACAAATATTGAGGAAACGATTCACACCAATCAGGCAATATATGCATTGGAGAATCATGCGAAAGAGTTCTTTTCAGAACTGTCAAGTTGGGCTGAGAGGGAAATTGATCACATTAATGATAAAATCAAAATTCTTCAGCTGGGCGAGATGGCTAAGTTTTACTATGGAGGCGCTAAAGCTGTGATGAATGTGGCACCGAAATCATTCCCAATCATAAAAATTAATGTAAATAATAGTGCAACAGACGCCTTGGAGGAATACGTTAATGAACACTTTAATTTATTATCGAGCTGGATTGAGGGAGAACTTTTGAAGATGGATGAGAAAATCGGGGGGCTTACTAGAGATGAAGTGGGCAAAATACATGACAACACCAAGGATGAAAACAGTATGAAATAATAGCTATTGAAATTGTTAATATGCTTCAGTTATAATAAAGGGTTCAAAGAAACAACACCATGTTTATAATTTTATTTATCACACTAATCGCCACATCACACTGTTTAAGTGCCGGATGTTTCTGGTTGATTACAACAATGTAGCAGTTTTAATAATAAATTATTATTTATTAAGAAGTAAATATGTTTTAGTATAAATGAAAAAATTACACCTATAATATTCTTGAAAATATGACTCAAAAGTTTAAATTTAACTTTAGTATAATGAAAAACTCACACACTAAACAATTTTATAATATTTTAATAAAATATTTTGATGTTCTTACCGCTTTACTGGCCACGGAATATTTTGATTAAAACCTCGCGCGCTACTATTAATAATACAAGTGAATTGATATTATGTAATGTATGTTAATATATAATGAATGATAAAAAACATAATACGTATAAAACCGGGTCTCATAAGTACATAAAATAAGTAATAACGATATATGAATTAGTGATGTTTTGCTTGTAATAATAATAATAATAAAAAATATATTATATACACCCGGGTGTTTTTTAACTCCTACTTTTTTATCACCACCAGCAGGATAAATAAAACAATATATCTTAAAAGCAAGTAAAATATTTTATTTAGATATACAAATACAACAATTTAAATAAGTGTATCTTAACAATAAATTATTTGAATATATATTTTAGACCCCTTTGATAACAAATTATTTTTTTATTTTATTATATTTGCTTTGCGTAACTCCTCTTCAATTGCAATAATTTCTTTCTGATGTGATGTCCAGCCTGTTGTGATGCGTGCAAAAGAACCAGACGGTCTACCAACTCATCAATACTGTCCCAGTACTTATATTGAACGTTCGCCGATTTATTTGGCATTTGTAAAGTATAATCAAAATCTCTGTTGTTAGTTATGTTTAACAAATTCCGTCTTATACCTCTCCCCGATGATGACGATGCTGGGGTCGCTCTAGACAAATAATGTGAGCGCCGCTTGTTTATAAGCGGTTTAATGATATTTATATATTTATACGATCGATTCCCCTGGATTTGTTGTGTGGGATCAAAATTTCTATTTAGCAGATGGGTTCTGTTTATAATGTCTAAATAATTTTGTCTATCCCTCTCAGTGTCAGACTTGGGGTATTTCATGGTAATCAATTCATACAAACCAACGGTTCCTTTATATCTTTTTCCCTCTATAATAATATCACTACTCTTAGGTACAAAATGAACTGTAGATTTCCCAAGCTTCCACTTCTCAATGGCTGGGTCGCGCTGTAATCCCACATGTGTGTCGTCAACGTCGGCATGCTTTATTCTTATCTTTTCAACATATGTTCTAGGTATTCTACCATATTGTTCATAATATTCTTTCAAAGCTTCTTCACTAATTGGTCCCTCTTCCATTTGAAGCGCTTGATCGGTCGCAGAATCAAACAAATTTTCATCACCATCACCATTGTCGGCATCTGTGCCAAATGTGTCTTCATGCTCAGATGGTAAAAACTGTGCTTGAGCTTTTGGCTGGTCCAACACATTAGTGCCCGAGTCATCTTCGCTGGAACTACGTTTTAATTTAGGAATTCTAATGCTTGCATCATCGTCGCTAGAACTGTGTTTTAATTTAGGAATTTTAGAGGGGCTGTGTGTAGCATTTTTAATTTTAGATGCTCCAACACTAGCAGACACTTGTTGTTGTTGTTGGTGTTGTTGTTGTTGGTATGTTAATAGGTCCTTAATGTGTTCAATTAATGGATTATAAGTTTTATTTAATAATTTATCCTCTCTAGTCTTATTCCCTTTCATATCCAATAATTTTCTACGAATCTCTTTCTCAACAGCAATTATTTTACGCTGTGTTTCCTCACTCATTATGATACAAATTTATATAACAACGTTTATATAACAACGTTCACCAGTAGTATCCAACCACACACTGAAGTTAAATTATTTGTTTACTACTATATATTGATATAGATATTTGTGATATGTGCCCTTATCCCAACCAGCCTCATGATACTAACGTTCTCTTTGTGTATGTGTGGGAAATATTCAACACCTGTTAGAGAATTTAAACCTTCTCAAGGAAAACACCTTTTTGATTGGTAGATTAAATATATTAAAAGTGAAATAGTCGGATGGATGGTTGGATGGCTGGATGGTTGGATGGTAGGATGGTTGGATGGCTGGATGGTTGGATGGGTAGATTGTAGATGAAAGTATGGTTGGATGGTTGGATGGTTGGATGGTTGGATGGTTGGATGGTTGGATGGCTGGATGGCTGGATGGTTGGAAGGTTGGATGGGTAGATTGTAGATGAAAGTATGGTTGGATGGCTGGATGGTTGGATGGTTGGATGGCCGGATGGTTGGATGGTTGGATGGCTGGATTGCTGGATGGTTGGACGGTTGGATGGCTGGATGGTTGGATGGTTGGATGGCTGGATGGCTGGATGGATGGATGGATGGGTAGGTTGTAGATGAAAGAGGGGTATAATATATCACATACGCTTTCCCTAAACAGTTAGTGGTGTTTTAGCCATCAATCAGCCAACATGTATAAGTGCCAAGTATGCCAAAAAGGTTTTTCATATATTCAGAGTTTAAGGCGTCATGAAAAGAACCATTTGGAGCATAACCTAGAATGTATATACTGTGGAAAAACATTCAAACGCCTAGATGTTTTACAACATCATAAACGACAACAACATAATAATATTACACAAAACCATCTCAGCATGTCCACACCGTCTAATGATAATGATAAGATAGAAAATCAACAAATAAAAAGCTTTAAGGGTGGGTCGAATCATTTTAATGATACAATGGTTTCCGAAGTACAACAAACTATACAGAAGAAGTCTCGAAATGTTCAAAACGATTTTCATGCTCAGCAGGTTGAATGTAATGATGAATATGGGCGCAATATATATAATTTTGTTAAAGATGGGATGGCGGGTCATGATAAATACTATGCTACAAATGATAAAAATATTGAGAGTATTATTAACATTATTGAAGATTTAACTGAATATGTTGATGAAGTAAAATTAAATTGCGATAGCGTACATATTACTAATTTACATAGCGGCCAGGGGAAAGAGGAAGGTTCTGGCGACGCAGAAATGCTAAACTTAGATGATGTTACACAATCAAAACATAAATATCTGCGGGAAAACAACACTAGCGAAGAGGAAGAGGAAAATTCTGGCGATGAAGAAATGTTAAAAGTAGATGAGCTGAAATCAGTTGAAGAGGATGGGAAAAGTTCTGACGATGAAGAAATGCTACAAGTGGATGAACTGAAATCGGTTGAAGGCGAGGGGGAAAGTTCTATTGATGAAGAAATGTTACAAGAGGATGAACTTAAATCGGCTGAAAAAGAGCATATCACTACAAATCATGGCGAATAACTCCAGCATAATAATTTTGAAAAATCTCAGAAATATATTAAATGGGAAACCGAATATATTGAGGCCCGACTCAGGTCACTACTTAATATTAAAAAGCGTGGGGCTACTAATTTAGATTCTGAAATTTTTGAGTTAAAAATGAGCTGAAGAGAAGAAATATTTCCCCACTTAATTCGGGGTAGCTATAAGATTCATTTGTTATTGTTATGTTGTATTTGTATTTGTGTGTGTGTGCTTTCAATAATATTATGTGAGTAATTTTTCATTTATAATAAAGCATATTTATCTCTTAATAAATAATATATTATTAAAATAATACTATTACATTGTTGTAATTAGCCAGAAACATCCCGGACGTTTGTATGCTTATTTAAAAAACAATAAAACCTAATTTTTATGTGTTGCGTTTTATTATTATACATCCACATAATATGTTGTACAATAACATGACGTATGAATAACGTCCTAGAGATAAGAAATTGATACAATAACAGGATGTGTGGAGCTCTCATCCTAGAGATAGGGGGCATCGGATATGTGGTTTTCTATTTAAATGGATATTTATCAACTATTTCTTCATATTTTTTTGCTCCCCAGCTGGTTCGGTTCAGTTCTTAGTGTTTTCCTATAGTTGTGTTTGATGGCCACATATTTTTTCTTACAAGTAAGTTTCTTCTTTTTAATATTATGTTTAAAAATTTAAGTGTATCCCTCCAGCACTTGTGGGTTAGTGTTCTCCCGCAAATATAATGCGAAGAGGCATGAGACCGTATGTTGGGATGCTGGCGGCCCATCCACCCCGATGGGCCCCCCATGCTTGCAACGTTTGTGGACGAGCTTTCTCGCGGCGCGACAGCATGCGTCGGCATGAGTTATCATGCACCGGCGTGGGGTCTCAGAATATTGATGGTGATATCCCCACATATTTATTTTTTTTTTCAAATGTTAATTATATTTAGATAAATTATTTGAATATATATTTTAGTAATTCGGCCTGCAAGCATTGTGGGCGGGTGTTCACACGGCGTTATAATATGCGTCGGCATGAGCTGTTATGTACCAGCAGACCTCCCCCGGGGTATTTATTTATTATTTTAATTTTAATTTTGTATCTTATTATTATATATTTTTAGGGAATTACGGTGTGACGCCTGCAACCTAACATTTACTTGTTCACTTAAGTATAATGGGCATTTGAGGTCTCAGGCACATCGCACTGCTACTGCAAAACCTTTGGAGGGCGGGGTGTTCCTAATAACTAGCGCATTTAAGGGAATGCTGGCCAGTTATCGGATCGTTTCAGCTAACCAAGAGGGTGTTGATCTTCCCGGCTTTCTGATAGAAGTATGCTGTTTAAACAATTCAATTTTTATTTATTTATTTATGTTTAATTATGTAGGTAAAAGACAGGGTTTTACGTCTTATTGAGGATCTGATGGCTACATACTCTAGTGGGCTCAAGTTTGGTCTGGAGACCTTTGCATACTTTGTGAAGCCTCCAGACTACTCTACACCCGATTTAAAATCATTTAACGCCCGATACGAAATAGCACTGCCAGGATCGTCAGATCTAGGTGCGTTGTATGATGAACAGGTTGGCACCATGAAAACCAAAAGTGAGGAATTTCAGGTAAATTATTTTTTTATTACTATCATAATTTGATAAAGATTCTTTTTTAGGAAAGGGATTCTGGGTGGGCGCTCCTACGTGTTTCGCATTTGTAGGTCAACGTCGCCAAGTATGGCATATGACTATATAAAATTTAAGTAAAATAATTGTATATAATTTTATATAAACGGTGTTTTATTTTCCCTAAATTTGCTTCTGTTATGAATTAATTGTATTTTGAATTCGGCATTTATATCTGTTGATTGTATTTTGAATTCAGTATTTATATCCGGTAACTGGTTTGCACAGCTGTGCAATCTGGTAACTGGTTTGCACAGCTGAGCAATCTGGTAGGCGGTTTTGCATAGTTGAGCGAAATCTGACAACCCTGGTTTGCGCAATCTGTACACCCCATGTCGGCTTACAACCCCCAATGCGCGCGCTCGCGGTTCGAACGTTGTGGGATTTGATTTAAAGTTTTTTGAATTCAGTATTTATAGCTAGTTTGCCTAGTTGTGCAATCTGGTTTGCACAGCTGAGCAATCTGGTTGCACAGCTGAGCAATCTGGTTGCACAGCTGAGCAATCTGGTTGCACAGTTGAGCAATCTGGTTGCACAGCTGAGCAATCTGGTTGCACAGCTGAGCAATCTGGTTGCACAGTTGAGCAATCTGGTAACTGGTTTGCACAGCTGAGCAATCTGGTTGCACAGTTTACATTGCCCAATGCGCTCGCTCGTCCTTCGAGTGTTGTGGGATTTCAGTTGGCGCATTTTTCTATCACTCTGTATATTTTAAAACTTTTTTTAATTTTCCCGCCATCAACTTGTATGTTGGCAACCAAATGTACACTAGTAGTTCAAATGTCTGCCGCTAGGTGGTGCTGATTATTTTTTGGGGCTGGCTTTTTGCCGCGGGGTGGCGCTTTTAGTTAGGCCACCCTCCGATAGGTGGCGCTCATGTGTATATATGGTTGCATATGTGTGCTCTGCTCCTCCGCTCCTCTGCTATGCTCCACCGCTCCTCCGCTCCTCCGCTAACCCCCTCCTCCGCTCCTCCCATCCTTCGCTCCTCCGCTCCTCCGCTCCTCCGCTCCTCCGCTCCTCCGCTCCTCCGCTCCTCCGCTCCTCCCCCGCCGCTAGAACCCGCCTTCTTCCCCTACTGACGTAAATGCGGTGACCATCCCGCTTATTGCAGAGGATGCCAAGTGGACAAACAGCTGCAACAAAAGATATACCCGCCTTATCCAACTAGGTATGTCATACGCACAAGCAGTCTACAATAACAGTATACTAACTAATCAATCAATACCAATAAGCAATCAATCTGTCAATAATAACTTCGTCATCTTACTTACCACCGCCGTTAGTAAGTTAGCTTAATGGCAGAACATCTAGAATATGAAATAGCTAACTTGAATGACAATGGCCTTCGGCAACATGCTCTTGGACATGTTGCTGAAGGCCATTTAAAACATGTTTGTATGATAATAACATACATAATATGATGATGACTAAGACGCACTACAAAGAAAAACACTAAGTGATAAAGCTCATGGAGGAACTGCCACCATAACACGAGAGAGCTTAAAACATCAGGAAAAAGTTCTTTGCAGGGGGAGACTACAGCACAAAACACCCAACATGGGTCTCAAGGCTGACAAATTCGGACCACTCAATAGTAGTGCTAATTCACAGATCCTGAATAAAGAAAAACAACCCTCTTTGCACAACAATAAAACATACTAGGATTCATTTAGGGGAAAATTAGACTCTAATCTCACTAGATCAGCCACTAAAGACGGAAGTAGACGTATAAACAGCGGTGGAATATTTAAGAAAGAATATACAAAATTCTGCGTGGTTTGTTACACCTACCTACGAAAGATTAAAACGGAAAATAAAAATACCGAAAGCTACTTTGACTTGTCATCAGACCACTCAATAATTATGCGAACAGTTCATTCACAGGTCCTGAATAAAGGAAGACAACTCTCTTTGCACAACAATAAAACAGACTAGGATGAAGTTAGGGGAAAATTAGACACTAATCTCACTAGATCAGCCAGTAAAGACCGAAGTAGACATAGAAACAGCGGTAGAATTTCACTAAAGAAGTGAAACACTTAACACAAGAAGAACAGATCGAAGGCATTCAGGAATATTTGCAAAGCTACCAGAAGGCTAAAACGAGCACAACAGCATAGTCCTGCAATTACAAATGTAGTCAATACTTGGGCCAGAAACGACAAAAAAAGGCTAAAGCTTCTTAGAAAACACCTGAAAGAAGTATTCAAACCCTTCCCATCTGCGCTGTCGATCGAAGAGGAAAACGAGATAACGAGCTTCCTATATGTCCCATTTGAATAGTCAGTGAGGCAATTGCCTCACTGAATATTCAAAATTAACGAAAAAATCAAGTTATAATGAAAGAAATACACATCAAGAAGCATCAGGATTTCATCTCATTTCTGGTAAAGTATTACAAGTCTGAAAAATGCTATAAACTAATTTCATATTCAATGCAATACTGAGATCAAACTACTTTCCCAGAGCCTGGAAAGCTACTAAAATCATCATGATCATTAAACCTGGGACAATCTAGAAGATGTCTCCCCCTATAGGCCCGTAAGATTATTACCACTGCTCTCCAATGACCTGGATAAATTATACTGTAAGATACTATATAATGACAAAAAGGAAAATACTCCGAAACCATCAGTTTGGATTTCGCAAATACTTAGATTAATCAACCAATTTCATAAAGATCTAAATGCCAAAAGATACGCTCCTTCAAGTATCTCAAGCATTTGATATGGTATGGCACAGTGGTTAACATGTTAAACTAAAGAACCTCCTTCCGGGTCCATACTATCAATAGCTCAATAGCTTAAATCATATTTAACAGACACACACTTCCAGGGCAATGAATACAATGGCTTATATCCCATACAGGCAGGCGTTCCACAAGGAAGCGTGCTTGTACCGATATTATACCTCTTATAGACAGCAGACCTACCAACAACAAGAATCACTACATGCTGATGACACTGCTATTCTGGCATCCAACACAAATTCAACAGCAAGGCTGCCTCCAGAAACCTACAACTCAACTTAATAAAATTCAACACTGGCTCAAAGCCAATCAGAATAAGTCTATGCCTGTGACATTTACATTACATAGTGAAACTTGTGCTCCTGTGAAAATTAACAACTGTTAGCTTCCACAAGTTGCAAATGCTAAGTATATCGGCATAAATCTAAATGCATAACGCCTAACATCTAAAACATATATTCATCAAACGAAAGCAGCTTGGATTTAAACTAAGCCATATATTGGCTTATAGATCGCAAATTAAAATTATCCTTGTATAACAAAGTACTTCTGTACAAGTGCATCCTCACGCGTGTGTAGATATAAGGAATTCAGTTATGGGATACTGCCAGTATTTCCAACATTCACATCCTGCAAAGGTTCGATTGTTTTTTTGACGATATTAGCACAGAAGTCGATTTTTTCGGGAGATATATTAGTATAGTTTCACATGTTTCCTTAGTTTTCAAGATTTTTAGTACAGCCGCTTATTTTTCGAGGTTTAATGAAGTATATTTATCGCATGCTTTTCAATTCAATTTCAAAGTCGTACCGATTTTTTTTCCTTCCTTGTTTTCTCGCAATTTTAAGTTTTCACGCTGTGATTTGTTTAAGCTGTATGCAACCCATATTGTTTGTGGTTAATTTAATAATAACAAATTGATTGTGCATACAATTAGCATCCCCGAATTTTTACAATTAGTTTAGCAGTCAACAGACGCACGATGTGAATTTAATAGAAATTTCACCTTATATTATGTATGTTCTATTTAAGTATGGCGAGTCCCGCGGCTTTGCTGCGCGGCGATCGGAAAACGATCGCTTTCTTCCTTGTGATCCGTGTTGGTAGCAGGTTGTGAGTGAATTTGTCTTGGCAGGCATAGTTTTGAGCACGTGTTTGTTTCGTCGTTGTTTCGGCATTTTTATTTACCCCGTTTGGGATGAAGTCGGTTGTTTTTTATTTAGTAGAAGCAACAACGCTGCCTTAATCTAGCACGCTTTTGTTGCTTGCCGTAGGAAACTTCCCAAACTGTGACCGAAATTGTTACGGGGGCCGCACAGTAGGATAGATGCCCGATCTAGAGGGAAATAATTTAACCGGCGACTAAATATTGGTTTTAATTGTTATAAAAATAACTGAAACAAAAATATTAATAATAATAATAATAATAACAATTACAGTTTGTTTAATTTATATTTTGTATATAGTATTAAATTATATTAACATAAAAGGGTTAAAAATTAATTAATAAATTAAATTATCTTTTTTTGCTCTTTTTAATTTGAATTCTCATTTAAAACTCTGCTCTATAATCTTAAGGCTGTAATTCTACCTATGATAGGCTATCGAGGGTTTTAAGATAAAAGACTCAAATATTGCCCTGTTTGCTATTTCAAAACGACGAATTTCCTGAAACATTCCTAAATCACTCAGAATGGGAGACAATAAAGCAACTAGTGAAAGTATTAAGCATGTTCTATGAAGTTAGTAATGAAATTTCAGCAGAAAAAAGTGAGCGTGTGAAAAATGTATATATTTTCGAATCAATGAAAGAATATATATATATACAATGCAGGAGGATGAGTATTGTACAGATATAATACTTTTCTTAAAGGCTATATCAACAAATTTATAATGTTTTCAAAGATTTGAAAGTCCAGATATTTTAACAGAACAACAATTTTAGATCCGCGCTTTAAGGATTTGCCTTCTCCAAAAAAGAAGGAGGTCTTAAGAAGAAATTATTGGAACTCTGTGGAGACGACTGGAGAATACAAATTGTATATATTTTAGCAGCTTTTAGAATTTTATGTTATTTATAAAAAAATATAAATAGGTTATGTTTTGTATAAAAATCTTATAAAAGTCCTAAGAAACACTTAAATTTAGCACTATGTAAACTGTAAACTTAGCAAAACAGTTAAGCTATAACCACAGCTCGTTCTCGCTTATTCCGTGCGCGTCATTTTGAACTAAGCAGACTAAATGAATAGTACGTGAACTAGGTCGTTACTAGGAATAAGAACTAAGGAACTAGTTCGCGAGAAGGAACTAATTCTGACGTCTCTAATATAACCGGTGTGAACTTAGCCCCTATGATCCCAGCCTCTATTCCGCGCGGCGCCGTTGTACTGACCAATTGGGGTGACCAATAAAATCCAAATTTTGAGGAATTCTTTATTAATGTCTTGCCGATCATACTATATATATATATAAAAAAAATTTAATAATTTTTATAGGCGTTTTTTTACAATATATGTTGTAACGTAAATTATTATTTTTGAGCATGACGCGCAATGTTCCTGGAATTGAAAAAAATTGCCTAATGTTTATAACAATATGATAATGTAAAATGGAAAGTCTGTATCGGGCCAAATTTGTTTTTCTATTTTTTTTTTAATTTTACACTTTTACGTATATCATTATTATTATTTTTGACCATGATGCACAATGTTCCTGGATTTGAAAAAAAGTGCCTAATGTTTATAACAATATGATAAAGAAAATTGGATAGTCTGTATCGGGCCAAATTTGATTTTCTATTTTTTTTAATTTTAAACTTTTACGCTCATATGTGGATAATTCTATTTTAGAGGCTGAGTCCATAAAAAAAATAATGCAACGTATTTTGTTTAATTTTTTTTTGGATCTTTGGAAATTTAGATTCTAAGTATTTTTTTTTTTTTGGCGACTAACTCTTATATCATTATTATGATTTTTGACCATGATGCGCAATGTTCCTGGATTTGAAAAAAAATGCCTAATGTTTATAACAATATGATAATGTAAAATGGAAAGTCTGTATCGGGCCAAATTTGTTTTTCTGTTTCTTTTTTAATTTTAAACTTTTACGCTCATATCTGGATAATTCGATTTTAGAGGCTGAGTCCATAAAAAAATAATGCAACATATTTTGTTTAATTTTTTTTTGGATCTTGGTTCAGGACATATCAGTACACTAGTTGAAAAAAAGAAATTGGAAAATTTTGATTCTAAGTATTTTTTTTTGGCGACTAACTTTTATATCATTATTATTATTTTTGACCATGATGCGCAATGTTCCTGGATTTGAAAAAAAATGCCTAATGTTTATAACGATATGATAATGTAAAATGGAAAGTCTATTTTTTTTAAATTTTAAACTATTTTGTTTAATTTTTTTGAATCTTGGTTCAGGACATAGCAGTGCACCAGATGGCCGAAGGAAATTTGAAAAGTATTTTTTTTTCGGCGACCAATTCGAATATGTTTCATTATTATTATGTTTAAAATTCACTGGCATACAATTGATTTGAAAAAATTACACAATATTTATAACAAAATGACAATTAGAAAACGGAAAATCCCAACCCGAGCCGTTGTTCCTTCTATTTTATTTTTAACTTTTCCGCTCCTATCTGGACGAGGGCAAATTGAAAATTATTTAATTTTCCATCATAGGCCACGGAGTTTTTTTTTCAAATTTTCACTATTTATTGCTAACCCAATAGTGGTTACAAAAAGTATTTTTTAGATTGACACGGATCCAGTTTTATATATTTTTACAGGCCTTTTCCCATGTCCGATTGGGATTATTATTACTTATTAATAAACTCCCTACTTTAAGGATTACATTCAAAATACTTATTTTACCAATAGTATTATGAGTTACAATGTGTAAAAAGGCTACTCCCTCGACGGTGATTCGAACCTTCGACTAAAATTTCCAAGTGGATGAAAGGATCAAGCACAAGAAACACTAGACGATGCACTAGGCGATGATGTGTTCTGAAGACGACTCAATCAGGAACTTATTAAATTTTTTGAAAATAACGCTATTTATACCTTTTCGCGAAATTTCTTTAGCCAATCAGCGACAAGATTTTTAAACTTGCACACACAACATGCGGAGCCGGGCGCGCGCTCGCGCTAAAACACACGCATTGTAACTTGTTGCAGCCCGTAAACTGATAAGAACTTCCTTATGCGATATCATAATTAATAGAATTTCACAACATAATAGTAAATTATTACAAATAATGTATTGAATAAAACATAGATTTTAGTCGCATATTATAATAGTATTTCACCTGGTCAGAGAATATTTACGCTCGAAGCCAGTGAACTGCTTGCAGCAGCAGCTGCACATTCTTTTGTTTTAAACGATTTATTAAAATTTAATTGTCCATTCGTCTGTTATTAATATTATATTAGTGTTATTATAAATTACACTCCATGTGACTTAGTAAAATGCCCACCACACACCTAAAGGTCGTGAAACTATAAATATTGATGCTGAAAGTATCCGTGCTACACTTAAAGCTAAATTTGATGATGATGATGATGAGATTCACCGCTGACAACCGAAAGCCGATAGCTGTTTGAAAATCATGCTACTAGACGTTTGTACATAATAATCTTCTAAAGCTGTTAGAAAAGTCACACCGCTAAACGTCAACTGTAGGTATTTCTCTTAGCTGCTATATAGTGTTATATTAAATACTATATCATTTATATACTTCTCAATAGCAGAATTGTTCCATGATTAAATATGATATATCATAGATTTGATATTATTTAAATCGAAGGTATCAACTTTTTTACCGTTTTTATAATATTAGATTCGCGCTCCTAATGTCGAGCGATTTCATTTGATACGTCACAAGCCTATATTTACTCTGCAAAATTCTACAACGTGCCACAAGGGCCCTACACACTAGATAACCTTAAATTCGTGCTCCTTGCATCGAGCGCTTTCATTTGAGTGCAAACATGACGTCATTTGGACGACCGGAAGTTGCTATTTTTCGATTTCGGATATGTTATATTTCGACCGGAAGTTGCTATTTCGATTTTGTTGACACGTGAAGCACCCGCCATCTTGAATTTTTTTGATCACTCTGTATGATGTGGCAACCGCCATCTTGGATTTTTGTCAAGTTAAATTTGAATTTTTCCGCCGCCTCTCGGATGTAGGCAACCACACGTACACGACCGACAGCGCACCCTAGGGACGATCACAAATCCAAGATGGTGGAAATGTATTTCACACAGAGTTAGACAGAGGGAGCATAAGCGCTTTCGCATGTAGTCCCAGAGGGGAAAGCAAACGTTATATGCAACTTCAGGAACAATGGACACTGTTTAAAATGTCCATTAGGCTACGTGTGTAATCTTTCTGCTTTTTTCGAGAATATTAGTTCAGTTTTAATTTGTAACAGTCTGTGTATACATAAACAATTGTGGAATTGTTGTATTTAGAGGAACGTCGTAAGACGTGAGTTATTCATTTTTGGGATTTTATATTACTCGCTCTCAGCGAGTAATAAGACTCCTTAGCATTCCCCTAATAACACAAATGTGTTTATGTATGCACAGGCTAGGGTTATTATATGAAAGAATCATTTGTATTTCTTAATATTGTATAGGAAATGCTCATGTATCCATCCCGCACTCCGCTAGAACAAAGCGTTGTTTATTAGTACCGTGTGAACGGAGCGTTACGCACAAGTTTCGGGGGTTCGCGTTGGTGACATACGGAGGTTACATTTAGCCTTTTCCGATTACGGAGAGGCAGTCTTCAATCGTCAACCTTCTCACCCTGTTTAGTTCCGAGACTTGTGCTCGTATCGCTAATTTCTGTTTAAGCTTCAATATATTTCGTTGTTAATTCGTATTTACTTGTTATATCAACCTACCCCAAATGACCCCAAACCTTTCCCAAGTGATTGTGCAAACGGCAAGGCAGCGGTCCCCAACAAAGCGGTTCGCAGCAGGAGGAAGGCATAAAGGTAAGTAATGTTAATATCTTAATCGATTGACATATTACTTATCATTTATATCGTGGTACGCTCGTTTCTTTTAGGGCTAGTAAGTAGAAGCGATACGCGGTGATATAGCCAAGATCACTAATAATTCAGTCATTAGCTACTTAATAGCGCGGCATAAACGACTGTACTCGCTTCCTTGTTCCGGTCATTTTACCTGCCGGAATCGACATTTGTTACAAATTTTAAGATTCATAATTTATCATTAATGAATGTACAGTACTTTAAATGGATAGTTTAATACTAGATATTTAATCAAATGGAAATTATTAAGCACATGTCTGTATCTTTTGATTTCATCTAATGTACGTTTTGGCTTAAAAAATGACTGCATAGTTTCCAACTACCAAATTTAGCATGTGGCCTGTTAGTTATCTGATCTAACTAACGTCTTGAATAATGTTTGGTGGAAACCTACAAACGAATGTTCATGTTAAACAACTCCGTTTACCGGATTTGAATCAAAACTTCATGCAGTTTTTATGATTTTTTCCCTACAATATTCGAATTTATTATTTACATTTTATTTTATTATAATGATTAAAATGATAACCTCTGTCTGAAATAAAACTGTACCTGTATTGTTTTTTAATTAAAATTAGTTAGGTAAAGTGTATTTATTGTTTATCATAACTTAGTAATGTACATAGCTTTAATTTGTTATAAATAATGGAAAACTAAACTTTTTATTTCGAACAAGAAACATAATGTATTTTAAACAAAATATTCCCTTTATTTTTTATTAAGGTTTCTAGTATAATTAATTTCATTAGCATGTAAAGGGTTCTTTGGTATACACAAAAGTAATATACTTTTTTGTTTATATTTCAAATTCTAGTGTATATATTCTGTACAAAAGAGATTATGATTTAACTGCAAAATGTCTATATTAAATTATCCAAACTTCCAGTTTTTATTAATTTTTTTCCCACAATATTCGAATTCATTATTTAGATATTTTATTATAATAATCAAAATTAAAATCTCTGTCAGAAATAACACTATACCTGTATTGTTTTTTTTTAAATTAAAATTCCTTAGGTAAACTGTATTTATTGTTTATCATTACTTAGTAATGTATATAGCATGAATTTGTTAAAAATAATGGATAAGAAAAGTTTTTATTTTGAACAAGAAACTTGATGTATTTTAAACAGTATATTCCATCTATTTTTTATTAAGGTTTCTAGTATAATTAATTTAATTAATATGTAAAGGGTTCTTTGGTATACACAAAAGTAATACACCTTTTTGTTTATATTTCAAATTCTAGTGTATATTTTCTGTACAAAAGTGATTATGGTTTAACTGCAAAATTTCTATATTAAATTAGACGTAAAATACATCTCAAAAATGAACTAATTATATCTGCTCTAGTCCAGTTTAAATCTCCCAACCTGATGCTTGACAAGAAAATACTCAATTCGTGTGTATTTATTAAAAAATAAATAAAATCCATATATCTCTTATATGGCGCAATGTAATAGTGTCCATAATTTTGTGGGTTGCATATAGTCTCAGCCGACTTCCCCTTGCGTCTGGGGTTTCGAGGTCATTGCCAACAAGCTGCCGGTATGTTCCCCCTGTGAAAAATACATGGGTTTTTGCCGCAGAACCCGCCTAGCTTATCTACTAGATCAAAGTTGCTATTTTTCTATTTCGGATATTTATATTTCGACCGGAAGTGGCCATTTTGGATTTTTTGAAAGCCCACGTAATGCACCCGTCATATTGGATTTTTTTATCAACCTGTATAGTTAAGTTTGAATTTTCCCGCCGCCTCTCGGATGTAGGCAACCACACGTACACGACCGTCAGCGCCCCCTAGGGACGATCACAAATCCAAGCTGGCGGAAATGTATTTCAATACCCCCATTTAAATATACATGGGATTTTGCTGCAGAACACGCCTAGCTTATCTACTTTCAAATTATTAAATAGTACAGATGATAAGTGCCTTGGGAATGTATCCTTAGCATTGGCAAAGTGATAATAAAAATATAATAACAAAAGTAAGAATGCAGCTATTATATTAAAGATAAAAATTAAAATTATTGGAATGGACATTTCAAAAAGTATGAACTTTTTAATCTATAAACTAAACTAAAAGTTGTATAAGCAAATCACATCATTTATATAAATGCAAATTTGCTGGCAATGTATTTCACACATATTAGCTTAAATGGTAAAATAATGATTCTATTGATAATACAAAATTTCCAAAACAGATATAAACTATTAACAAAGATACTTGTATATTTGACATTAAAAATACAACGTCTCTATTAAATATTAAAACTAATTATTTATTCTGGCAAGAATGAGTAAATTTTTAATAACATTTGAATATCATTAATTTCAAACCTCGCAAAAGAAAATGTTGATTTAATGTTAATAAATAATTATTGAATGACATATTTTTATCATAATTTATAAAAGAATACGATTTGAGAGGAGTTTGGAGAAGGAAGAAATTCATTGTTATCCATGCAACAGTATTCACAGTAGAAAGTGAATTCAACTTTAAAAGCATCCCATAATATATAAGACAATAAAACCTAGATTTAGGAAACTCTAAACATGATATGGGAAAATGTCACAGTACAGGATGTCAAACCATAACAGCTACAAGCAATGCAAGAAACCACAAATACAAACCAACCAACTGGCAGTAGTCATTGAAAAATATAAAATAAATTATGGATATTCCAAAATGAAGTATATTCATTCTAATTTATTAATATGTAATTCATAACCACTTGAAAAATAATTAGTAATAATTTTCAAAATTAATAATGAATCATATGTGAAACCCTTAACCAACATAAAAGTTCACTGGACATTTTTAATCTCGAAAGACACACTATCTTTATTATTTAAAGCACACTTAAAACAATATTTACATAATAATTTCCCCAAAGACATCTATTAATTGAAAACTGGTTATATAACAACTCCAATAACGAAATTAAATCTGTAAAATCGTTCAATAGTTAAAAGAAAGAAAAATGCATAAGAAAATTACATTGACTATCTTCTACACACATATTAATAAAGATAATTACTTGCCAAGAAGTTAAAAATGTAAAAACTGTAGATACATATATATATATATATATATATATATATTACAAAAACCTTAAATGTAATAGTAATAAATGAATTTATTATAAAATGTAGGCACATTTTCTAATACTATTTCAGTTTTCGGCGACGCAAATATATATTTCTCGCTTGGGTGGAACTATTATCTGTTCGACTTAATCGACTGTTGGTCCCTGTCAATAATTTATTTATTCCCAGGGCCCAATTATAGAACATAAATGAAGTGAACTTATCAATGACTTCGTTATCGTACCTACATTTAAAAAATAAAATAAAATTAACTTTTTCTTTTAAATATTTCAGTAAATAATAAAATCCATTTTTTTTATAAGCTACTTTTGGTAGTATCATTTTAATTAAATTATAGGTACTGCATATTCCCCGTAAAAATTCTGGTGTACAATACTTTAATTTACGGGGAACATCATTGGCAAACTCTCTATCAACCACCAAATCATGCCAACCATTTAAATTTGTTTTGCAAATAATATTATAATTGCAATCAGGGGTGCGTTCCGATTCGTCGTCCGATCAAGACCGACTGATCCAAATCCGTTCAGTTATATCGGACGAATCGCCTAGACATGGTCTAAAAGCGTTCTATCTATGACGTAACACCTCTTCGGATCATATTTATCCAAAACTGAACGCACCCCTGTACATGTGTTTAATATAGATTTTAACTTCTTGGCAATAAAACCACTAACTAACCCTAAACTGACTTTATCAACATATGTATCTGGTATATCAACAGCATTTAAAAGGTCAATATTAATCTCTCTTACTACCTCATCATTTTTATCTTGACTAATAAATGATTTCACAGATTTAATGAAATTAGTGGAATTCTTCACAATTCACAATTAGCTGAAATTGAATGCCTTGTAACAAAATTATTAACAAACAATGTTTTAAAATGCGCTTTAAATGTAGAAACTGAGGGATTATTATTTCTAGACCTTTGCTGTCTTATTTGACCAAAAATTTGTTCCAGTGATTAAAAAGTCTAGATTTTATAAAACTTATATTATGGTTTTTAACAACTTTAAGAATTTCCTCCATCCCGTTTATTGTCACTACCCAATTCGTTAGTGACGGTGGAACAAATTTTTCATATGTCCCACTTTTCTGGAAATACATTTTGCGTAAGTTCTCTTTTACTGTCTGCTAGTATGGAATATGACCAGATACATATGAAGCAGCGCATCAGGTTTTGCAGAATTTTTGGTATACAGATTACTGCCATTCACACTGTCAAATAATTCGTCAAAAACCATTAAAACTTTTGAAGTACCTAACGCATGTGCATTTAACGTTTCCCCATTCACTCCTGTCGACGAAGTGTGCAACATAAATTAATTAATTAATTAATTTAATCTATGAATTGACCAATATTAATATAACCAACTCTGGACGAAAATATATTTGATCTCACGATAGGAACCGAGCTTTACATCGAGACGCGTAGGTGGGCTTAATACACAGTGTTGCCATTTCAAATTTACAAAATTTCATTTCTATTCCTACGTCTAACGGTCAATGGCGCTATAAATATAGAAGTTTTTTTTTAATTTACTGAAAGCCCAAAGTTGATAGCACAGTAACTTGTAACAAAAGTCTGATTCACACAACTGAAAATTTTAATTTGAGTATATTTGATCACATTACAATATGAATGACTTTATTGGGTTTGGTAGTACTTGTGGTTATATATGGCAATGTTGCATTATGTATCAAAGTTGTCAATAGTGACGTTTGAATCACGGATTGGAAATTAACGCTAGTGTAACACTGTCTTATGTTAAATGTCACACATTTGTCAATATTGACAGATTAACATGCTATGTCCATTGATTAATCATCAGTCATGATTAATCAATGCTATGTCACTATTTTAACGTCACTTTTGACAAATTGGTGACATTTAACATAACACAACTCGTAGATGGGCTCAATACACAGTGTTGCCATTTCAAATTTACAAAATTTCATTTCTATTCCTACGTCTAACGGTCGATGGCGCTATAAATATAGAAGTTTTTTTTTAATTTACTGAAAGCCCAAAGTTGATAGTACAGTAACCTGTAACAAAAGTCTGGATCACACAACAGAAAATTTTAATTTATGTATACTTGGTCACATTACAGTATGTACGTCTTTTTATTGGGTTTGGTAGTACCTGTTATATATGGCAACGTTGCATCATGTATCAAAGTTGGCAAAAGTAACGTTTGAATCATATGGGTGACATAAATAAAGATTTAAATTGCTACCGCGACACCAGAGGGCGTTGTATGTTACTTTACTACTACAAAAAGAAAATATAATCAATCTACATTACCTAAATGTAAACAAATATGGCGACTTTATTGTCTGACAGTGTGTTCTAGGAATCGTATCTGACTGCTGTTATTTGGAGTTGTTAACGTAAGTATATTTTATTTATTTATATTTATTTGTATCTGTGATTAAATTTACATATATATATATATATATATATATATATTCAACGGAAATGGAAAACGTACGAGTAACGTACAAATGCAAATATCCTAGCTGTGACAGTAAATATGTTCTAAATGGAAAAAATAAACACTTTTATTTGTTTCCTAAAAATGTACAATATTGTAACGAATGGCGGGTGACTTGCAATATTATTATTTTTTTTTTATGTAACTCTACGCCATGGCACCGCTGGGTGGGGAGGGTGGGGTAAGTAAAGGCTAAATGTATGTAAATGTAATAAACATTAATATTGTTCTTGTTTTGTTTCATATTTTCATTCCTACAACTACTATAGAGGATGTGACTTCAAGATGCAGACCTACATTTGAAATTGTTATTTATATATCATATAAATATGTATATTGTTATTAATAAAATAAATGATTAAAATAAAATTTGGGAATTATTATATTTTGAATATGGCGCCTAAACATTAAAGTGAAGATAGATATGAAAGATATTGTTCGCTGCGAACTTCAGGTGTTCTACCTCACCACCAGAGGGCTTTTGTTGCCCGCGTCGTTCATGCAGGGTTCATTTCTAGGATTATATTTTCTTTGGTTTGAATCACGGATTGGAAATTAACGCTAGTGTAACACTCACTTATGTTAAATGTCACAAATTTGTCAAGAGTAGCAGGTTAACAAGCTATGACACTATTTTAAAGTCACTTTTGACAAATTAGTGTAGTACATAGTTCAAGTCATTTGAAATAGTGGACGGGCATAGTTTGGTTGGTAGGGGCCACCCGCCCACCCCACCTTCGCTCACATACTTTTTCCAATGGATGCACACGTTCTATATTGTTTCAATAAATCCAAGAAGAGTGTTATCCTATGGAAAAACTATACGAACAATGGTGGGGTGGGCGGGCGCCCCCTACGAACCAAACTATGCCCGTTCACTATTTCAAATGACTTGAACTATACACTACATTGTTTCTCACATATTTTTACGAAATAGGCGTAAATTAACAAATGAAATTCATGGATTAATTAAAAGTAACGAATAACAGTGTATTGCAGAGTTCAAGCCATTTGAAATAGTGGACGGGCATAGTTTGGTTGGTAGGGGCCACCCGCCCACCCCACCTTCGCTCGCATACTTTTTCCAATGGATGCAGACGTTCTATATTGTTTCAATGAATCCAAGAAGAGTGTTATCCTATGGAAAAACTATACGAACAAAGGTGGGGTGGGCGGGCGGTCCCTACGAACCAAACTATGCCCGTTATTGCAGAGTTCAAGCCATTTGAAATAGTGGACGGGCATAGTTTGGTTGGTAGGGGCCACCCGCCCACCACAATGTGTTGCTAAAAATTTGTGTAGCAAATGCTACCTTATTTTTTAAATTTTTTATTGAATCAATATGCTCTTCTGTTAATTTATGCATTATACGTGTATCCAATGGTCCATTATCAATTTTGAAAGCTGTTCTTCGATCATTCCCACAAGCCGCAAAACCGTCAAAACTGCCTGAAATTCAATACTCATTTCATCAAACATTAGCCCACACAGTCTTTCACTTGGTTTAAGATTAGCAACATTCTCTGCGATGTTATTAAAAATATGCTCATTTATTCCAAAATAAATAGTAATTTTGTTTAGTAGAGACATCATTGTAATTCTGGATGGCAAACAAAAGACTTTTTGTAATAGCTTATAACCCTTAACACTCTGCTTATATAGAATAAGGCCCATTATCTTATCATCTAAAGTATACCTGCGAGCCTTTGAAGGTTTCCCTGCCAAATTTATTTGTGTTCTTATAAATTGTGCAATATTGCTATTTAAATTTCATTAATAAGTTTATTCTTTGTCAATGAATTTAATTTCTGTGTATGGCTTTTATTTTGTTTATATAATGCAGCATTTCTTCTCTTTAAGGTTTTTCTGTACAATTTACTCTCTCTCGGCGTCAATTCTCGTGACCGCGTTACACCAACATCCTCCTAAAAATATAAAGATATAATATAAATAGTACTAATCATTATATTATTTCTCAAATTACAAAATTTGTTACTATGTTTACATTTTCAAATTAGAAATAAACAGCAAATAAAGTATAAAGATTTTTAGTGACATACTCTTTCGTTTCAAAATTGGTGTTTCTGTGGTAGCTGGTATGTGACATTCTTCCACTTGAGTCACAGCAGGTGTACTGTCATAACAATGATCAAGCAAACATGTTTCTATGACTGCTGGCATATGACTGTCCTCTGGTTCAGTCACTGCAGATTGTGCTGGCATAGCAGTGATCTACATTGGGTGGAACTAACATATCCTGATCATTGCATAAGTATGGTCAATGAATGGTGTCTCGACTACTGGCATAGGACTGTCATCCACATCAGTCACAGATGGTGTGATGGCATAGCGATGATCAGAATTATCAGATACTGTTGGGTTCTTATGGACAGCTTGTAAATGGTTGCTAGATAATGTCAATGTAGCTGAAATAAAATAAAATCATAAAAACAGTTTAAAAAATTACATAACATCCTGTATATATGTAGAATTTTGGTCCCGACCTATACAGCGGTTTTCCCGCAATTTGGATTAAAAAACCTCGACTCAAAACTATGGATTAAATAATATTGAAAACTAACTCTCGACTAACAACAATTGACTACAAATTATGGAACGATTAAATAGTTAATTTTGATGTTCTTTGCGTGCATGGATGTATGTAATGTAAATATTTAAATAATATATCAGAGAAAATATCATATCTAACCGCCATTAAAATGTACCCTATCTACTATGAAATATAATTGCATTACAATTACCTCTAAAATATAATGTATAAATAGTACCATTTTTATGAATATATTTAAATGGAAAGTATATGTGAATATAACATTTTTTAACATTTATATATGGGATTCAAAACAGCATAATTACATTTAGAAAATACAAATTCGCATACATACGCAACAAACTGTCAAGAATAAACATAAACTGTATTAAAATAATTATTTGTTCTATTGCACATTTTATTTTTGGCAAAGGAATTAAGGTCGTTTCAGCGGTCACATCAGCGTGAGATCGCGAGGTAAAAATCTTTCACGCAGTTACTTACTCTTATATTAGATTATCATGAACATATTCTTCTAATTAATTTATAACGTTGAACATCAATTTGAAATTATGATATATTAATAAAATTATGGTAGTTTATAATTAGAAATGATATCAATTTATTTGATATATGTAACTCCACTGCGGTAACGAAATTAAATGAAAAAATGTATATAATAACAATCTAATAGAAAATGGATGCTACAAAATATTTTTGGGAATAATAATAAATAAATGAAACATGTTAGTATCCTTAGTAACAAATCTTAAAATCAAAACACTTTATTTGCTTTAGTGTTTGTGCATTAGCCCACCGGAGGTTACGGCTTAATTAAAGTGAATCGTCTCATACAATTTCGTCCTCGCAGCTCTATCTAAAGATCGGACCCTTGAGGTCATTAGCACTATTTAATAATGTCGGAATACAAATTGATTCAGCTTAGTAATTGTAGCATGATTTTAATAATGAGTTTTCGTTTATTTCATGTACAATGTATCAATTATAACATCTTACGTTTTCCGACAGTTACAATTATACTCTACTCAATGTTGACTTTAATACACGGATTATGAACTAATAACCTATTCAAATAACGTCGGTCCATGACAAATTTAATAACAATATTTGTAGAACTGTATATTATCCATGATATCAACATTTTCTATGCTTCTAATAGGACTCATAGAAATCCGCTGCGCAAAACTACTTTATCTACGTCGATAATATGATCACATTATGATATTATCATTAAAATTTGTAGTGTCAGCCCTTTTCAGTCACTTTTCACCAAAATATGTATTACGGCCTAAACTGCTTTCGAATAATAATTAAATTTAACTGTTTTATTTTTTAGTTAATGAATATTAAGACTGATTCATTAAATATGTGCAATTAATTGAGATTTTTAATAATCATCGCTTTATGTTTTCTCCCAAAACACTGGATGAAGTATTTCAATTGAATTTGAAATATTTTCCTAAAGATATCCTATCCTACATTATAATCAAAAAAAGCCTTGTCTAAACCTATCGCAAATTTAATTTAAAATGTGTAAAAATATTTATTCATTCGAATCTAATTTTACTCGACTAAAATGACGTTGTTGTGAATATACTTTTGGCCAACATCTCAATACATTCCATTCAGGCAAATTACGTCAATTGTGTATGCGACTCCACTATATTTTGATGGTAATAAACCGACCACCAATAAAACCGTATATTTAGGTTACGGGCCGATTACGGCAAGCAATATTTTTTTATCACCACTATATTTAGGTGGTAATAAATCGACAACCAATAAAACGTAAATACACAATCGGGCGGATACCGACAAACAATGGTTTGCAATCCTTCAACAAAAAAATACTGAGAGGTTGTGTGTATCTTTTGTTGAGTGCATTTTGACCAAGCCTCGGCGACTGTACATAAAGAAATTATTTTTAAAAGTATTTTCTACAATAATAATAAACATTATGAATCTATAAAATATTCGTGCAAATGGTCAGTTACCAAATTATCGCAAATAAACAAAATGTTTTCTAAATTATGTTTTATTTGATTTTTCGCAAAAATAATCAATACAACGCATATAGAATGTTATTACCTAGCGAATTTTACTTGTTTAGGTTTTTTAAATAGCTGATTATATAAGGATTCTTGATATTGTTTGTTCTAACTCCATATACGTAGAATAAACAACAATATTTAATTAATACCAAGGGGCGCTCATGGATTTATGCTGGTTGTACAAAACAATTGAACAACAAAATATATACAAGGAAGAATATTGTTCACTGTACATAGGGATAATTTTAGTAAAGGATACTTACTTTGCTGGTGGGTAAGGGGCGACGGCAAAAACCACCAAGTAAGTCCGACCCAAATGTCAACCTCTCCTGCACGCGGTGCCCGCTGCTAGATAACGAACGAGGCTCTGGCGACCGAGCCATGGCGGTATAACCATTCCATCGAGAAGTAAGGAAATGAAATTCTCAAACTCGCCAACACGCTTGGCAAGCGCGGCGTTTAAATGCCAAACCCCTCTAACGAATGAAATGGCAACTTATAACGTAAATATACCCTAGGTGAGTAGGGCTAGCCCAAAATCTCACCCTGATAAGTCAGGCTGTCTCATGGATTCTGGGGGAGACAAAAAGTTGACAAAAACACAAATAAACAAGACCAAAGGCAAAATACACAAACTAAACATTGCCACATATAACGCAAGAACACTAGCAACCGATGGGAGGCTCATTGAAATGGAAGAAGAGCTGAGACAAATAAATTGGGATATAGTGGGAGTAAGTGAAGTAAGAAGGCGTGGAGAAGAATGGAGAACACTTAAGTCGGGAAATATATTCTATCATGTCGGAGAAGCAGACAAATCCATAGGCGGCGTAGGCTTCCTCATAAACAAAAAGCATGCAAAAAAAATCATATGCATAAAGAGTATATCCACAAGAGTAATATATCTAATACTCAAACTAAACTCCAAATATAGTATAAAAATTATACAAGCTTACGCACCCACCACCGATTATGAAGACGAAATAGTAGAAAGTTTCTATGAAGACATTTCCCAGGCGAAGAGTGAATCACCTACTCACTTTACAGTGGTCATCATCATCATCAATATCAGCCATCTCTAGTCCAATATTGAACGTAGGCCTCCCCCAAGGACTTCCAATTTTCTCTACATAGTGTTTGTCTAGTCCACTGTTTGCCTGCCACCGTTTTAATATCATCGGCCCAACGTGCTGGTGGTCTTCCTATGTTTCTTCTCCCGGTACGCGGCCTCCATTCAATGATCTGTCTGCTCCAGCGGTTATCTTCCCGTCTTATGACGTGTCCAGCCCACTGCCATTTGAGTTTAGTTACTCTAAGGACAATATCTGTAACCTTGGTACGTTCTCGTATCCAGGTATTCAACATTTTGTCCCGAAGTGTAATCCCAAGCATTTGCCTTTCCATGGATCGTTGGGCAACTTTTAGTTTCTGCATTGCCGTCTTTGTGAGAGTCCATGTTTCGCAACCATAAGTCATAGTTGGTAGAATACATTGGTCGTAAGTTCTTGTTTTGAGATGTTGAGGCATGTCGGATTTTAAAATATGCTTTAGATTGCTAAATGCAGCCCAACCCATATTTACACGCCGCTTGACTTCTGCCATTTGCATGTTTTTCTGACAGGTTATTATTTGTCCGAGGTATATATATTCAGCAACTAGTTCAAGGTCTTTGTTATGTATTTTAATTGGAGGTAGTATGGGTTGGTTGGTCATCACTTTTGTTTTTGAAATATTGATTTTTAAGCCAATACTCTCACTTCCAGTATTTAACTCAGCTACCATTCGTTGAAGTGTTTCGGGACTTTCTGCAAACACCACTATATCGTCTGCAAAGCGAAGGTGTGATAGGAATGTACCATTGATATTAAGACCAACCTTACTCCAATTAAGAGTCTTGAATACATCCTCAAGTACATTTGTAAATAACTTCGGTGAGATAGTGTCACCTTGCCGGATACCGCGTCGAATAGGAATATGGTTTGTTCCTCCTGCCACCTCTACAACCATTGAAGCATCTCGATATATACTTTTTAAAATATTTATGTACCGATAGTCTATATGACATCTCTGGAGCGCGTTAATAGTGGCCCAGGATTCCACCGTGTCAAAAGCCTTCTCAAAGTCAATGAAAGCAAGGTATATTGGTTTTTGGTATTCGTTGCATTTTTGAATTGTCTGTCGAACTGTGTGTACATGGTCGACTGTACTGTATCCACTACGGAATCCAGCTTGCTCTACAGGTTGGAACTGGTCTAATCTATGTGATAGTCTATTTGTTATTACCTTCATAAATAGTTTGTATATGTGGCTAAGTAGTGAAATAGGTCTGTAGTTTTTTAGTTCATGTTTACTGCCTTTCTTGTGCAGCAGGATCACTATAGCATTCTTCCAGTTCCGAGGAGTTTCGCCTGTGTCGATACATTCGTTAAAGAGTTGTTGGAGAGTTTTTAATAAAGTATGACCACCAAATTTGATAAGTTCGATAGGAATGCCATCAGAACCTGTTGTTTTATTATTCTTCATTGCCTTCATTGCTTTTTTAATTTCGTAAACGCTTACCTCTGGCAGATCCTCTGTATAATGTGGTGTCAGTTTGGCCCTTCTATCATTTTTTGTAGGTGTTCTCTGTTCTATTTTGTGGGCATAGAGATCTGTGTAAAATTCTTCCACCTGTGAGTGTATTTCTTCTCTAGTTGTTAGTATTTTTCCATCTTTGTCTGTTAGCTTGCTGATTTGTTTTCTGCCTTCTGATATTTTGCTCTTTGTGAATTTGATTCCGCTATTCTGCTCGAGTGCGCTTTGTACTATATTTTTGTTATAGTTGTATATATCATTTCTGACACTTCTGCGTACTTGTTTATTATATATCTTCAGTTGTTGGTGATCATCGTTGTTTAGAAGTAGCAGTTCTTTCCTGCGTTTGATCAAAGCATATGTCTCATCAGTAAGTTTCTGTTGTTTCTGCTTAGATACGCCCAGTACAGTTTTGGCAGCTTTTGATACTGCCTGTTCAACGTTATCAAGTGCTTTGTCAAGGTTTTCATTGCCGGGATTCCGTAGGAGGAGCTTTGTGACTTCTGCATCAAAGAGTTGGCCCTTTGTATGTAGTGAAGATATGTTGAGGGTCCCTTCTCTTGGTTTTATTAACTTAATACGCTCTAATTTGGTAGGAATGTTTATTTTTGCTCTCACGATACGATGGTCACTTCCAGTATAAAATGAATTTAACACAGTTACATCTTCTACTATGCTTTTATGCGAACTGATTATGTAATCTATTTCGTTTCTAGTATTTTGATCGGGACTATGCCATGTCCATCTTCTATGAGTTGCTTTTTTAAAGAATGAATTCATTTGGTAGCATTGGTGTTCTTCTAGGAAGTTCAGTAACATTTCTCCACGTGCGTTTCTGTTATCTGCACTATATGGTCCTATCCACGGATTGTCTTCATTCGTTTTATGTCCAACTTTTGCATTAAAGTCCCCAACGACAAGAGTATAGAATGCTTTATTTTCCTCTTTTGCTTTTGCGATGTCTTCATACAATTCCTCTATATCTTCATCTGGGTACGTTGAAGTGGGCGCGTATACTTGTATTACTTTTAAGGTATATCTTTGAGTTATATAGATGTTTAAGTATATCACTCTTGCAGAAATTGATCCAAAAGCAAGGACATTTTGTGCAATGTTCTTATGTACCATAAAGCCCACTCCATGTTGGGTACCCTCCAGTTCGCCGTTGTAATAGAGCGTATTCTCTGACTTAAGGTGCAGCAGTCCTTCATCTCTTCTGCGAACCTCTGCAAGTCCCACGATATCCCACTTTATTTTGGAGAGTTCGTGTTCCAGTTCCAGTAAGCGGTCTTCGGTAGACAGAGTTCTAACATTGTAGGTTGCGATATTAAGTTTAGTCCGATTTCTTCTGGTATTTATCAAATTTGTATTGCCTCCCCCAGAATCCGTGAGGCAGATCGGTAAACCGATGTAGGATTGAGAGCTATTAGCTCTACCTACCTGGGGTAATTGTGTTTTAGAATTTGACATTTACATTTAATGGGGGGTTGTTGGCATTAAAACACCACGCTTGCCGAACGGGTTGGTGAGTTTTATCTGCAGCCGCCCATTCTGGGTACAGACGCTGTTTGCAGCCGCCCCTTCTGGGTCAGACGCTGCGGTGTACCTGTTGGTCCGCGGGAGGTATTTTATTTCCCTCCTACCCCTCATATCTGAGGGGCATTCCCCTATCCGCCACCTGGGGACGCGTCCTCTAGGGGTTACAGGTTCCCCCGAGGACAGTGGTAGGAGGTGATTTTAATGCTAAGATAGGCAAGAAGCTGGATGCAGCGGAGATAGTGATCGGAAACCATGGAACAGGGGACCGGAACGATCGGGGAGAAATGCTTATGAACTTCCTAAAAATGCAAAACCTATACTTAATGAACAGCTTCTTCTACAAAAAAGAACATCGCAGGTGGACCTGGGTGAGTCCAAGTGGAAACACAAGAAATGAGATTGATTTTATAATAACTGATAAAAAGCTTATCGTCAACGACGTCACTGTGATAAATAGTTTCACAACAGGAAGCGACCATAAAATGGTAAGGGCAAAAATAACTCTAAACCTAAGTAAAGAAAGACGTAAGCTGGTAACAAAGAAAAGACAGGCTGGTTGGACAACACCAGAACAAGTTCACAAATATGCAGAAATGATAACTACCAACTTGGAAACTACACAGTTTGAATATAGGCACAAAACAGCAGACGAAATAAATAACAAAATCGTCGAAGTTATAAATGAAGCAACAAAGACATACTGTAAGCCAAATAAAGAACAAATAAACAAAATCAGCAAGCATACCAAAGAGCTTATGAAACTTAGAAGAGTGTTAAGACAAAACGGCGATAGAAACTCAAAACAACTGAGAGATTTAAACAAGACAATTACAAAAGATATCAAAAATGACATACGTCGATACAACACAGAACAAACGAAACTAGCTATTGAGAACAACAGAAGTATGAAGGTACTAAGAAGAAATATGTCAAATGGAAGAAAAGAAATCTTCAAACTAAGAAACAGCACGGGAACACTAACCACAAATAGAGACGATATACTGAAAATAACGGAAAAATTTTACGCAACTCTCTACATGAGTCGGCTACAAGAACAACCAGAGGAACCGACACAAACACATACCGGGAAGGTCATAAATCAGGGATCTGAATATATGCCAAGTATATCGATAGCCGAAATTAAGAACGCCCTTGCAGAGATGAAGAACAACAAATCCCCGGGGGAAGATGGCATACACATCGAATCCATAAAACAAGGAGGAGACGCTCTACTACATGCCATAAAAGCACTATTCAACACCTGCTTAGAAGAATGTGCTACACCTGGCGAATGGAACAACGCCTCCACAGTTATCCTACATAAAAAAGGCGATATAACACAGCTCGGAAACTACAGACCGATAAGTTTGCTACCACATTTATATAAACTTTTCACCAAAATAATCACCAAAAGGTTAGAAAATAAACTAGACTTCTACCAACCCAAAGAACAGGCTGGGTTTAGATCGGGGTATGAGACAAATGACCATCTTCAGGCTATAAAAACTCTCATTGAAAAGTGTAATGAATATAATAAGCCCCTTGTCCTGATTTTCATAGATTTCGAAAAGGCGTTCGATACAGTTGAATTACCCGCCATAAAAGCTGCTCTAGACCAAGCACGAATAGACTATCGATATACCAAGCTAATTGAACATATTTACCGAAACGCTACAGCAAGTATAAGGCTACATCGAGCGTTGGCAGAGTTAGCACCCTCGGTAAACATGTTCGCACACTAAAAATGGGGTGCGGGACATTTGAATTGACTGATATGACCCCATCCAAATAAATATAAATTATTTATTAATTTATAAAAATAAAGAAAGCAAATTATATTACAGTACATTTATTCAATTTAAAATCAACAATAATAATTATAATATTCTCCTATAAGCTAAGTATATGAATCAGTATTAGATTAGTAATAAATACATTTACTTTTATTATTGCTAATATATAATTAATAATATTAATATATTGCAAGTCAGAGCTAATTATCTCTATGGTATCTAAATTACAGTACAATACTCAAGAAATATAATAAGAAATTAATAATTTGTCAGGATATCACTTAATTCATATTTTATCCATAGTATTTATCTTGAGAGATTATTATTTTATTCCAGAATAGTGATACCTATGTTTCTCTCTTTCTCACTGTGTAAGTAAGTAAAAATATCAAATTAAATTGTTTATTATATATAGTATGTTTTGCAATCCAATCCTGCTATTAAATAAAATAAATGGTAATAGTATTAAATCATATACTTAATAGAGAATTAACATGTAGATGGAGAAACTCAACTAAACTAAACCTTTGTTGTAAAATGTATTCAATTATATATTTACTGACTTAAACAAATAAAACAATAATTGGCAGGGTTGTAAATTCTTAGGGATATTACATCTAACGTGAGGCTAATGATAAAATAATTAGTCTAGACAATGCTTACAGAATAGCTGAAACATTTTTAATAACATAAGACATAGAACTAATCAATAATCAATGAAAAAAATGTTGCTTCAATATTTTATGAAATGGTTATAGCTCAACTTTATTTTAACTATAATTCAAATTAATGGTAAGTTCATTAGATTGTAGATATGTAATAAATTCATTATTAGCCATGCTACAGGATTATGAAAAGATTTAAACTGTCAAACCAATATTTTATACTTCACAAAAACTTTATAGAGTAAAACTAATTAAATATTTAATAACAAAATGTTACAGTGCATCAAATTATGGCAGCTATAAGCAATGTTCACATAAACCAAGCAACAGTGAACAACTTAAAATTTAGAGAAAAACAAATTGGACAAACATAATCCAATTCACATTTATGAAATTTCACATCAATAAATGTTTAGTATACTGATTGAAATAGAAATAATAAGACAATCAAAGAAAAAGTGTATTATACTACCACTTTTTGTACTATATAGTAGCTATTTTAAAAATTAACAATGAACCATATGTACCATGTAAAATTAACGAAATTCCATATTATTTTGACTCATCCATATAAGACAATAGAGATAAAATGTGCTACACTAATAATAGTAATAATAATGACTGGATATTGCAATAAAATTTATAGAAAATCAGTACTACCTGCGATTGTATCAGAACTACAAACATTTAGAAAGTTTATTTACAAATTATTTCATAGTGTAAAAATATACTTCCAAACATATCTGATCATATCATATTTGAAAAGTAGCAAAAAATATATATAATTTGTATTTCCAAACAAGTGGAGTAAATGAAAAAAAGAACAATAACAAATTGTGAAGCAATAATCAATGTATGGTGAAAATTCTGATAAGGCACCATGAGTGAAAAAATAATAACCCAACAGTGTTCTTATTTAAAACATATTTTACTAGAATAATTACTTATAAAATCATAGACATCCAAGAAAGGCAAATTATTAAATGATAACTCCATTAATTAAATTTACAAAATGTATTTTTTGTCAAAATATACATGAAGAAAGAAATGCAATGGAGATTAATATTGAAATATTAAATTGTACAGTCATAATACATCAATATTGTACTACATATATCAATAAACAGTTTGTAATACATTTTTGTTCCCAGAAAATTAAAACCATTTTTAGATACATTGAAAACAGTAAATATAATATATTTGCAACAAATATATAGAAGAATAGTATAAACAACAGGGAAATCATTATGTAAACAACCACATATTTTACACCTGAATTATTACAATATTACCAATGACAATCTACATAAGACAAATAAATAAGTTTAGTCAATCTGAATTATAATGTACATTTTAATAAATTTATAATGTATACACAAGAGTAGTGGTGCCAAACTTGGGTCAATTTTTGATGTGACTCATTTTAACATTGCAGACATGGATATTTGATATAGAAAGAAATCATATTATTAATAAAATCATATTATAAAAAAAATATAAATTTGTATTGTTGTTATAACATATTTTTTTTTTAATTTAGAGTAACCTACAAAATTTAAATTCTACATTGGCTTGAGCCAAGGAAAAGGTTGGGCACCACTGCCCTAGAGCCTAGTTTTCTTTTTTCAGCGGCTTAAATATATTCTTGCTTCTTGTGATATTTCATCCCTTCTGCTTAATCTAGTATCGGTACCTACCAATATTTTATTAATTCCTACAGTCCTGTTGTAGGTAATAATTAAACTAAACTTTTCTATTATTTTATTGACTAATTCTGTTTCATGCATACATTTTATAAAAAAAATAAAATTTACATTATTTTTAAAATACTTTAAAATGAACTTAAAATATTTGTACCCATTTGGTTTATAAGCAACCTTGGGTAGGATATTTTTTATGAGATTGTAGCATTGACATATTCCACGTAAAAATTCCATTTGAAAACTCCCGATCTGTTATTAAATCATACCACACTTCTATTTTATTTTTGAAAATTACATTATTTTTGCAATCTTCACATGCATAGTGGAATCATCTTCTTCACAATTTGCCGTAAACTGTTTGAAAATACATTTTACGTAAATTTGTTTTTGCCTCTGCCCAAAATTCAATATGACCAGAAGTGTTTGAAGCAGCACATTTTAAAGGTTTTGTACTACTTTTTGTTTGTTTTTAGTATTACTATATAAATTAGTACCATTTACACTATCAAATAAAACACTAAAACTTTGCTGTTCCTACAGCCTGTGGACCTAATTTCTCCCCATTGCTTCCAGTTGAGGAAGAACACAACATAAATTTAATGCCATTTGCCACTGTTTTACTAAATATTTGTGTGGTAAATTTTACCTTCATTAGATGGTTTATAAGATGAGGAGGATAATAAATATGAACAATTTTATGATTATCAACCATATAATTTTAAAAATATTTTTGTTTGCCCACAGTTTCTTTCATTAAATTATTAATGGCTGCTAGATTGCTTGAACCTTGGTCATTAATTGTTGTTTGTTTCGATTGTCACCACAATCCTCAAAATTATCAAACGAACCTGAATGATAGTTAAAATCAAGATGAGATTGTATACTCATCTCATCAAACATTAATGCATATAATCGTTCACTAGGTTTGAGATTAGCAACATTAGTTGATATGTTATTAAATATGTGCTCATTTATTACAGCTTCAATAGATGTTTCTTAACAAAGTCATCATTGTATTTCTTGATGGTAAACAAAAAAAATTCTGTAAAAATGTTATAACCTTTAGGGCTTTGTTTGTATAATATTAGACACATTATTTTATCATTTAAGGAGTACCTTCGCCCTTTGGATGGTTTTCCTGCCAAATTTATTTGCGTCTTTATAAAGTCAGCAATATCGCAGTTTACGTTTTTAGTTACTTAATCCACAAGTTCGTTCCCTGTTAATGATTTAAATTTTTTACTATACCGTTTATTTTGTTTAACTAAACGACCATTTACCCTATGTAATGATTGGATTCTCTTATACAATGTGCGTGTCTTAGGCGATAAATCGCGGGCGCGGGTAACTCCTACTTCATCCAGTATTGAACATCCTAAAAATAAATAAACATATAATTTCTAAATTGTGCTACAAGCTAGATTTACAAAATTAGATAATATTATGAACCTTAGGTGGGAAATATTCTAGAGTTAATTTTATAATAAAATCCTTACTTTTTCGTTTCATACTTGGAGTATCCACACTGACTTCTCTACATGTTTCTGGATCTACTTCCTGGTGAGCTGCGTCATCCACTAATGGTTTAGCATACCCATGGTCATATATGATGATTCACTTTCTTCCTATTATTCAAAGAGTATTATAATCTAATAATAAATATAATAAATTATGCAAAATTATTATATATTAATTATGAATTGGATTGTAATGAGTACAATAATTTGAATATTTTAAATTAAATCAGCATATTTATTCGATGTTAAAAGTCACGTTTTCTATTTTAAACAGAACCCACAAAAAATAAAAACAGCAATAAAATGTTCGCATTTTCTGTGTCGCGGTAACGTGACAATATAATTGGGTGTGTGTTTTTTAGTGCGCCCAGAAGTCGCAATCTGGATTTAATTTAATTTTTATACACACAAATACGTTACCATACCTACGGTGACCATATTTGTTTTGGAAAATAAAAACATGTCGAAGAAAATAAAAAGATACCTTGTACAATTCAAAAGTTTATAGCATTTATTACGAAAATAATAGCATGCATACATTAAAATTTGAAACAATCATAATTATTACACATAATAATAATATAAATAATATTAATCTTGATACTTTTCAGCGTCGGTTCACGCTTTAAATAAAGGACTGTCCTCTTAATTAAAGTACATATGGCCAACGTAACTATTTTATTAATTCTTTTAGCTTCGCTGAAAATGACAACGAACAACTGTAGAATATATTCAAAATTTGCTACATACTTCGTGGCGCGGAAATATTCGCTACGCGGCCGGGCGAGCAATCCTAAATAAACATATCATAAATTATCTACAGTATTATTTCTAATGCATACGCTGTGCGACAGCGGTCGAGTGCGGACGTATTTTCGCAACAAGCCGATATCGAGTGTAACAACATGGAGGACGAGGACAGCTCAGACTCAGATGTTGACACAATAAATAGCACACAAACCATTATAAATACACACACAATAAATAACGCACAAATGCAGAGAATAATAACACATTTAAAACAACACAACGAGCTACACAAAGAAAAGATGCGGTTTATCAACAATACCTTTCAACACAAATTCCATGTAAAAACCTCAAGCGCTATATCCAGATACACTTTTTCAAATATATGGGGTCAACTTCAAAATAAAAATAACATTCAAAGCAATGACGTTATTATACAGGCTAAAGAAGCGTTCATTTTAAAATCAAACGAAAAAATAACAAAACTCATCGAAATGCTCAACGAAATGAAAGCCAACAACACGATTATAGATTACACGGAACAGACAAAACAAGACACTCACCAGATCAGGGAAGTATCAATATCGTATTCGGCAATAATATGTCAAGTTGAGTACGAAATAACAGACGAAGAAATAAGTAAACATCTCGAGGCAATTAATATAGAACACAGATTCTGTAAACGAATTATTGCCAAATTAAACGGAAATCCAACGCAAAAAAATCCGAATCATTACAGGAAACCAAAAGGCATACCAACAAGTATTAAAAGGAGTATATTTTAGACACAGACACTACCCCGTTATTGAGAGCCCAAGCCGGTCCCACAACCCTGTATGAAATGCCAGGAGTACTCCCACACTACTGACACATGCCCGACGCCAGTAACATGTAGCAAGTGTAACCAAGCACACCCAACCAATACTTGTGCTTCGTCTTTACCGGAGAAATGTAAAGGCTGCGGCGAAGAAGGTCACATGGCGTGGAGCAACAAATGCACAAAAAGACCAACATCACCAATTGCCGGAATTCCCAATGTTCCCATCAAATCCGTCAACAAAAAAACTGCGGGTATGGAAAACAACGCAGCTTCAACATCGAGAATCCACCAACCAATTACCATAGACGATCACATCATTAACACTTTTACCACCAAACTTAATGACCCAAAAAATACGGACAGACAAGAACTAATTAAAAAACTCAAAAAGAGATTCTCAGACATGTTCAACATTGAGACAGTCCCGGTATTCTCAGGGAACAAAATGTACATACTGATGTTCGATCTCTTTGACTTAGACGCATTATCACCCACCGAGCCTGCAGTTGGTGCAGGCGTAAACACTGCAGCGGCTACTCTAACGCATTGCAATGGATATGCTCAGTTTTTTATATGCAAACATAAATAGCTATGCTAATAAAAAAACTGGTCCTACATAACTATATTGAAACAAACGACATTGACGCTTACATGCTTGTAGAAACAAAGACAAACACAGACACGAATACAGACTACAGGAACTGGCATACTCTCAAAAGACAAAGATATATAATAAACAATGCGCGTGGCGGGGCACTAGTTAGTTGCCACCCACATTGCCACCTATGCAAGGCAAATGCTCCAAGCATAATAAACCCCCTTAACGATTGTCTCCACTATAAATAAATACAGTACGACAATTACTAAGAAGTTCTATAAGAATAGACTACCAAAATTCATTTTAACATTGATCAGACAAAAACGAAGAATCTACAGACGCTATACAGAAACGAAAGAAAGAATTCTAAAGACGGAATATAACAAACTCAACAAAACCGTACAAAAACTAACACTACAATACAGAACGGATAAATGGCTAGACACATGCCAAGAAATCGAACAAGACGGAGGAAAATCATACTGGACAAAAATAAAAAAATTATCGAGGTACAAACAAAATAGATACATAGAAACACTAAACGATGGACACGGACTAAAACATACAGACATAGATAAATCAAACATACTTGCAGACCACTTTGAAGACGCTTTCACTCCAAAGGCAAACCACAATTTTGACGACAATCACCTGGACGTGGTTAACCGCTGGTGCGATACACATCTTACTTCAAATGACAACATCCTGCCCCAAGATATTACTGACGAGGAATACTACACTGTACTAAACACAGGAAAAAATACCGCTCCCGGATATGACTCATTAACAAAAGAATTATTAAGACACTTGACAGACGACATACACAAATATATAATTAAAATCTACAACTATTGTTTACATAATAAAACGTTTCCAACTATATGGAAGAAAGGTGTGGTAATCACAATCCACAAGTCTGGACTCGACAAGACAGCGCCTGAAAGTTACCGGCCAATCACTCTCTTACCAGTGCTAGGAAAAAACTTTGAAAAGATACTAAAAAATAGGTTATGGGACCTATTAGAAGATAAAATCCCCACGTATCAATTCGGTTTCAAGCCGGGACACTCGACAATACACCCACTATTTGCATTGACAAATAACATACAAGCGACTTACCTACAAGAACAGCACACAGCAACCTTATTTCTGGACATTAACAAGGCATTCGACAGCGTTTGGCATAAGGGATTGTTATATAAAATGAACCTGTTAAAAATACCCCAATACCTCATATCAATTATCCACAGTTTCCTCATCCACAGACAACTACAGATACGAACTAACAATACATACTCAAGGACTTTCTACCCAAGACAAGGACTACCACAAGGTTCACCACTCTCTCCTCTGTTATACAATGTTTATTGCCACGACATATACAACCATAATAGAATAGACAAAGAGCATGTCAACCTACAGCAATACATACTACAGTACGCCGACGATACTGCATTAATAACACACAAAAACCGCCTAGACGACGCAATTACGACATTGCAGTCACTCACCGACGATACGATGACATGGTTCAATAAGTGGAGGCTTAAACCCAACCCTTCAAAGTACCAGTTTCTGATAACTAACCACAAAATTACAGAAAACTCGCCTAGTATCAACATTAACGGAATAAACGTAAAACCGACAACGACGATAAAATATCTAGGCATAACAATTGACAATAAACATAAATTTGACAAACATTTAACGAAAACAAGAGCTGAAGTAACCAAACGGGCTAAGCATTTTAGATGTTTGACGTATGGGAGCAGGCGCATATCCATCAAGACCGCAACAAAGATCTATAAAACCATCTGCATGCCACTTATCGACTATGGACAGATACTATTCAAAAACACTCGTGACAAGTGCAAAAAAATGACGGAGATTACCGAACGGAAGACTTTGAGACTGATTACTAAACTTAGACACCCAAACAACAATCTACACAATATTTCAAACACAGACTTATACAACACCACTGGACTAATCCCTATTCAACAGAGACTGGAACGACTACGAACAAAATTTCAGCAAAAAGAAGCAAACAGGACGATACTTCATAATTTATGTATAAAGCGACATGACAGACGAACAGGAAAAAAACACCCGACACAGACACTCTATGAAGCTTATTTTTAGCATTCAGAATTATTTTCTATTTATTGTTCATTAATTCTTAAATTTGTTATTATTATTTATTTTATTTTATTTTTTATTTATTTATTTATTTTTTTCAATATACTTTAGGTTTACTTTATTGTGTTAAATATTAAGGGAATATTTATTTGTTTATACTTTTGTAAAATGAAATGTACACACACAGACGGAAAGACCCGTGAAGGGTCAATAGTCTAAATAAAGATGGTTATATATATATATATATATATATATATATATATATATATATATATTTCTAATGGAAATAATTCTAGAACCTAGAGTTTCATAATAACGTAAATAATATCCAAAAGCAGAACAACTTTGGTAAAATGACATGACAAATATTATTTTTGTACCGACCGACCGAAAATACTAATTGTTCCCCCTACAAGGGGATGCAAAAAAACATGCGTATTTGCATAAGTAACAAACATATTTATGAAAAATTGAGTAACAATAGTTAACAATAATAATATAATATTTTTATAGTTATTATTATTTTTTTTCCGGTAATAAGAATAATATAATAAGAAAAATGGTTGTAAGAAGCACAGGTTATGGTACCCAGCAAAAGATTTAGACGAGCTAATATAGTATTAATTTTTCAATTTTTATATATATATATATATATATATATATATATATAATTTGAAATCCCTACTGCTATGCCTACTATGTGTAGAAGAGAATAATAATTCGTACAAACTTTCCTATGCATAAAAAATGTCGTCGGGTTTGACTTTTGCGGCTCTGCAATTTTTTTTAGTGATTACATTTTATGAAGCAACTATATAAGTAAAAATAATGTTTTTACTGTGTCTTGTGAAATATCATAGTTGGTAAAAATGGACTGTTCCCCGACGGATTTCCACTAAAAAACAAGCAAAACTAAGTTATATGAGATAATAACCACATGCACACTTTTGGAAATTGCACTGGTTTCTAAAAACGTGGAAATAATTTGTCGCAGACGAACTAGGGACAAACCTTTTCTATATTTTTTTTTTGCAGGATTTCAAGACTATCCATACTTGAGTAAGTAAAAATCTGACAAAAATTGAAGTAATGTACACATTCTTTTTCCATTATTATACGAAATATGGATAAACTATTGTAATAATGCAGACCAACAATTGTGTGCAAATTTCTTATACAGAGAATTTGCACACAATTGTTGGTTCCCCTGATCATTTTAAGACCATCTCTGGAAAATGTCTGTCTGTCGCACAGAGTAAGACAGAGGGAGCATAAGCGCTTTCGCATGTAGTCCCACAGGGGAAATGCAAACGTTATATGCAACTTCAGGAACAATGGACACTGTTTAAAATGTCCATAAGGCTACGTGTGCAATCTTTCTGCTTTTTTCGAGAATATTAGTTCAATTTTAATTTTAAGATTCATAATTTATCATTAATGAATGTACAGTACTTTAAATGGATAGTTTAATACTAGATATTTAATCCAATGGAAATTATTAAGCACATGTCTGTATCTTTTGATTTAATCTAAGGTACGTTTTGGCTTAAAAAATGACTGCATAGTTTACAACCAAATTTAGCATGTGGCCTGTTAGTTATCTGATCTAACTTAGTCTTGAATAATGTTTGGTGGAAACCTACAAACGAATGTTTATGTTAAAAAACTCCGTTTACCGGATTTTCAAAACTTCATGCAATTTTTATGATTTTTTCCCTACAATATTCGAATTCATTATTTACATTTTATTTTATTATAATGATTAAAATGATAACCTCTGCCTGAAATAAAACTGTACCTGTATTGTTTTTTAATTAAAATTAGTTAGGTAAAGTGTATTTATTGTTTATCATAACTTAGTAATGTACATAGCATTAATTCGTTATAAATAATGGAAAACTAAACTTTTTATTTCGAACAAGAAACATGATGTATTTTAAACAATTTTGTACCCTTTATTACTTTCCGAATACATCACTGATGTAAAGGAAGGTATTGTTTTACCGAAAACGTGTTCACGATTTCAAACTAAGATTGTGGAAATATGCGATAACTTTCCGGGAAAAAAATTACACCAGAAGGAAGGTATTGTTGCCGTGTACAATTTAGCAAAAAAAAATTTCAATTTTCGTTACGTTTTATGCCCATAATAGTCGAAATAAACCCGATTTTTGCGATGTCTGTGTGTGGTATGTATGTCTGTCGTCTGTCTGTCTGTGAACAAAATTCCGGGAAAACGACACAACAGATTGCGACCAAATTTGGCAAATACCTGCGGACACTATTCAGGACGATCCAGCGAAAATTTGAGCACAATCGGTTCACTAACAGCGAAGGAATCACAATCAACACGACACTCGGAGCATAATTAGGCGCTGTGCCGCACCATTTAACGCTCACGGTGGGAAAACGGCACGACAGATCGCGACCAAATTTGGAAATCGGGTGAGAGTCCGCGCTTTGGCGACCCTGTGAAAATTTGAGCAAGATCGGTTCACTAAAACAGAAGATTTATCAATAATAGCGATTTCCTATTGCTCATATCACAAATAATTAATAATATACGTGACGTCAGCGTGACGTCAGCGGGCGTGGCGTAACTCTAGCGCGGAATTAGCGAAAATTGTCGCATCTTAAATGTAGTATGGTATCGAAAATATACATTAATAATACATTACATTTTCATGTGAAGCTGTGAACATTTGAAAATGTGAAAATGCCTAAATGTAAATATGTCAAAATTTCAAAATGTAAAAATGTCAGAATGCCAAAATGTTAAAATATCAGAATGTCAATATGTTAAAATGTCAGAATATCAATATGTTAAAATGTCAGAATATCAATATGTTAAAATGTCAGAATGTCAAAAACATAAAAAGTCAAAATGACAAAACGTGAAAATGCCAAAAAAGACAAATGTTAAAAAAAGTCAAAAAAACAAAAAATGTCAAAAATGTCAAAAAATTTCATCAAAGTCCAAATATCAAAAAAGTAAATAAAAGTCAAAAATATCAAAAAATCCAAAAAAAATTAAAAATGTCAAAAATATCAAAAAATGTCATCAAAGTCAAAATGTCAAAAACAATTAAAAAGCTCAAAATTTGAATATGTCGAAAATGTTATACAAAATTAAATAGGTCATGTAATTCGGAAAGTCGTGTGGTGCCCACACCAGATATTTTTTTATTATTATTCTAGTATAATTAATTTCATTAGCATGTAAAGGGTTCTTTGGTATACACAAAAGTAATACACTTTTTTGTTTATATTTCAAATTCTAGTATATATTTTCTGTAGAAAAGAGATTATGGTTTAACTGCAAAATTTCTATATTAAATTAAACGTAAAATACATCTCAAAATGAACTAATTATATCCGTTCTAGTCCAGTTTAAATCTCCCAACCTGATGCTTTACAAGAAATACTCAATTCAGGCACCGCAGTTTTTATGGTTAATTATTATTACTTGTACTGCTAGTTTATATTATCTATTAGTATTTACGTGTTTCTCTACTACGTTTAGGTGACATCTAAACCCCAATAAAATGCAAATGCGACGTCTGCATCCAACTGTAATCCCTTCGGCATTTTACAGTCCCTCAAACGAATATTGGTTTTGTTTATGACCTTGTTTGTACGATAAGCTTCCGCTTAAAATAATATAATAACCACCCGGGCTAATATTTTGTGCTTGTTATTTTGATCATTGCTGTATTATTGCTTTTCTTGAAACAAGAAGTACTGTTGGAACTGTGATAAAATAAAATCTCGATGACGTGTTTTCAACAATTTGTTAAAAATATTTCTGATCAAAACAACAACAAACATAGTACATAATATTGAAATGTGCGTTACTATTTTGGATGTAAATGTGTATAAGAAATCGACTAAAAGTAATCAGAAAGCAACATGGAAATAGTTAAATAGATAATTCCAGATATGTAAATTTATGCAATTGCTATTCTATATTTTATTACGATTTTTTGTTTAATAATTATATTCCATAGTAATAATATTTTGAACTATTACTTACTTGATACTGTAGCTGCTGACAAGAACAATGTTGGTACATCATTTTAATGTATTATGTAGATCGCTCTACTGGTTCAAAATGAATGTCATATATTCTGTGGGACGAATATATTTTTGATTGTGGCAATTGTAACAATATTTTGTTACCACAGAGGCTGATCCATCTATCCATTAGAACCTCCTTATTCTTGGGGTTTGGAAAACGGTGTCTTGTAGAGATTGTGTCTTCACACCCTACCACAGCATATCCTCTGTAGCGTCCCATATTTTACTAAAATAATGATATGTGATTCCCATTCACCCACATAATGGACGAAAATTAGACCCAATATATTTTCTACTTTGTACAATAATTATGTGTTTTTCTCAGAAATTTTACATTTAGCATTGTATTTACAAAGCATATAAAAATTTCACTTGGCACTTGAATTTCTATATTTTAAATCAACAATACGCGCATAAACATCGATTGAGCCATCGTACTTTTTTTACGCCTTGGTTCGCGGTGTCAATTTTTCATTATGTTTAATAAGCAACCACTTGGCTGTTTCGCGAGGGTTCCTACGACCCTCGTCCACCATGGACGGGGGTAGAAACCACCCCAAACCGCCCCGATTTGTCACGGACAAAGACGGTAAGACCGTGATACTGCTGGGAGAAACAAAGGTCCTGCTCTCCAGCAGAAAACCGTAAAGCCGAAAAAATACGGGCTTCGGCTGCGGTCGACATCGACGCCGCCGGTGGAATCCCTAACCCTCTCCGACGATGACCCCCCAACTGCGAGGAGTCCACCCGGCTAACTCCAAGGAGTGCCGGGTGTACAAGCAGAGCATGGCCACCATCCAGTCCAAACGCGGAGTCCGCCCGGAGCAGGCTCAGACTTTTATCCCTGCGCTAGCGCCATAATTCAATGCGTGGCAACGCGGGCCGCGCGGAACAAATGCCATCAACCCCCAAGCCTCCATGAGGGAGGACTTCCCGCCCCTAAGGCAACGCAGCGACCCCTCCGCAGAGGCCACGCAGGACGGTGTCGTATCAAAAATGGTTTTTGACCGACCATAACGTTCATGTCGTGCTTCTTTCTGAAACTAGGCTAGTCCAGGGGAAGCCGTTCAAAATTAAGGGGTTTAAAGTCCATAAAGCAGACAGGAACGCACTTGGTGGAGGAGTGGCGATCCTCGTAAAATCATTGATGCCTCACACACTCGAGCCAAATATTGCGCGGAGTAATGTTGAAAATTTACCTATTCGGCTGGCGGACGACACCGTCATTAGGGCCGTCTACAGACGGCCAAAAACGCAATTTAACCGGGACGATATCTATGAGTGATGGCCCCTGGTAAACGAGCCGTCATCATGGGAGATTTCAACGCGACCTATGAGAACTGGGGTTGGCAACGGCGTAACAGGGCAGGAAATACGTTAAATAACTACGTCTTGCTTAACAATGTAAATTTGTCATTTCCGGACAAACCGACGCACGTGCTGTATAACGGCTCGGCTCTGTCGGTTTTCGACCTCGCGCTTATAAGAGGTCTAAACTTAAATGAAATCAGGGTCGTTGAGGAATTAAACTCCGACCACTTTCCAATTCTTATAACACTGGGAAACCAAGCGATCGAGGACCATAACCGCGTGCGACTCGATTATAGAAAAGTAGATTGGCATCGTTTTGGCACAGAACTGGCGAACAAAATCAATTTAAACAGATTGTTTCCTACACCGCAATTTATAGACATAGACATTTCTCGCTTAACCGACAACATTCCAGTTACTAACGCGTGACGCAGACAAAGCAGAAGTTTTTGCTGAACACTTTGAAAGCGTACACGTGCCGGCCGCGGACACATTTCCCATGCATGCCGCAATAAGATCGACACTTGCCGATTTCCTGCATGCGCATGAAATATAAGATCGAATGGACAGAGTCCAACCGAAAAAAGAAGATTGGCAATCTTTAATTACCAGCCCGGGCGAATTTAAGGCACTGATCCGACGGCTTCTTATGCCATGTTCAAATATGATCATTTCCCGTATGCTTTAAAGTGGCTAAGATCATACCTATTTTTAAGACCGGCAAACCATCTAACCTGATCACTAGCTACCGGCCTATCAGCCTCCTTAACACCATCCCGAAGTTAATAGAAAAGGTAATTAACAAACGTTTAGATAACTTTGAACGCGATATAACATAATTACCGATATTCAGTTTGGCCTTCGCAAGCATCGTGATGCATCGATGCAAGTTGCGCGTATCGCTAATGATATCTTGGACAGCTTTAATCGAGGCAAGGTCATAGTCATGGTACTGTTAGACCTTGAAAAGACGTTCGATATGGTCTGGATCGAGGGTTTGTTGTATAAGCTGATCAAACTGAGCTACCCCCCAGCGTTGATCGGTCTGTTACGATCTTACCTCACCGATCGCAGGCTTTACGTGTCGGTAAACGTCGCGGATTCCCCCGTAAAGTAAATTAAATGCGGGGTTCCACAGGGCTCTATACTTGGACCAAAGTTTTTCAATGTATACGTAAATGATATCCCAAAATTTGCTAATACCAACTTGGCTCTAATCGCTGATGATGCTGCGGTCTATGCGCACTCCTTTAACGCGCAGGTTGCGGCATATCAGGTGAAATTACATTTGGCTCAACTGGAGAAGTTCTATGAGATTTGGAAATTGCACGTCAATGCTTCAACATCAGAGGTGATAGTCTTCTCTAGAATATTTACCCAAAACAAAATCTTTACGCCCATCAAAATTAGAGGACAACCTGTCCTCGACCGGACAAACGTCAAATACTTGGGGAGATCCTAGACAAGAGACTATCCTTTTCGGCTCACTTCAAAGACGTGAGGGTGAAAGCATTTACCTCGATGCGAAACCTTTACGCACTTTTAAAATCGACCTCTATGTCTTTTGATAATAAGAAGTTGATGTATACAGCGGCACTTCGACCTGTGTTGAGTTACGCTGCCCCAGTTTGGAGTGGAGTGTCGAAATCTCGCCTACGGCAGCTCCATGTATTTTAGAACAAATGCCTGAGACTGATACTTACCCGCGATCGGTACGAACGATACCATGCACACGGACGCGGGCATGGCGCGCTTACACGATTACGTGCTCGACTTAGCCGAGAAGTTCTACGCCACCAAGATGGACAATGAACTCCTAAGAGCGAGCACGAGACTTCGCGTAAACGCTAGAGACTGCCTACAGAAGCATCGATTGTTGTACGAGCATCTGTCTTTTTACCACACTGACTACGGTTAACTTCGCGGCGCTTAGCTCGGCAGGCACAACTCGTTTGGTGCACTCGCCGGGCAACCTCGTTTTGAATGATATTTAGAAGCACTTTAGCATTTCGCGATTTGCTCCTTGCGTTGCTCGTCTGCACCCCCGGCTAGCCAACCCTACCCCTGGCTTGCTGGAACTCCAAGGTGTGGAGGAGTAACCCTCCCCCGACGGCAAAAGGGGGTGGTGCCTACCGACAACGGGCCATCACAAACACTCCATGACTACTAGATGCGAATGCAGGAGTGAATGGAGGCGAGAGAATGTGTGACAAAATTTCCAGTGTATGAATGTGTGGGAGAAAAATAAGAGAATCAGAGTAATTGCCCGGTATGCCGTCCTCCATTCTGGGGACGGCAGCCACCCCCTGGTGTGCTAGTTTCTGGGGCACTCGAGCGGGGGTTGCGTGCTGGCTAGTGCAACCTCTCTAAAAATATCAATAATTCGGAACTCATCAAAATTATGACAAGGGAGTCCTAAAATGCTCTTGGCAAAAATCAAATTTTAAATTACATTGTAAGGTTAGTGATGGCACTCGTCGCTCTCGTTGGAGGAAATCACCCCATCCAGGTAATGAATACTGTTAACCCGACGCATATTGAATTTCTGACTGGATTCAGCTCTTTGGGCCAGCGGCCAGTCAGACTTCGGTGAAATGATGATACTCGGGCCCAGATGGAACCCCGATCCCCACTGCTGCAAACGGGTAGCTCCGTAAGGCGTGGGGGGCGTGTTCCTACCTGAACATTGTTGTTGTTGTTGTATTTGCAACGAAGAGGTCTGGAGTTCGATCCCCAGACATTGAGTGATTTTTTTTTAAATTTTAAATTTTGTTATTATCTTTATTATTTTGTATTTAATTTAAATAGTGATAACCTTAAACTTGTTAGTGTATTTAAATCGCAACTGTACTTATCTGTTTCATATTTCGTATTATCTATTTATTATTAACTATCAATTAAAGATGGCAATTCACTGTGCAATTTGTAAACTATTCATCCCGCCGAATAATATTACCAATTCCCTAAGAAAGGACGATAAATGGATTTGTAGCTCCTGCAGACACTCTTTGAATACTACAATTAACAATGGCAATGCGATGGAATCTAAGAACGATGGCCCTTCTTCCGAATCAAAAATTACTTCGACAATTGAATCATTCTTTATTGCCCATTTTTCAAAATTTAGTGAGAACATATCGGTGTCGTGCTGCTTAAAACAAATCTCTGCAATCGATGCAAGAGTAAAAACTTTAGAAGTTGAAAACCAAAATCTTAACGATGAAATCATACTGCTACAAAACAATCCAATTGAAAAGAATTCAGAAAATATAGTAGCAAGACCGGCGGGATAGGGCGTCAAATATCATGGTGTTTAACATGCCGGAACCTGAGATGGCGTCTCCAGCTAATAATTCCGAAGAGGATAGTAAAAATATCCATAAGTTACTTGCTGTAAATTTAAATGCCATTAAATCTAGCCCCCTCAGCATTACCGATCTAGGTAAAAAATCAAATAAACCTCGACCCATTCCTGTTAAACTAGATAATTGCAGGGATGCGTTATATATATATTTAAATCCACCCGCAACTTAAACTTAGTTGACATCAGGGTAACAGCCGATAACACACCGGCAAAAATTAAATACTTAAAAAATCTACGCAAAGAACTTGATCAGCGGCGCCTCAGTGGTGAGTAAAACATCACAATTAGGTATAGAAAAGGCACTCCGGTAATTGAACCGGAAATCTTCTAGAGAACAACATCAATCAAGTTAATACATCTCGGACAAAAAAATGTTACTACCAAAATGTCCGTGGGCTGAGAACTAAAACCACGCAGCTCTATGTATCTCAAAGTTATAGCGAATTCGATATTGTGGCCCTGACTCTAAAGATATTTCCAGTTCAGAACTATTCGGAGAAGCGTACAATGTTTACAGATCGGATAGGAAATTCTCTACCATCAATAAATCTAGGGGCGGAGGGGTACTACTAGCAATACGCAACTCGATTGTGGTGGATGTAATTTCAACAAAGACATTGGAAGAAGTTATGCCGAAGTTTGATGTCTTAATATGTAAATGTGTCTTAAATTTTAAAACTATCTATGTTATAATTGTGTATATACCGGCCGGTATGTGTTATGAAATGTATAATACTTGGCTTGCACTCCTTGAAACCATGCATTTGGATAGTAAAAACTTAATTATTATGGGCGTTTTAATATTCCAAAATATTCAAATAACTGTCTCGATGATAAAACTACTGCTATACTTCACGCGTTCAAAAAACCACAGGCGATAATCAAATCGAACAAGCATATAAAAGCGCACGAGCATGCAGCAAAAGTTTGATCGCATATACCTGACTATACAGAGACTACGTACACTTTAGCCGAGAATCAAATACAAGTGAATCCCAAGCGATTTTGTTCCTTCATTAAAGATAAAAATAAAGACAAACATATCCCAAACGGTATGTACCATAAGGAAATACCGTTTTCTAATCCAGACGCTATCGTTAATGAATTTAGCGCATTCTTTGATAGCGTATATAAACCAGCCTCTAGTGACAACTCCAGCTTCGAGGAACGCAGCAATATTCCATCTCTACATCTAGTCGAAATAACAGAGGCTGACATAGCATGTTGAAAATCTTCTATAGTGCGTCCGATATTAAAAGACGGGGATCCAACTCAAATTAACAATTCCAAGCTGTATTTATTTCCAGATTACACCAGAAAAAATTAAAAAGATTTCAACGAAAACCGTTGGTCAATTTAACAATATGACATATAATAAATATAATAAAATAATAATAAAAATCACCGCCGTATTAGACTAACGGCAGTATATAGAAGAAAAGATACTATATCCATTTTATTTGTCCACCAATTCTGCTGAATATGGCAAATTATACGTATGCAGCAAAAAGAATTTTCGAAGCAAAATGTAATATAAAAGTCAACGATGCTGGACTTTTCATTTTTTTTCAATATAATTGTCTGGCAGCTTCGGCCGATGGCACGATACCAATATAATAATTTATATTGATTAATGTTTTAAATTTTAGGATTGATAGGAGAAAATGAAATAATTATTATTATATATATTATTATTGATAATAATCTAGTTATTAAGCGAAAATGCTTCAAAATGCAACGATTTATTGAATTTAGATAATATCTCCAAAGAAAAAATGAAACATTGTCGGCAAAAGTAAATCTTATATATTACTATATCAGATTTTTTTATAATTGCAATTATAATTATTTACCTATTTATATATATATATACAATCTAGGTTCAAGGGCAATTGGAATGCACAGATGCTTTTTTATTGTTTTCATCAATCCCGATGTAGACATATTTATTGAAAAAATCAGAAAAGATAAAGCATTTTGGCAGCAACACATGGAACCAGTTAATGTTGATTAGGTTTTACACCAATGAAATTTTACCAGAAATGATTTAAAAAAGAATTCCAAAAATAATTGAAAAGTGTCGATACTATATTTACATAACATTTATATATAATATTATTAGTCTAGAGCCGAATTTATAATAAATTATTATCGCACTTAGTTTCTCTCATTATGTACCTAGTAACCGAGTCAAATGTTTTCTTTTTACATGAATGCTATATTTTCATAAATAAATACGGCAGTTTCTACGTCACGGGCTATTCAAATATTGTCGTTATTATGAATAATTATAATTTTTATTTATTACTACTGCTCCTTATTTACTTAAAATGACTAGTCTATAATCTACAATCCTATGTAATCGTACCATAAATCAGCTAGTAAGTAATTGCAATTGTTGAAAACTCTTACTGACTGATTATTAAAGTTTATTATAAATCCAAACCTTATCCATTCTGAATCTCTAGCTTATACATTATGTACGAATTTTCATTAGATAGACCATAAGAAATAAATGTACGATATGTTTATTTCGGTCGCTCCCGAGGTCGCCGAAAATTCGACACCACGCGACGCTTACTACAAACACAGATATTTTCTACATATTTTAATTGTCGTTTTCAGCGAAACTAAAATAGTAAAAAAAAACTAAAAAATAGGGTAAAATTTATTTCAAGGGACTACCTATAAACAAAATTTCAAATCAGTATGACATATAACGGTTAATATCGGTTATAACTTCATTTAAAAATGAATGTAATATAAACCCGATTATATTAATTATCGATTCTCCAGATAAATAAATAGTAAATGTGACAACTAATTAAACTTTTTACAACTTTAGATAAAAGCAAAATTCGTCGGCGGATCATTGCAAGATTCTGACCAATGATTTTCCGGGTATGCTATGTTGTCGTTTAATGGCGTTTAATTGATAAGAACTGTAAAAGCCGATATTGGAAATTATTGATTTCGTTATCGGTAATACATATTCCGTATTCTTTTTTATAAACATTTCGGTTTATTTCGCGTTCATTCTGTTTTAAGTATGGAACTTTTAGCCATATTTCGGTATATGCCCTACTGTACATTAATTAATGATAAATTATATATCTTACAATTAAAATTGAAGGAATATTCTCTAAGCTGAAAGATTATAAACGTAGCCTTATGGACATTTTAAACATTGTCCATTGTTCCTGAAGTTGCATATAATGGTTGCATTTCCCCTCTGGGACTACATGACGAATGCGCTTATGCTCCCTCTGTCTTACTCTGTGTAATAAACAAACAATGGAGAGTGCCAATAGAGAGCATTCGCTATTATCATGCGCTATTACACATATAGCGATCGCTTATATTTTAATAGTTATTTAAGTAATGCATAAACACCAACTTCAGCAAATTTGTGCTTACCCCGAGAGTATAGTAATTATTAGCAGACCTAAAAATTCACTTGTCGAAACATTTCAAGAAATGAATTCAGAGACAAGAAAAGTAGAGCTTCTGAATAACGAAAATAAGAAAAAAAGTTATGCACTTCATTAGAACGTCAGATCCACCAACTTTTAAGTTCGAAGGGGTATCCTATTTCACTTCCGGGAAACTTTTACAGCTAATATAGCAATACAAGACTTAAATCAAGAACATACTGTAGAACAATAGTATAAGAATGAATGTAATACATTATCAATAAACTATGACCTCATAAAAGACATAGACGAGAAAGAGTACGTCGTAGTTTTTTTTTAATGAACACAGAGATTACAAAAGCTTTTCTCAGACAATTTGACGAAGACATACACAACAGCATACGAAACAATAGTTTTGCTTAATTGACTTCTTCCACTGGCCTGGAAGACTGGAAAACTGGGGAAATATTTATTTATTGATTGATTACTAATTTAAATTTACAGTGATTATTATTATATACTTTTACGGCGATTTCCTTTTTCAGTATATTGTTAACTCTACGGCGAAACATGTCTTTAGCGTCTATCAAGAACGCAGAAGGGTCTTTGTGATCTAAACTTAGAATTACTCCTGTGCGCATCCACGAAGCGAACGCTGATTGTTGATCAATCCACTTTGCTCTCATTGAAACGTGTTTCTTGTGATTAGGGTTTGATGGTTTGTATCCTGCACCACTAACTGTCCTCTGTTGTTTCATTTGGGTTCTAAAACCCATAGCGCAAGGCAGCCTGCAATATGTTGCTTGTGTCCCACTGATGCGGAAGACTTTAATGCAGCATGCATGATACGGATATGGCGGTTACATTCCTTAATTGCAGGTTCAATCGCTGTAGGATCATTCATTACTTCTAGCAGACGAGTACTCGTCTCCTCCACAAGTCTTGAAAAAGACTGATTTTTATTAGATGTTGAAGATGCCATTTTCTATAACAGATAATTTTCTAATTAATAGGCTACAATGATGTTCACCGGTCAAAGTAATATTGTAGAATGAATTAAATTTTCAAATCGTGCGACAATTTGTGTTAATTTAGATTGAAGTAAAATGCGTACAACTATTTATATAATTTTGAATAGTTGAAAAATTTATAGTAAAAATAGTATTACTACTACTACTATACAGAAATAATATGTATATGTAATAATAAAGTTTGTATTCATATGACGTATAAAACTGACACGCTCGCAGCTTATCTACTTCTGTTAACTTTGCGCTCGAATGTCTGACGCGCGAGTAAACAGCGACAGCAAATACTATTAATTTATAATCAATTTGTTAAATAAGGTAATATTGGTAATATCAGGTATCTCCAAAATTTTTATTTTATTGACTAAATGTATTGTCCAAAATTTCCTTGACCGCCAGAATTTGTCTGTTTTGCTCTATCGATGACCGTTTAGAAGATAACGCATGGGGTTAAGTATGATTCACTTACGCGCTGCAGGTAGCCCGCAGAGTACGTGAGCGCGTTCGCTGCTGATACGCGAGTAACTTTTTAGACGCAGATGGCTTCTGGTTATTGTTATCAAATGTCTTGAGCATAAAAAATAGTTGCGGATGGCTTTTGGTTATTGACTATGCTAGTTCTTAAGCAATATTTTATAACTCGGATGGCATCTGGTTATTGTCGATTCTAGTTTTTAAGCAATATATTTAACTGTGGATGGTATATATGCCATTAACTTACTTACCGTAAAATTTCCAAGTGGATGATCTGATGCACAAGTAGAAACACTAGACAATGCACTAGGCGATGAAGTGTACTGAAGACGACGCAGTCAGGAACTGATTAAATTTTGGTAAAATCATCATTTATCATCAGCCGCCATCATGGATTTTTTTTATCACCCTCTATAGTTAAATTTGAATTTTCCCGCCGCCTCTCGGATGTAGGCAATCACACGTACACGACCCGTGATGACGTCACAAATCCAAGATGACGGAAAAGTGTTTCACTAGGCCCCTTTAAAAATACATGGGATTTTGCGGCCGAACTCCCATAATCAATCACCACACCGACAACCACAATAAAATATCTAGGAATAATAATTGATAACAAACACAAATTTAACACGCACTTGAAGAAAACAAGAAATTTCCAAACTTCAGATATATATATATATATATATATATATATATATATATATATATATATATATATATATATAAACAATCTTTATTGGGCTATCGACCCTTCCCGGGTCTTTCCGCCTGTGTGTAAATTTTAGTTATAAAGGTATAAAGTGAAACAAATATTGTCTCGAAATTTACAAAATAAACATAAATAAAATAGCATCCAATAAGTAAAGAAAAAAATAGAAATAAAAATCAGTGTCAATAGTAAATAATTACAAAATGTCTAAAAATATGGTTCATGTAGTGACTCCGTCGGGTATTTTTTATTTGATCGTTTATTAAGTCGTTTTATGCATAATTCGTCTAGTATTGTCCTGTTTGTTAGTTTTTGTTGAAATTTTATTCGTAGGATAGGTATTATTCTAGTGGTGGTGTATAAGTCTGTGTTGGAAATGTTATATAAGTTATTAGTCGGGTGTCGAAGTTTAGTTATCAGTCTTAGTGTTTTCCGTTCCGTGATAGTAGTTATTTTGTCATGCATATTTTTAAATATTATCTGTCCGTAGTCACTCATACACTATGGACAGATAATATTTAAAAATATGCATGACACAATAACTACTATCACGGAACGGAAGACACTAAGACTGATGATTTTGTAGATTTTAGCTGCTGTTTTTATTGAGATACCCCTACTTCTATATGTTAAGCATCTGAAGTTTGGAAATTTCTTGTTTTCTTCAAGTGCGTGTTAAATTTGTGTTTGTTATCAATTATTATTCCTAGATATTTTATTGTGGTTGTCGGTGTGGTGATTGATTATGGGAGTGCGGCCGCAAAATCCCATGTATTTCTAAAGGGGCCTAGTGAAACACTTTTCCGTCATCTTGGATTTGTGACGTCATCACGGGTCGTGTACGTGTGGTTGCCTACATCCGAGAGGCGGCGGGAAAATTCAAATTTAACTATAGAGGGTGATAAAAAAAATCCATGATGGCGGCTGATGGTAAATGATGATTTTACCAAAATTTAATCAGTTCCTGACTGCGTCGTCTTCAGTACACTTCATCGCCTAGTGCATTGTCTAGTGTTTCTACTTGTGCTTCAGATCATCCACTTGGAAATTTTACGGTAAGTAAGTTAATGGCATATATACCATCCACAGTTAAATATATTGCTTAAAAACTAGAATCGACAATAACCAGATGCCATCCGAGTTATAAAATATTGCTTAAGAACTAGCATAGTCAATAACCAAAAGCCATCCGCAACTATTTTTTATGCTCAAGACATTTGATAACAATAACCAGAAGCCATCTGCGTCTAAAAAGTTACTCGCGTATCAGCAGCGAACGCGCTCACGTACTCTGCGGGCTACCTGCAGCGCGTAAGTGAATCATACTTAACCCCATGCGTTATCTTCTAAACGGTCATCGATAGAGCAAAACAGACAAATTCTGGCGGTCAAGGAAATTTTGGACAATACATTTAGTCAATAAAATTAAAATTTTGGAGATACCTGATATTACCTTATTTCACAAATTGATTATAAATTAATAGTATTTGCTGTCGCTGTCAGACATTCGAGCGCAAAGTGAACAGAAGTAGATAAGCTGCGAGCGTGTCATATCAGTTTTATACGTCATATGAATACAAACTTTATTATTACACATACATATTATTTCTGTATAGTAGTAGTAGTAATACTATTTTTACTATAAATTTTTCACCTATTCAAAATTATATAAATAGTTGTACGCATTTTACTTCAATCTAAATTAACACAAATTGTTGCACGATTTGAAAATTTAATTCATTCTACAATATTACTTTGACCGGTGAACATCATTGTAGCCTATTAATTAGAAAATTATCTGTTATAGAAAATGGCATCTTCAACATCTAATAAAAATCAGTCTTTTTCAAGACTTGTGGAGGAGACGAGAACTCGTCTGCTAGAAGTAATGAATGATCCTCCAGCGATTGAACCTGCAATTAAGGAATGTAACCGCCATATCCGTATCATGCATGCTGCATTAAAGTCTTCCGCATCAGTGGGACACAAGCAACATATTGCAGGCTGCCTTGCGCTAATTATGGGTTTTAGAACCCAAATGAAACAACAGAGGACAGTTAGTGGTGCAGGATACAAACCATCAAACCCTAATCGCAAGAAACACGTTTCAATGAGAGCAAAGTGGATTGATCAACAATCAGCGTTCTCTTCGTGGATGCGCACAGGAGTAATTCTAAGTTTAGATCACAAAGACCCTTCTGCGTTCTTGATAGACGCTAAAGACATGTTTCGCCGTAGAGTTAACAATATACTGAAAAAGGAAATCGCCGTAAAAGTGAATGCAGCATTCTGCGGAGTTCGTTGTAGTAAAAAACAACGAAGAGATATATGAACACAAATACCTGACAACTAAGAATATTCCTATTTACCGAGACACCGATGTAAACATCTGGTTCGATGAAAATGTTGCAAACTCCATACTTACGCAACTGGAAGAATTTCAGGAGAAAGACAGTGGGTGGGCGTTATCTAAGATTGTTAATTTAACAGTAAACATTAACAAATTTACACCACAATTGGGATCATCATACATTGAACTGCCTGCCGCCATTAAAAGGAAGGAAGCATGTGTAAACGTGAAAAATAATGATGATGCATGTTTTGCATGGGTGGTAACTTCCGCTCTTCATCCAGCAGCATCTTAAATTGCAAATCGAACATCATCCTATCCACATTATTCCACAGTCCTGAACCTTAACAACATTTCTTTTCCTATGGCAATCAAACAAATTCCACGTTTCGAATCCCAAAACAATCTTTCCATCAATGTTTATATCCTCAACAAAATGAAAACACCCTTTTCCGTGTAGCCGACATATCACATCAACCTATTAATGATTCAGGACGAATATGAGGATAGTGATGATGAAGAGGGACAATATTGTACTTCACCTATCCGATATCATTATCTGTGGATTAAGAATTTAAGCCTCCTTGTATCATCACAGCTGAGTAAACGTCACGGTCAGAAATACTTTTGTGACAGATGTTTACATTATTTTTACTCCGAGATCAGATTACAACGTCACACAAAAGACTGTAGGAATATGAATGAATGCAAGGTACGATTGCCGAAGCAAGGCCAAGTAGTACAATTCAAAAATCATGCATACAAGGAAACTGCCCCATTTATCGTTTATGCAGATTTGGAATGTTTGCTGAAACCTTCCAGCAAGGGAAATACATACCAGCATCATGTTCCCTATAGCGCTGGATACTATGTGAAATGTGCATACGATGATTCTCTATCATTTTATAAATCATATCGTGGTGAGGATTGTCAGCAATGGTTTGCCAATGAGATGAAACAATTTGCAGAAGATGTTGAAACTGTGTTTCTTTGTCCTCTACCGATGAAGTCCCTTACACCCGAAGAAGAAGCCGAGTTTAAATCCATTTCCCACTATCACATTTGTGAGCAGCAGTTTAAATTGGAGGATAAACGTGTTAGAGATCACTGCCATCTCACTGGTAAATATCGAGGACCTGCACATGAGAAATGTAACATTAATTACCAGGATAGTCATGTGATTCCCGTAGTGTTTCATAATTTTAGTGGGTATGATGCCCACTTTATTATAATAAATATAGCAAAAGATTTCGAGGGTCGCGTGGATTTACTTCCTATAAATAAGGAAAGATACATTTCGTTCACAAAACATATTGAACAAAATTTAATAAAATTCCGTTTCATTGACTCTTACAGATTACTACAAAGTAATTTAGAAAAATTAGCATCATATTTGGAAACGTATCCAATATTAAAGTCAGAATTTCAACAATTAGAAGAATCTAAATTTAATTTATTAACACGTAAAGGTGTATTTCCCTATGATTTCATGGATTCATGGGAAAAATTAAACGAAACTAAATTACCATCAATTAAACAATTTTACAACAAATTAAATGACAGTGATATTTCCGAGAGCGAATATGCACATGCCTGCAATGTTTGGAGTCAATTTGGATGTCTAAATTTGGGGGAATATTCAGATCTTTATATGAAAACAGACGTGCTACTTCTAGCAGACGTATTTGAACAATTTAGAGCAAGCTGTCTAAATACGTATGGCTTAGATCCGGCTCATTACTATACTCTCCCTGGGTACACGTGGGATGCCATGCTTAAATATACAAAAATCAAACTCGAGCTATTAACAGATATCGATATGATAATGTTTATTGAGCGAGGTATTCGAGGTGGACTAAGCCAATGCTCAAAACGCTATGCAGAGGCTAACAACAAATATATGCCAAATTATGATTCCACTAAACCTTTAAAATATTTGATGTATTTTGACATTAATAACCAGTATGGCTGGGCAATGTCTGAGTATCTGCCCTATGGAGGGTTTGAATGGATTGAGGGTGATTTAAGTAACTCTAATTTCAATATGCCTAAAGATCATTCTGAGGGTTACATTTTAGAAGTAGACTTGGAATACCCCGAATCCATTCACAACTCGCATAAAGACCTCCCATTTTGTCCTGAGCATCTTACAACACATAATTGCAAAGAAACTAAATTAGTGGCTACAGTTTCCAATAAGGAACGATATGTTTTGCATTACCGCAGCTTGCAACAAAATTTAGATAATGGGTTAAAATTAACTAAAATTCATCGCGTATTGAAATTTAAACAATCCCCATGGTTGAGAAATTATATCGATTTGAACACTCAACTACGAACTTTGGCAACAAACGAATTCGAGAAAAATTTATTTAAATTAATGAATAACGCGGTATTTAGTAAAACAATGGAAAATATTCGAAAACACTCAATTGTAAAATTATTAACCAAGTGGGAGGGGCGATTTGGTGCAGAGGCAATGATTTCCAAACCTAATTTTAAAGCATCTTCCATATTCGAGGAAAATTTAGTTGCAGTAGAATTGAATAAGACGGAAGTCTATTTTAACAAACCCATCTATGTGGGTATGTATATACTTGACATTTCCAAATTAAAATTATATGATTTCCATTACTCATATATGAGAAGTCGGTTTGGCGATAAAGCCACTGTATGCTATACAGATACTGATTCGCTTATATATGAAGTGGAAACTCCAGATTTATATGAAGTAATCCGAAACGATGCCTCAGAATTCTTTGATACTAGTGACTATCCTGCAGATAATATTTACAATATTCCTCCAGTAAATAAAAAGGTTCTCGGTATGATGAAAGATGAGAATGCTGGCAGAGTTATGACGCATTTAGTTGGTCTACCACTATAGTAGAGGGTGTAGAAAAGGATAAGAAGGCAAAGGAAGTGAAGAGACATATAGTGAAAAATAGAATCACGTTTGATGACTATGTTAAATGTTTGCGAGAGGATAAAGAAACACTTGTTGAACAGAGATTAATTAAATCTGAAAACCATCATGTTTCATCAGTTGTACAAACCAAAGTTGCTCTCAGTCCTCACGATACAAAACGCCACATTTGCCCTGACGGAATAAATACTCTACCGTTTGGACACTTTTCCATCATGGATCAATCTTCTTCATTGTCAACATCATAGGAGCATTTATTTTCATCAACTATACTATATCACTATTTTAATTTTCTTATTTAATGTGAATGTTAGAATATATTTATTCATTACCTAAGTAGATGAACATATTAGGGCTTAAGCCCTAAGCCCTAAACCCTAAGCTTTAAGCCTTGCTGTGAGCTCCTGAGCCCTTTCTAACCCCTTCCTAATGTTTAACATTTGTAATTTGCAAGATTCCTCGATTTGTATATTGTGCTCTTATTGAAAGTATAACAATCTGAATAAATCCTAAAAAGAAAAATTGTGTTAATAAATTTTATAAATATTACTATATAATAACCGTTTAAAGTAAAAAACTGATTAGTATTAAAACGTACTTTCACCTGGAAGGGACACCTGAGATATAAAAATATAATTTATTGCGTCAACAATAATTGCTCAGAAACATCATGTCATCGTCACCGACAACATCGTTAGTTGTTATGGAACCCCTAGCTGGTATAGATCCTCCAACTGAGAGTAAACTCAGCGCCGAAGACTATGAACGCTATATCAGACCTCGGGAAATAGATTACAGTAAACCTTTGGTTTTGGTAACTTGCGAAAAGTGTAACAAGAATTTCAAGCGGAAAGATTATTTAAGACGCCATATAAAATATCACTGTCATCCTAAAGTGGAATGTGTATATGCAAATGCAGAGGAGAAGAAGGTTATAGCAAAACATGCTGCGCAAGTAATGAGAATGTACCCCTTCATAGAGTGCAGGCCTCGCTGGATGGATAGGAATTATCCTTTAGTCACAGATGGCTTGGTATGCAAGAGATGATATGCCCGGTTTTAGAAATTCATAATACATATTTAAAATATATATATATATATATATATATATATATATATATATATATATATATATATATATATATTATTTCTTTGTCTGTAAAGATGTACTTAAAATTATATTATGTTAATGTTATATTAATGTTTATTAAAGTATTTTAGTTTTGCATTTCATTGTGATGCTCATTTTCGCTCTCATTTTTAATTTCATCCTCCAAACAATGTAATACGGTTATATAGCGCACGCAAATGTGCGCATCCTCGAAGCGAACGCTGATTGTTGATCAATCCACTTTGCTCTCATTGAAACGTGTTTCTTGCGATTAGGGTTTGATGGTTTGTATCCTGCACCACTAACTGTCCTCTGTTGTTTCATTTGGGTTCTAAAACCCATAATTAGCGCAAGGCAGCCTGCAATATGTTGCTTGTGTCCCACTGATGCGGAAGACTTTAATGCAGCATGCATGATACGGATATGGCGGTTACATTCCTTAATTGCAGGTTCAATCGCTGGAGGATCATTCATTACTTCTAGCAGACGAGTTCTCGTCTCCTCCACAAGTCTTGAAAAAGACTGATTTTTATTAGATGTTGAAGATGCCATTTTCTATAACAGATAATTTTCTAATTAATAGGCTACAATAATGTTCACCGGTCAAAGTAATATTGTAGAATGAATTAAATTTTCAAATCGTGCGACAATTTGTGTAAATTTAGATTGAAGTAAAATGCGTACAACTATTTATATAATTTTGAATAGGTGAAAAATTTATAGTAAAAATAGTATTACTACTACTACTATACAGAAATAATATGTATGTGTAATAATAAAGTTTGTATTCATATGACGTATAAAACTGATATGACACGCTCGCAGCTTATCTACTTTCGTTCACTTTGCGCTCGAATGTCTGACGCGCGAGTAAACAGCGACAGCAAATACTATTAATTTATAATCAATTTGTGAAATAAGGTAATATCAGGTATCTCCAAAATTTTAATTTTATTGACTAAATGTATTGTCCAAAATTTCCTTTACCGCCAGAATTTGTCTGTTTTGCTCTATCGATGACCGTTTAGAAGATAACGCATGGGGTTAAGTATGATTCACTTACGCACTGCAGGTAGCCCGCAGAGTACGTGAGCGCGTTCGCTGCTGATACGCGAGTAACTTTTTAGACGCAGATGGCTTGTGGTTATTGTTATCAAATGTCTTGAGCATAAAAAAATAGTTGCGGATGGCTTTTGGTTATTGACTATGCTAGTTCTTAAGCAATATTTTATAACTCGGATGGCATCTGGTTATTGTCGATTCTAGTTTTTAAGCAATATATTTAATAGTAGGAGAATGATCATTAATTTTATGGTTTGTTATAAGGAGCTGGCACTTTGTTGGGGCAACAGATTCTCTCAAAAACATTGACACTAATTTATAATAGCATAGTTGAATCCATAATAAGATATGGTATAATACTAGGGTGGTTTACATAATAAAGGTTTACAACCCCTAAACATTGGACAAAAATATATCTTGACAAATTCTCTAAAATCCACCCGACGAAAGAATTATATAGTATTAACATCCCTAATAACTATCTATATAACAAACTTATGTATATGCGTGCATAAAAAAAACATGCAAGTACACATCTCATATCATAAATATGAAACCAAATAACAAAATTCCAACTAACAACGCAACATTAATTTTATCTCTTTCAACTATATGGCAATGCTACATTTTCTTACCAGCAAATATTAAAAACATAAAGAATAATAAATTATTTAAAATATAATGCAGAAAATTCATTAATCAAAATGTATGAAAAATTAATGAGTAATCGATAAATGTTTCACAGTATTTTGCATAGGGTAAATGACAACAATAATGACTACAATACGCAGATGACACCGCATTAATACACGTAACACGTAAAAAGCGATTAGACGAGACAGTAAATGCACTACAAACCCTTACAACTGATACTATGACATGGTTCAAAAAGTGGAGGCTTCAACCGAACCCAAAATCTACATGAGAATAATGGGAAGCATGTCACGAAAATTTTAAGTAAAAGCAGGATTGAGCAATGGGAATCAATTCAATGTCTACAGTAATATTTAACATTGCAATAGATGATAGCTGTACCAGAGAAAGCATCAGTGATTTGCTGATGATATATAAAACAAATATAAATAATAGCTACAAAATGGGACTAATGATAAATGAAGGAAAAACAAAATATATAAGATGAATACCTTGGATTTTCGAAAGTAGCAAATAGGTACAACTGGTGGTACAAAATATCACGAAAAAAAAAGTAGGGTGATAAGTAAGCGGTGAATTGACAAATACAGTGTTAATAACTACTTTCTCACATTTCTTTCTATCCTTTACTTTCTTCCTTTAAATTTTATCATATCATTTTTGTTTATCATACAAAGTATGTATAATCTATTGATATCCCGTAGGAAATATTCTTGAAAAATGTTTTGCGCAAATCCTCTCTATTAGGCCAATGATAATTTTATGACCAAGTCTGGCAAATGTCTGTTCGTCCGTCCTCTGTCATCCTCTGTGGTCCGTCTGGCGTCCGTTGTTTGTGCGAAATTTGTCTACTACGTATTCGAAAAAACTACTACTGTATATTTTCAAAATAAATGTTGTTCCTATTATCTCGTGTAACTCCCTCTTGATTAATTTTTGGTGGAAATTCACCAGGGGAATGGTCATTAATTGTTTACCAACTGCGATTTTCCGATATAAAAATAATATCAAGAAGTTTACGAAATTTGGTACACAATTCTTATTTATTATTTCGAGTTAAAGATTATATATTTAAGTTATGTGCACTGGCCACATGCGACTTTGTCTTTTACTACTTTTTTCTATCTCGTTTTTGGCCGTTATTTTCCGAACTCCTATATTATTCTCAATTTCTCTCTTTAGTATGCTGGTTTCTTTAATTATTTTCATATGTCTTAACAGCCTGGGTCATTGCTCTTTCCATAGTTCCCCAATGTCTGATTCCTAGCACAATTCCATTGCGTTCCTTGCTACTCCTTGTTACACAAACTGTCATATCTTCCTATGTCACATACGCAACACATGTTGCTATTTCTTCGTTTTCTTCACCTGGTCTTTCATTTTCATGTTTTAATTTATTATTTTGCTCTTGGAATTCACTCTACTCTCGGTGGTTTTCGGTGAAATTGTTGTAAATATCGGGTAATTGCACTCCTCTGCGCTTCTTTACCAGCGGAAAATCCCTCGCGATGATTTTTTTTGCTCTACTCCATTCCCTATTCTATAACTCGCTTTTATACCATAATAGTCTGTATTAATATATTTCATTATCTTTAGTATCAAAGTCCAACTTCTCTTCTGTTGTAGCTGTTCTTTGTATTATATCGCTTTTCCCATTTTAGTATTTCCGCCAACCAACCAGAGTATATTAAATATTGTCTTTACTACTTCACAGCCGCCTCTTACACTGCTTACTGTGTTGTTCTTTGTCTTTTATTTTGCATTAGTTGATACAACTACCAGCTTAACTTTAGTAAACACTATTTCTTGGGCGGCGCTCCGAAAGTAATTTTCAAATAGTGTCGGGCTATCGTTAGTTTTTAACCATAATTCGCATACCTTAATAATATTCAACATATAGTTTACTACTGCATAATTATCTTAATTACATAATACACAATTAGTAGTTAATTATGTGCTTGGAAAGCGATAATTTCAGCCGGAACAGGTACAATTTGATTATAATCACGCTAAAACAGTTCACTCCTCATTAAGTAATCTACGTTTTAACGTTTTTTAAACTCATATATTGTAGTGACAAATGTAACAGCAATTTCATCTGGCTTACATGCCATAACAATGGTCGCATCAATTAAATAAGGAGATCATATTTACGCATATAAAACCTGGAGATGTCATACAAGATAAAAAAATATAATACAAGAAACATTTACATCTTTTATATAATTCAATACACAAATATTATTAAGTTACGTCAGTTAAAAGTAATTAATTAAGAAAAAGGGGTCCCCTACCCTTAAAATAGCGGGCAAATACAAAGACGAAATGAAAATCCTTAAGGGAAGTTTCCTACGGCATGCAACAAAACCGTGCGAGATTGAAATTTCTTGACTAGACAAATAAAATGGGTTGCGTGAAGCGCTGACTAAATATAAAACAAGAAAAGATTGCCAAATGTTCGAACACGTGCTCGGGACGGAAAGCGGTAAGGCAGCGTTGTTGCTTTTACTTGATAAAAAATACCGACTTCATCGCAAACGGGGTAAATAAAAATGCCGAAACAACGACTGAATAATGAAAGAGTTACTCAAAGAAAATCTGCCTTGGTTAACACTATGTCTGCCAAGACAAAAACTCTCAGACCTTTAGGTTACGCAACATGTGTACTTAACATAGCTTAGAACTAGAATTACCCCGGCGCATTCACCAATATGTCGCGGATAGAGCGGTTAAGATCTTCAGGGATCGGTATTTCTTTCATTTCATCTACACCCAGGTATCTCCATGGTCGAGTTATTATACTCAGCCAGGCAGACAAAGAAACAAGAAAGAGAGTTTTTTGCCTGGAGCACGGCTATTTCTGCGTAAGTCGAGCGCAATATGCCCGGTAGCCACAAGCGGTAAATATACTTGCGACATTAAGCTGTTAAAGTATACAGCATTTTCTAGGATGGCATTCAGTGCTTAAGGAATTTTATTATTCTTATAGAGATCATTATTATATAATAATAATTTTGGATAATGAAGACAAAATGCAAATGGGTCTATAGTTCGATAAAATTGACCAGTCCCCAGATTTATAAATTGGTAAACTTTTAATTTTCTCTGAGAATATTCCTTCGGCCATACCTTTATTGAATATAAGAGAAAATGGATTTGCAATTACTTCCGTAATCTCTTTAAGCAACATTGTACTAGTGTTACACTGTACTAATGTTGATATGCTTATCAGATCTTTACATCTTTACATTTTTTATCTTTTATATCTTTACCGAACATCACATGGATAATCATTGCAGAATTAAAAGGTGAGTCAGACAAAGATGTGTAAATAAGTCAGCCAGGAACTTTAATAACAAAAGGCAATAAACCAACGGTTAGTCCCTTAAAAATGCTTGATGCAATCTAGAAAATGCCGGAATAGAAATCATCCGAAAGTATTAACTGAATAGTAGTTGAAACAATCGAGAGCAGAATATTGTATTTTCTATAAAACGACCAAGGATGAAAATTCAAAATGCACAATGCAATAAATCAGCCGAGGCAACTATTGACATTTAGGGTAACCATTTATTTCTGCGGTTCAATCCAGAACATAGGCATAGTTAGCTATACTAAAGAAACTATTTTGTTTTTTATACTGAAAGAATTGTTAATTCCGGGATATCTCATCATGAGTGACGCAGAGCTAGAATCCGGTACTGTCCCGCAAAATTCAGGACGTGCCCATTCGTCCTTATTTGCAAATTGGCTTATGTTATGTCTATCCCTAGCGCAAACCGCCACCACACTTAAACAGTGGACATTGACCGAATACCCGAACATATACAAAAGTCATTTTAACAACAAATGTATATATATATATATATATATATATATATATATATATATATATATATATATATATATATATATATAAATTAACCTTTATTTGGCATCAAGAAACAAACAAATGTAATTCGTTTCATTTTTCATTTGTATTACGTTTTAGCAATTGCTCTGCGGAATAAGTATTAATGAGATCTGTTTGAGACGACAAAGAAAGTACATGACGAAACAAATTTTCAAGGAAATTGCGTTTAAAGATTTGGAGAGAATCACATTGAACATTTTTATATAACCATATACAAGTTGTATATGATCGTAAAGAGAATTAATCGAATAATATAATAACTGCAAAAAGTATATAGTGTCATTTGAGAAACGATACATTTACACTTCGGGCCAAACCGGAAATTAATGTTATTTTCTAAATATGCCACAAATTAGTTTACGTGATCGTGAAATAAACAGTGCTCCCTCTTATTTGGATCACACTGTATACTTGGAATCATTATCCATAGCATTCTTCTGTAGAACCAGCCTTAACCAAACAGTGAAAAGCTTACAAAAAATTATTTTACATTAAGAAACCATTGGTGCAAAATTTAACAGAATCGGAAAAACCTGTAAATATTATCAGCCACACCTTTATATTAGACTTTATTTTCTCCAAGAGAAAACAGAGACTAAAATAATTAATATAAAGCAGCTACCAATACAAGATATGACTGCAGCTTTCTTAACGGACCCACCATTGGGAAGGGGGGTAGTTGGATATTTATTGCTCAGAGATCAAGGGGATAAAGTTTCCTTGAATGTTCTTTCCTGAAGGAAAAAAAATTCACCGTACATTATATTATAGTATTCTTAGTATTGTAAATATATGACATGTGTTATAGATAAGCAATGACAAGTTAGCAATATGTAGACGAATTGGAGAATCTCAAGGTCTTAGAGAGGAAGAAAATGGATGAATAAGGATGGCGATGAAGAAACACAACATAATAAATACTGATGAATGGGTAGTTAATGACTGCACATGAAATTGGATGGAGAATTGTATAAATATTGGCCCCAGAGGCATATAAGACTCCTGCTGACGTCACGAGCCAGCACTGAGGCCTTGATATATAGTATATGGTGGTAATATAGTATAAATTGCGATTTCTGTCTTAATATATTTTAATGGTACACGGAAAGTAACTAGAAGGTATTTTTTAATAAATGAATTACTGCAGATACAAAAAGTATAAAACTATCGGATGAACTATGGTACCTGCTTATTTCAGTATCTATCTCATAGCTTAATTTGAAACATCCTATTTTTCACAGTAAACTCTATAAATACCGTTATTTGGTACCCTTATAATATTAGACCCAGTCGTGTAATATACTGTTTACTATTTTCACTTCACCAACGCCACTACCTTACTCTAAAAATACATTAAAAATAAAACCTTACTGCGAGTACCATAACTATTCAGCCACATTTAAATACGTCTCCAATAGAAGGCCATATATAAAAATATCAAATAGAATATGCGATGTGTCTTACCTCATAGAAACCCCTATTGGGCATGGAAATCTCAATGCTGGCTCCATCATATTTAGGGCCGCCATCGTCGGGTCCATAAATTGGTATATTAAGGTAGACGGTATCGGTGGGAGTAGTATAGGACGTCTGTTGGCAATAACAGTTGGGTCTCGGCGACTATTTCGTTGCTGCATAGGTGGCAATTGAAATTGGGGTCTGCCCTGCTCCACTAAGTACTGAAAAAGCACAAAAATACTCACAGCTAGTGCCAATAACCACAACTGACCTATTAGAGCTCGAAAACAATCATTCAACGAATTGAAAAACATTTAAACCAATAATGAGAAGACCATATAGCAGATATGTGCCAGCAATGTTTTTTTTTTCTGAAACAAAAAATGGTGACGATCAGACAAAACTGAACAAAATTACAAACAATAATTCCGTAATATCCTTAGAGGACAGATCGGGGTATCTGTGGCCGTCGGCACTGCATTTGATATGGAACAATACAAGTTACAAGAAAAATGTCAAAGAATGGAAATAAGAGGGACATTTCACTCTCATTAAGTCATATGTAATTGATCGAACAGTTTAATTTTCAATCAACCTTTATCAAACACTTCAATAGAGCACCTAGAAACGAAATTAATAGCGGTGTACTACAAGGAGGCTATATATCTGGGAAACAGTTGCACTACAATTAACTTTGCTGACGACTCCACCACTATCACTGCAGGTGAAATGTTGGATGTTGTTGACAGAGGCAATCATGTGTTTTCGAGGTTTCAGGTGTGGTGTGAGCTAAATGAACTAGAACTAATTCAAGAAATATCAATTCATTGCAGATTTCGTGAAATAGGCGAGCTCCACACTGCCTGGTACGCAAAACGAGCATGTGATATTTACTATTTATTGCATTAGTCTTTAATTTATGTTGTAGGACTGTTTTTAGTGATAGTGATTAAATTATTTACCAAACCTCAAACCATCATTAAACCTCACCTGACATCCTTCTTTGCATAGAATTGTGTTATAAATGTCAAATTTCTTGTTTTATGATGCTAGGACTTTAGATTGGTTCGGCGGATTACGCGAAATATGTCACTCAAATGTGATATTTAGCTTATTTCGTGAATTCGGCAGTGTACTTCCTTTCCTCTTTCATGAACTGGGCAATGGACATATCTTTTTCATGAATTGGAAAATGGACCTGCCTATTAATAAACATAGTTTTTAATAGTTTTACAAATAATGTTATATTCTAGATATACAATAAACTGTCTTACATTTTTTACAAATTTGCAAAATATTGCAATATTATGGGTTATTCGGTGAAATAACGTGTCTTTTTCGTGGAAATCTAGTTATGGTATGCGTTCATCACTGGCACGTAAATGGCTATGTACAGTACATTAAAAAAACTGGACATGGATGCCCAGTTCGTACGCCTACAAATATTGAATGTTAGAGAGCTGCTATCACAAGAAGTGCTAACAGGTCTGATAATCGGCAATCACTAGCTATATGAAAATGCAGCATGGTATTCACAGGGTCCTTCAAGACGCTTAAAACTTCTTTATTACAAATTCTAAATGGCACAGCAATCTTAGAAATCAAGGTAAGGAAGCAACGTTGACATTTTTCAAGAACTTTTAAACCGATATCGAAAACCAATACATTTTTATATCGACGACAGTTTTAGACATTGGGAAGCTGAACATTCTGGCAAAATATTTCCAATAGAATAGTACAGAGGTCATTGTTTGGTGAGATATATACCCATATTGTTTCTTTATTTTTTATATAACATGAAAATATCCGTTTGGTAATTGTCAATTCCGAGTACAATATAAATATCTTGTAATTTATCGATTTGGAAAATTGGCCGCATTTTCCATTCTGAATTCAAGAAGGTGATCGAGGGCATTTGGAAGAAATTTTTTTTTAACAAATGTCAGTAATAACCCCCACATATTTAAATCCGATATAATGTGCAGCTAATAGCACATCGGATTAAAATATTGTTTCACACCACTAAAATAACATTTAAATCACTTGTTATGTGAGATTTATGTCGGTCATGCGTGTATATTATGTATATTAATTAGGAATTTTTGTCCGTGATATATATTTAAATATTCAGCAATCAGTGTCAATATATCTGTACCACTAGATACAAACAGTAATTACTTTTACTTCCAACTTGTATTCACTAGTCGTCCATTTTTGAACAAGTGCCACGACTAAAAAGTTTATCGTAAGTGGTAAATAATAATAATAATATTAACAAAAAAGAGAGGTTAAGTTTCGAAATTGGCGATTTAATTGAGTTTTATTATCATATGCCTTCTACCGTAAGATGTAGGTGTTTGTCTTTTACTTTTATCCTTTGTAATTGATTTATACCACGCTAAATTCGAATTAACCACAAATTTAATACTAATGCAGAAAACAATACAAACAAAAGACATAATTTGAAAATCAAGTTCAATTCTGAGTTATAAAAAAGTATCAAATAGAAGTGAACTAGTAACGGCACTGACGATTTATATGTTTCAAAATTGCCATACTTCAATTCCTTTTTGTTTTCACAAAGTCCGTCAGCAGTGGTATTTTAATACGCACAAAATTGAAATCACCATGGCCACAATATATCGTGTCGATAATTTAGTTGTGTTAATACTGACTAAGAGACTAAGAGAAGTATGTACGATATTAATGTGAGGCAGGGATATGTAAGTGGTAGATATATTTCTAGCATATATTTCTCAGTATATTTGTTAAAGAAGTTATCGGAGATAAATAAATGTATTATGGAAAAATTAAGTAATGTCAATCCGATCATAATATGCAGTACGAGCTTATATCTGACACACACTATGTTCATAGAAGTTGAAACGTGCCCTTTGAAAGATTTTTTTTGAATAATAAAAACTGTAGTTTAAAATAGGGAAAGCTGTATAACGATATGTAGAAATTGAAATTATTAATTACTTTCAGCATAATTTGATGACTTTCCTAAAATTGCTGATTTTAAGATAGTTTATTTGATTGAAACTCGTCCTGGCATGCATATATAATTGAACGTTTATTGTCGTGGATAAGTATGAATTTTTCTACAATATATATATAATATATATATATATATATTGTAGAAAAATTCATACTTATGATAATAAAACTCAACTTTTTTGTTAATATTATTATTATTATTTACCACTTACGATAAACTTTTTAGTCGTGGCACTTGTTCAAAAATGGACGACTAGTGAATACAAGTTGGAAGTAAAAGTAATTACTGTTTGTATCTAGTGGTACAGATATATTGACACTGATTGCTGAATATTTAAATATATATCACGGACAAAAATTCCTAATTAATATACATAATATACACGCATGACCGACATAAATCTCACATAACAAGTGATTTAAATGTTATTTTAGTGGTGTGAAACAATATTTTAATCCGATGTGCTATTAGCTGCACATTATATCGGATTTAAATATGTGGGGGTTATTACTGACATTTGTTAAAAAAAAATTTCTTCCAAATGCCCTCGATCACCTTCTTGAATTCAGAATGGAAAATGCGGCCAATTTTCCAAATCGATAAATTACAAGATATTTATATTGTACTCGGAATTGACAATTACCAAACGGATATTTTCATGTTATATAAAAAATAAAGAAACAATATGGGTATATATCTCACCAAACAATGACCTCTGTACTATTCTATTGGAAATATTTTGCCAGAATGTTCAGCTTCCCAATGTCTAAAACTGTCGTCGATATAAAAATGTATTGGTTTTCGATATCGGTTTAAAAGTTCTTGAAAAATGTCAACGTTGCTTCCTTACCTTGATTTCTAAGATTGCTGTGCCATTTAGAATTTGTAATAAAGAAGTTTTAAGCGTCTTGAAGGACCCTGTGAATACCATGCTGCATTTTCATATAGCTAGTGATTGCCGATTATCAGACCTGTTAGCACTTCTTGTGATAGCAGCTCTCTAACATTCAATATTTGTAGGCGTACGAACTGGGCATCCATGTCCAGTTTTTTTAATGTACTGTACATAGCCATTTACGTGCCAGTGATGAACGCATACCATAACTAGATTTCCACGAAAAAGACACGTTATTTCACCGAATAACCCATAATATTGCAATATTTTGCAAATTTGTAAAAAATGTAAGACAGTTTATTGTATATCTAGAATATAACATTATTTGTAAAACTATTAAAAACTATGTTTATTAATAGGCAGGTCCATTTTCCAATTCATGAAAAAGATATGTCCATTGCCCAGTTCATGAAAGAGGAAAGGAAGTACACTGCCGAATTCACGAAATAAGCTAAATATCACATTTGAGTGACATATTTCGCGTAATCCGCCGAACCAATCTAAAGTCCTAGCATCATAAAACAAGAAATTTGACATTTATAACACAATTCTATGCAAAGAAGGATGTCAGGTGAGGTTTAATGATGGTTTGAGGTTTGGTAAATAATTTAATCACTATCACTAAAAACAGTCCTACAACATAAATTAAAGACTAATGCAATAAATAGTAAATATCACATGCTCGTTTTGCGTACCAGGCAGTGTGGAGCTCGCCTATTTCACGAAATCTGCAATGAATTGATATTTCTTGAATTAGTTCTAGTTCATTTAGCTCACACCACACCTGAAACCTCGAAAACACATGATTGCCTCTGTCAACAACATCCAACATTTCACCTGCAGTGATAGTGGTGGAGTCGTCAGCAAAGTTAATTGTAGTGCAACTGTTTCCCAGATATATAGCCTCCTTGTAGTACACCGCTATTAATTTCGTTTCTAGGTGCTCTATTGAAGTGTTTGATAAAGGTTGATTGAAAATTAAACTGTTCGATCAATTACATATGACTTAATGAGAGTGAAATGTCCCTCTTATTTCCATTCTTTGACATTTTTCTTGTAACTTGTATTGTTCCATATCAAATGCAGTGCCGACGGCCACAGATACCCCGATCTGTCCTCTAAGGATATTACGGAATTATTGTTTGTAATTTTGTTCAGTTTTGTCTGATCGTCACCATTTTTTGTTTCAGAAAAAAAAAACATTGCTGGCACATATCTGCTATATGGTCTTCTCATTATTGGTTTAAATGTTTTTCAATTCGTTGAATGATTGTTTTCGAGCTCTAATAGGTCAGTTGTGGTTATTGGCACTAGCTGTGAGTATTTTTGTGCTTTTTCAGTACTTAGTGGAACAAATAAAACAAAGGTATTTAATTTTGTAACTACAGGCTATAACCGTGCTATGATTTGTCATTCAAATCAACAAATTCAACGCAACAACAACATTCAGCGGTAACAAATGCACATTTACATTGTGCTTATGTCGTCTTGTATACTGTTCTTTCATACATACACATACTACATAGAAACAAATAAGTAATTAATTCAATTTTCCGATTAAGACGGCAAAGATTAAACATTATTTTCAAATCTTACCATACTGTGGTGTATAATTTGGTGGCGGGCTGATCTGGGTGTAGGCCAACGTGCGGACTTGATTACCCGGCGAATTGACCATTAAGTTTGCACTACTGCTAGTTCCAGTCGATCCCTGGACGGTGTTGCTCTGCACCGGTGCCGGCATTATTGCAAAATCCAGTTTACCTGTCCCCTAAAGTGACGTGAATAAGTGAGCAAACCAACAATTGAACGCCGAGCAGCGGGTAAAATGACGGTGTCTGCAAACCGCTCGATAAAATTCGTAGCCGTTGGTATTCTCAAGTCAATGATATGATATGAAATCCCTCTCAAGAATATTTTAATTAATCATGAACTTATATTAAATTCAAACGAAAATATCAAATTCGCTAAAGGCATATAGGCAGCACATTTAAGCACCGATCAATATAAATGCTACAACATTTTCAACAACCAAACACCAATAAGTACGGCGTGAGACTTTCGATTGAGGCGCGCCAAATTAATTGAAGATGTAACTACAAAGAAATAATAGCACGATATGACCCAACGGACACAACTGCAATGACGCTAAATACGGGGATACAAATCATACTGAAATACATACATACATATTCCGGAAAGCATAGAGGTGATTTTCGCTATTTAACATTTCTGCGAGAAAATCGCTTGTATTTTGGACTTGCTGCATATTGAGTTGCCTAGGTGAGCATAGGCGCTCGGGCACTGCTGGTGTCATCATATGGTGAGGTGTGTTTGTGTCTTCGTATGGTGGAACAATTCTTGGAGGTGTTGGTAGGGGTGTGTAACGGACACAACAAAACTCGGTCGAGCGGGTGGCTGCAGATGGTGCTACAGACGAGCATGCGCCCGTCGTAGCGAGAGCGATGACCTTGTAATTATTAATACTTATACAGGTAACCTTCATATAACACGGGAGTTACATTCCAAAAAAAGCCCTGTTATGCTAATCTGTATTATACGAAACAAAGAATTAGTACGAGTTAGGTTCCAAACATGAAAAAATCATACTATTATATTTTCATAATTAAGATAAATATCTTTATTAAAATTTTCTTCTGAAGTAACACAATAATAGTGGTATGTTACCTATCTCCAAATGGTAGGAGGATTCATGCTACAGCGTGGGTGCGGAAACTAGAACAACCGGTGAGAACAGCGCGCGGACAAGACGTCGTGGCGGGCGACCAGAACAAGTCGTCAGCATGTGGATCCCGCATCACTGTCGCCCGCCCGAGGGATGCATTCATGGTACTAGTCTCCGCACTTAACCTATTATCCTCCAAAAAGGGTGGAATGCGGATCTTCGAGAGTGGCGACTACATACACCATCGCTAACAGCTGCGCAGCTGTCAAGGAGGATGCGGAGCTAGAAGGTGCTACCAGAAGATATTTTGAGCGACCACAGATATATAACTTATACGATAGAACCTAGAGCAGCGCACGGCTCCGGCAGCAATACCTGTCAACTACCAACCGGGTGAAGAGATGGCTGATAGAGCAGGTGGTTTAGGAGCTACTCAGAGCCCCTCTTGAAGGCATGACGATGCAAGAGACGGACGATCCCAACCAAATGGCAGAAGATTGCAATTCCGTTCAGATCAACTGGGACAAGAAGACGCGCGTCTTAGAGGTGGAGATGGCCCTGGCACAGTAAAAACTAGGAAAGGCAGCGGGGGAAGATGGGCTGAAGGCAGAGGCTTTCAAAAAGCTACCGGAGGAAGGAAGGGAGAAGGTGTGGCAGAGTATTAACAGGTGTGGAGTGAAGAGGATGGAGTGCCGGAAAAGTGGTGTGTGGGGGTGGTGGTTCCGGTGCACAAAGTCTCCTCCTTTGTGCCTCGGACTAAAAAACTTGGGCGGGGATAACCTCGTAATGGCGTGCAAGATCTGGGATGCGTGTGTAAAACCTATATTGTTGTATGGAGTGGAAGTGTGGGGATTGCGTGAATGGGAGGTAATAGAAAGGGAGCAAGGTTGGTTTCTGAAGAATCTACTAGGGCTCGAAAGGTCGACACCAAGGGCAGTGCTGTTGCAGGAGACAAGTCGTATGAGTATGTGGTGGGGTGTGAGGGTTGTGAAGTTTGAGGAAAGATTGCAGGATTTGGGCGAGAAAAGACTGGTACGGGAGGTATGGATGAGGTGTAAGAGTAGAACAGAGAGTAGATGGAAGAATAGAGTAAGGATGTATGAAAGTGTGGGTATGTCTGAGGTGTGGGTAGAGGAGAAGCTGAGAGAAAGGGGTAGCCTAGGAACTGAGATAAGGGAGAGATTGAGGGATATTGAGTGGCAAGAAAGGCAAGTGAGAATGGCTGAGAGCTCATACAACCCTGGCTACGTAGAGTGGCCAACGCAGGGTAAACTCCCGAGCTACTTAGCCAGCGGAGAGTGGAGCAGAGAGTACAAAGTATGAATGGCAAGAGCGAGGTGTGGTTCAGAAGAGCGAGGAAGAAAAGTGTGGATGGGGCTGGGGTACACCGCGTGCGCGCTGTTTAGGTAGGGGAGTGACACGTGGTGGCACCTCCGCAAAGAATGTGAGGGAGTGAAAGAAGAGTGTGTTGGAGAGTGCAGAAAGCTGAACAATGGTTAGGAGAGGATGGGAAAGGCGTGAAAATCTGTAAGAGGTTGAAGTGGGAAAGGAAATTGGCGAGGGCAGAGGGAGTTTATTTTAGTGGATAGAAAAATGTATTTTATGTGAATTCGTATTCTTTTTTTGTGTGTCTTTTTTGATTTCTTTCTGTGAAAGTACTGTTTTTTTTTCGACTGGAATGTGTGTAAAAGGAAAAGGTTGGGCTGAATGATAAATAAAGGTCTTTACTGGTGGTGCCAGGAGGTCGCGGATGCCAGAAGGGAAGCCAGCAGGTCTAGCAGACAGGTCCAGAGGGCGTTAGCGGTCGGGGCACCAACAAACCACCTCCAGGACCAATACCGGGCTACGCGAAGGGAGTAAAAGCTCGTCATCATCCGGGAGAAAGCCGCGAACGCGTCCCACGCGTCTTTGTCTTGGAGCATCCTGGCACCGATGTCGTCAGGGCCGGAGTCACCAACCTGTAACCAGAGATTACGTCTATTCATTTCCCAACAGAAGATGGTGTGGACCGGATCATCGAACCCACCACAGTATCTATGAGTCAGCCTTCCCTATCTGGTGGAGGTATGTTTGAAAGACTCCATGTCCGGATATGGTCTGGGTGGTCCATGATCCAGGTCCCCGTGTCCCCTGGTGACCCACAGCTCCAAGCGTGGGATAATCCTCCTGGTCCAGTCACCCTTTGTAGTCGTGTCCCATCTCGCCTGTCATTTCCGGAAGGTTTCCTCCCTTGCCTTCTCTCGCGCCTCCTTTTTCGTGGTCCCGTTCTTCTTAAGATCGTACGCCTTCGCTCGGTCAGTGATGAGTAGGTCCCCGGGAATGGTACCCGGTAGGACCTCCTCCGCATCCGTGGATATGGTGCGGTAAGCCCTACATATCCTTATAGCACTGGTGCGTAGAACCTGTCACAGCCTCTGGTGTTGGTAGCCCTCGCCCCGGCGGGGGCTGCGTACGTCCGTACGTTTTTCTAGACCTAGCAAAGGCCTTTGATACAGTACCACACAATATACTTCTACAAGAACTAAAAAAATACGGTGCAAGAGGAAGAACCTTGACGACAGTATAAGCGAACCATTAACAACTAATATAGATGTACCACAAGGTACGGTTTTCGAACCTATACTATTTACTGTGGATATTAAATCTTTACCTAAACTTAAAATTGATGCTACCATAATATCTTATGCGGATGACACTGCGCAAGTATTTAACACTAAAAGATGGGAAATGGCTAAAGAATTGACTATAAAAGGTTTCAACATTGTTAGAAATTTCACAACAAATTATCACTAAATCTAACAAAATCAAAATATATGGCATTCTTACTAACATCTGGCAATAGACCAAGCTTTTCAAGTATACTAGTTGAAAACGATATAAAAATAAACGAAGAACTTCAAATAAAATATCTAGGAATATTAATAGATAAACACCTAAAATAGGAAGAACGTAAATAAATTAACACTTAACGTAAAGAAACTAATTCGTAAATGTTCTGGATAGTTGGCTGGAGGGTAGCATAGCTACAGACACTTAGGCCTCAAAATGGGCCCATTGTGAAACCTCCCTTAAAGGCTGCTCACTCGTCCCACCAGTCAATTTTGCGTGCAAGCCGCAAAACTCTGGCGGGTGAGGAGCTGCCAATGCTGACCATACTAGGCCAGCACTCCCCTAGTATTAGATGCCTGGTGTTTACTGAGCTGGACAGAGGCATATTACATGCTCTGCTGTTTCTAGTTCTTCATTGCACCCTCTACATAACGGGCTGTTCACCAGACCCATCGTGTGTAGGTGTTTGTTTAGCCGGCAGTGGCCGGTTAGGATGTTAGTCAATAATTTCAGATTAGGTCTAGATAAGTTAAGGCGGGCCGTGGCTGCTATTTTACAAGGTGGCGTAATTGCTACCTTTGATTGTTTGCAGCCCGGCGTTTCTCGCCATCTTACCTTGTGTAGAGCATGTGTCCTATGCTCTATTATTTTTTTCAGACTACCTGCAGAAAGTATTTCATCCTCTTGGGTTGTTGGAGGATGTGAGGATCCCTTCCTGGCAAGTTCATCTGCTATTTCGTTCCCCTTGATGCCACTATGTCCTTTTATCGAGCAGAGTTCTAGTTTGTTATATTTAGCTAGCTCCTCCAGGCTGTGTAGACATGAATATAACTCTTTCGACACAAATGTGTTGGCATTTAGTGCATTTAGAGCTGCTTTGCTGTCGGTGAGTATTTGGATATGTTTATCCTTAATATTCCGTTCAGCTAAAATTTGAACACATTTTAGTATTCTTGTTAATTCCGCTTAAGAAGACTGTCGTGAGTTTTCCAAGTGGTGCACTTATCTTGAGATCGAGTTCTGGTGAGAATATTCCATAGCCAGCTCTCGTCTTAGTTTTGGATCCATCTGTATACATGGTTATGTTGGCGCCTTGTGGGATACCATCCATTGTGATGATGGTCTGAAAGTGTTTGACAAAACTGTATTTGGGTAGAATTCTGTCGCACTTACCTTCTATGAGGGGGTCTAGTTTGATAGCTTCACTCAGTATGCTCCTGTGTCCAATGATTCTACCTTTATCATGCCACAGGTTGAGTGAAGATAGCCTTAATGCTGTTTTTACTGCAGTCTCCCTTATAAGAAGGTCGAGTGGTTGTAGACATAACAGTGCTTCAAGAGCTGCTGTGGGCGTTGTAGCGCCGGTGATGGTAAGACACGCCATCCGCTGGATGTGTGATGCTTTGAGATTGTTGTAACTTGTTTGGTTTTCGACCACCAGACTATTGCACCATATGCGATAGTTGGTCTTATGATCGCGGTATATATCCATTGGGTGATCTTGGGAGACAGGCCCCATGTTTTACCAACCGCCCTGCGGCATTGCCAGAATGAGGTGCAAGCTTTTTGCAGCTTGGATGTTTTATGCTCATTCCAGTTCAGTTTTGTATCCATGATTAATCCTAGATATTTTACTTTATCTGTGAGAGTCAGAGGGACCTTAAAAAGAGTTGGCATGTTCATGAGCTCGATTTTTCTCTTCCTCGTAAACAATATCAGCTCTGTCTTTTTTGGGTTAACTGTTGGTGAATGGCTATCGCACCAGTTCTTAACAATCTGTAGGGCACTCTGCATGAGATTACAGAGTACACCTTCGTAAATGTTACTTAATACGCAACATTTTACGTTTACGTAATAAAGATTTACAATCCTTAAACATTGCACAAAAATAGATCTTAAAATTTATTTACAATTTCTCTAAAAGCACCCGACGAAAGAATTATATAGTATTAACATCCCTAATATTAGAACACTCTATATAACAAACTTATGTATATGCATGCTGAAAACAAAAACATGCAAGACCAAATTTCTCATAAATATAAAACCAAAAGTAAATTGAATGCAAATATCAAAATTCCAACTAACAAAGGCAACATTAATTCTTTCAACTGTATGGCACCAAAATGCTACATTTTTTTACCAACAGAAATTTAAAACATACAGAATAATAAATTAGGTATTTATAATAAAATGCAGAAAATTTATTTATGAAAATGACTTCATGTATGAAAAATTAACAGGTAATCGATAAATGTTTCACAGCATTTTCAGCCAATGCCAAATCTTTTTAAATCTTATAAATATATAAATTAATAATTTGTAAATATGTATGCACATTCAAAAGCCTAGGTGCATTAACAGGGCTAATATTAATTACTGTAAATTTACATTACTAAACGCAATAATGTAAAAGTAATAAATGTAAATAAGTAAATAAATAAATAAGTGGTCTTGTCCTGGTTTGGGTATAGTAATTATTGTCCCTGTCTTCCAGGCCAGTGGAAGAAGTTTTTTTATAACCAAAAGTTATATTGTTTCCATATGCATGTTATGTATGTCTTCGTCAAGTTGTCTCAGTAAAACTTTTATAATCTCTCTGTTCATTTAAAACTACGAAGTACTTTTCCTCGTCTATATCTTGTATTAGGTCATCGTTTATTGATAATGTATTACATTCATTCTTATACCATTGTTCTACATTATGTTCTTTATTTAAGCCTTGTGTTGCTATATTAGCAAAGCTGTAAAAGTTTCCCCGAAATGGCTTGCAAGCAATTTTGCTTTCTCAGTGTCAGTCATGTACTCGTGATTGTCGTATATTAGTTAATTCGCTTTGAAATGTCTTAATTGAATTTTCGTCCATGCGTTTATTCTTTAACTTCTTTGACAATTGTTTTTCTAAAATAAATATGTTGTTCGCATGTCATACTTAACGTATATTCATAGTATAATTAATAATGACATAATACTGTGGTGTGGTACTCCTGCATCGACAACATATTTGCGTTACAAAAAAGTGCGTGAGAATAATAGCTGGTTTAAAAAAAAGCTACAAAAATCACTTTGCCAACCTAAACATATGCACAGTACCTGAATTATTCATCTTAAGCAGTTTTCGTTTATCATAATTTGCTGCATAGGAAGGCGAATGGTTGGCATGGGTCTCAGAGGTACTATGGAATGACGATATCCATACTACGTCAAAACTTTAAGAGCGCCGAATATCGACAGAGACATTATTCAACAAGTGAATAATCACGGAACTAATACATAAATAGAAACCGCGCCCTCTATATAAGAGTACTATTATTACGATTATAAGGTATTGCACGTGCAGAAGAAAACGCTTTTACGCATCGTAACGCACCCCACCACTCCCCACCCGCTAACAGACGAAAACCACATGTGATTTATAGAATGTGAATTCATTAGCTAGCTGCAGACGGGCGCACTATCAGACGACTTTGCTATTTGAATTATATCAAAAATAGAATAAAAAAATATTTGCATATTACTCGGCAATCGTTGACGAAGTAGGAGAGTATGACATAGATGCGTCAGAAAATATATTTTTATGAACTTTAATCAAAAGTTCGCTAGTAATAATAAATTGGGATCAAATTATGTAAATCTCGGTCTACCTAAACCGATGTCGCATGAAAATAAGAATTATATGAATGATAGCTGCAACATGTTTTGCGTTAATTTAACAATGCTTTATTGCAACTACGCAGTTTTCTTTTGAAATTGTTATTTAATATTTACATCCCTCGAAGCGTTCCACTCGATATGGGTACCGATGTGGTCGCCTAAAACAGGCTGGACACGCGATGGGTCGGTTTATAGCCTAGAAACGGCCGAAATCCTTTATTTCACTTCAATGTCGATAATATAGTAAATAATAAACAAATGCGCTAAACGGTTTCATCTGAATATTGTACCTTGCATCTAGCGCACACTCGTGCCCCAAAACAAATATATCCCCAAAACCATAAACAAGCGCAAACAATAATAATACTAGAAACTGAGAGAAAGTACCACCATTAAAATCTTGGGTACATTTCCGCCCAACTAATCATTAATACATCTCATTGGTAATTGAGTGTAGCCAGCCCTCTGAATATATTTTTACCACCACCATTTAACGTAGTTCACAAATTTTGGATAATGTAATTATGTGTTAGTTCTTTAAGAGGTTTAGGCCCGTGAACTACCTTTAAGAGCGATACATTGTTTTAAAGCGTGCTTTTGTGGAAGTAGTTTCACAAAGTAACCATTCTAAACGCGAATTAGAAAAAAATATATAAAATATATATATATATATATATATATATATATATATATATATATATATATATATATTTACGCGTGTGCTATGCGAATCTGGATATATATATATATATATATATATATATATATATATATATATATATATTCACTGGACTCAAAATAAAAATTAGGAAGATGAGTCCAGTGAACATTTCATTATCATATGTATTCGAATCATTATGGTCACTTTCTATACGAATTGCACTATGCGCAAGACAATCTTATTGAAAGTGCAGTTTTTGTAAGGCCTGTACACTTACTACTATTATTTTGAGAACTAACAACTCCATTCGTGGTTTATGTTGATTCCTCCCAAAAAAGAATTCTATAAAAATATCTATCGTCCATAATTAATTCTCCTATAGACAGACACAATTCTAGACGAAGGGCATAATCTCTTTCCTCAAGCATATGTACTTTTATTGCTTTATATAGATGAAATTTTACATCAGATAAAACTTTTTGCAAATAACTTATGTTTAAATCTTTTTAACTTTCCCTGCGCGTTTTTTGTCTAATCTCTTACCGAATTCAAAGCTACCAATATTGCTGCATCATTATCATCATGAATTTGTTTTTCTTCTTAAGATTCTTTACATCTCCAGTGGTATCAAATTTAATTTTTACCGTCGAACACAATTTATAAATGCATATTTTCCCGGGTATATTTAAATCGTTCAATACAATGGTGATTCTATATGTCTCGAATACGTAAGTAAATTCATTATTATTGAATTGTCAAACTAATTACTGTTATAAGATGACTTAAGGTCGTTTTAGACAAGACAATTTCTTGACTCAAAAGTTAGTCAAGATACGAGACAATCTAAATTGTCTCGTATCATACAGCAAATTATTTGAAATATTGAATTGGATGGTAAATCGAATGGAAAAATATAACGCGTTCTATTTGTCAAGGACAAATTGCATAGGAGGAGGATATATGAATTCATTTCTTGAACAACTTTTGAGCTAAGAAATTGTCTTGTCTAAAACGACCTTTAGATTAACAACTGCAATTTTCCGCTCTTGAAAAAATATTCCTATGTTTTGTACAAAATACTTAATAAATAATTTTATTAGAAAGAAAAAATGTACCGCTGACTGAAATGTCACCTGTTATTTGTGCCATTTTTTCAAAATATACATTCCATTTAGGTAAAGTATGTTTTTTGTTGTTGAAAATTTCGAGAATAGATAATTTAATCAATATATCAGACTTAAATATTAGGCACGTATACCGATTTTCATAACATTAAAAAATTATAAAAATCCTACAAATAAAATCATATTTCATAACAACAAAAATTCCAAGATTATTATGATACGTAAAGTAGTGTGAAATGTGTCCCTGTGAAATTTTGAGTTATGAGTGCTACTTATTGCATTTTTGTATTCAAAATCACCCTTTATGCGTGGAGAATGAAAATAATACTGTAAACCCTGGAAGGATATAGAATTGTGGAAATTGACTATTTCCTTACGAAGCGTTTGATTCTGCAACAAGAACATATTGCACTAGTGGTTCATTACAACTGGACTAAATACGGAAGGGAATTAGCAGCACATTCATATTGAAATGTAGTGGATGTCATATATCTGAACATATACAATCAGAGAACGTTAAGGTTGCGAATAAAGCTATTATTTGGGGAACACTATCTATCGGAGGGTGCTACAGTCACACTGAAGAAATGATGAGTGTATTAAATATACCAATAATGACCAAGAGAACATTGTATAAATTACAAGAAGGCAACTGTCAGACACTATATGAGGAAGCAAGACATATATTTTTGACTCAATTCCAGAGTTTTCGTACTAATTATAGTTAAATAAATAAACTTTTAACTTTTAACTTTTAACACTTTCAAAATAATAAGTCTAGTTGAAACAAATTGTTTCCTCATATAGCGTCTGACAGTGGCCATATAAATTAACATTTCGTGAGCGTAATTGCACATTGTTATTCGTAAAACATTAGTAATCAATTTTATAGTTGTTTTACTTACCGTGAGTAGTCGCTACACAACGGCAAATAATTCCACACCTTTTTAGCCATTACTTGGCTATGGACATTGAATGGAACCATTATCATATATTAATTTAAACAATAGCAAATTGTTACCTATCTATTAGACTATATCATTTAGCAAGAAAACACACGGAAAAAATGTCTCAGTTTGTTAATATTTTTGGTCTTTGTAGGTATTTAACATTACAACAACAGCTTAACATATTACTTTGTAAGGTCTTTAACTGACCATACAAAGTAATATAAACATCATTATTACACTGATATGTTTAAGCTGAGGTGAAGTGGAATCCTGTCCCTTTTTTTTCAGATATTTGGGAATTTGAAAATCCTTTCAACAAATATTAACAACAAAATATCTTTGTACAGTTGTTTATCATCAGTCTTGTATTTAAGAAGCCTACTGAGAGCAGGAATAACATGAAACCTATAATATCTGGGTTATATGCTTCATATGTCATTCAATAATTATATGTACATAATATTATATAATGTATGTTATATAAATGTCTATTTAGTTTGAAATTGAAATATACCATTAAATCATATATATATTTTATTTTGACCCTCAAATACAAGCTATTTGTTGATTTTAATTACATTGAAAATCACAAACTAAAATTATATGTTAGTTGTGATTTTAAATGTATTTAAAATAATATATCTATCCGTTCGTTTTCAATATAGTTCGTAGATCGGTACAGCTGCACTATCGCATACTCAATTCAAGGTCACGCGGACTGCATGGTCCATATTTTCAGCGCTCTCTATTGCCAAACGGCTAAACAAATATCTCGATATAATTGCGGAATTCTGCATGAATTTGCTTAGAATGTAAAATTATTAATATTTTGTTAGTATTTTAAGACTTTCTCAAAAACTACTTGACCAATTTCAAAAAACATAATACGGAAATGTAGTTCAAGTAATAGCGCGTATAGTGACACTGAGCAATATGTAGAAATATAACTATATACTTGTACATTGGTAAAAGCATATACGATTTTTTCATGTACTGACTTTAACAATAACATACAAAATGTAGAACCATATTTCAAGTAATTAAAGTACCTTACTATTAACTACAATGATTCAGGAATTGATTAGTATATATTTTGAAAATATTACTTTGATACAACTTAAGAAATGCTCAAAAGAATTGATGCTTGTCGCCCCATAAGCAACACATTGTAACATAAAATCATGGTGGGGGGTATACCGCCTTCTTAAGAAATGCCTACAGTCTAGAAAAGACAAGTCCAACAAATCCCAGTTTCACGTCCTCGTCGTGACCTATGGGTGCCGGGTGTATTATGGGTGTACGTGGCGCAGTAGACGGAAGGGGATGAGATGCAAGCCTCCGGCGTCTCAAAATTGAAACAAATCGACTAAGGAAAGAAACCTGAACAAAAAAATCCTGGTCCTTTAACCCCATTATTCGGGAAAAAAATTATAAATGTTAAAAAATCTTAAATACGACTGTTATACTGGATGGATACAAAAGGAGTCTATACAAAGGAAATTGGTTATGCGAGTGGCCACATGGAATAAGGATTAAAAACAAAAAAAGCAGAAGTCTTTCATGAATTGGCCAAGATGAAAATGGATGTGTACATACAGAAAGCAAAGGGCGAGGAAGCGAATATGAGATAGTGGGGGAATATATACATGTATACATTGGTGTTAAAAAAGGCTTATAGATAATAAATTAGAACTGACGATTATACGAAAAATTATAGAATGTATTATCAGCAATACAAAAAGACACAGAAATACTACTGTTAGGTGACTTAAATGGACGTACAGAAGAAGAAGAAAAGAATCGAATAATAGCCAGGTATGGACAAAAAAAATTAAAAGATAACGGTAGACTCCTAATTCAACAATGTCAAACTATGCCCCTAACGATAATGAATGGCAACCTACCAATTAACTATATAATTCAAAAACAAAATTCAAAAATAACAACTAAGGACGTAAAGGTACATCGGGACGCCGAGTGTGGATCGGACCATCCTAATAAACTATAGAAGATTAAGTGCAAATAAATCAACAAGCGAGGGAAACAGAAAGGGTAATGCATGGGAAGTTATAAACAACTTACAGAGCTTCGAAAATTAATCCTCGAAGTTTCTATATAACAAGCTACAAGGAGTGCAAAAAGTAAAAGAAAACAAGATAGCCGAGGAACTCTACCAACCAATAAAAAAGTACACGAAATAGGCAGCGGAAGAAGCTATAGGACATCCACTCTGAAACAACAACAAAACTTAGCCGTAGTGGTCCGAAGAAATAGGAGAAATGGTATAAACAGAAAAGGAAGCTTACCAAACAAACTGTACCCTGGAATTATTTTTTTCAAACATGACGAAGATAGGACTTAATCGTGTAGAACGACCAGCTATCAAAAACACAGGAGCCTGTGAGAATGAAAGTGGTGTAAGTCACATTTAAATTGTTTTGAAACGGAGAATATTTTGCGTTTGGTATTTGTGTAAGTTGACCAATACCAAACCCAAAATGTTTTCCTTTTCAAAACAATTCAACAGTGAGTTACACCACTTTTATTCTCACATTGTCATATATAAAAAGGCAAGATAGGAAACATATTTTCGCGGCCTGCGACAACAAAAGGGCTAAGGCAGCCCAGCTATTTACAGGAAGCATTAAGTTACTGGAAAAGGGAATACAAATGGGACAAGAGCAAGATTTAGAATTTAAGTTAAGAGAGATCAATACAGGAAACGAATATAGATATGGATATGGAACCATAATTTCGAAAGAAGGAACATCGAAGCAAACGGAGTGTGTCAAGGAAAAAAAGCTATATGTATGCTGAATCCAGTACTGTGGGCCAAAGAAATGAAACTGAATACGATGTTAAGAATCTACAAAATAACCGATAACAACGTATGGCGCCGAATGCTGGCAAATGTCAAAGAAAGAAAGGAAGGAAACCGTAGAAATGGACTTGCTAAGAAGAGCATACAGACTATCCTAAATTGATCGTATAAGAAATGAAACCATAAGAAGAAAGACGAGAAGAATATATAATGCCACGGGAGGTATAGAAACACGATAATTAAAATGGAACGGCCACGTACAAATGACAAGAAAGATGGCCTATTATAGCATTCGAATACAGGCCAGCATGCAGAAGAAGACACACCAAACAACCCAGAGGATGGACGTCATTACGGCAACAATAAGAGATAGAACACTAGAGGAAGAAGAAAGGAATAATAGAGATATATAGAAAAAAATGCTAGATGTGGCAAAGCTGTAGGGATCTCGCCACATACAAAAACATATATGTATCAAAGTATCTATGTATCAAATATTCTTTTTCTTTTAGACCGTTTTCGTATATTTGTGTATTTATATATTTACTTATTTTTATGAGATAAAACCATCTATGTATCTATCTAGATGCTTCCAATTTTTGAAAATATTAGGTAGGGAACTTATCAATAAGATGCCACACAGTATGGACATTTAAAGAAAAAATTTTTACCAACAATTGTCTAAATGAACGACCAACATTTATTGAGCTATTTTTAGATTTTACCAATCCAGAAAATCTAGGTGATTTATAGGATCAATTGTGAAATTTGTTAACAGTCAACCGGACTGAACTTGATACAGAATTAAAAGACACCATTAAAACGGTTCTCAATTCTGAGAATGCCATTAAAATTAATGTTTGCTAGATATATACCAACTGTATTAAGTATGCCAATTAGCAATGCAGTGGTTAAAAGAGTTTCAATTCGATTTTCAATCATCTTCTTCCATTATGTACCGTACCGTGCCGGGTCACTCTGGCATTGGCGATCTATCTTCCGCCAGTCTAAATAGGTGCTCCTAGTTTATTCACGAATGTTCCTCTGCCAGGACATTTGTTTTCTACCGATACCATGGCATTCCTCGATTGTTCCTTTCAATATTAGATGGATAGGTTATATTTACTTTGATATTGTACTTGAGTGTCAATCCTTCCACACCATATAGAAGAATGGACCAAACGTTTAACCATTCTTTGTCGTAATTTGAGGTTGAGGTTATGGTCGCAGAAGAACGGTCTCATTGTATTAAATGCGTTACGGGCAGCATCAATTTGCCATTTACAGGTAAAACATGTCTGTTGATTTTCTATTCTTTGCGACTGATGTGACATGCAGCAGGTGTTGTTCTCCGACTTCTTTAATAACACAAACTTGTATAGACATTTGCATCTTTGTTGACTTATCTAATAATATGGAACACCTTATTGATGTGTAAACTGCATAATCAGGATTTTTATTAAGTTCTGTTAAAATCTTGATACAGCGGTCTACAACAAAATTTGAAAGCCATTTCTTAAGAGACAAGGTGGAAAATTCCTCATCATCTATTTCACTACATAGGAAAATATTCATCCTTTTTATTTGTAAGGCATGCTTCGAGGTAATTAATTAGGCACATTTCATTCCAATATAATTTGTAGTCCACAACTACCCTATATAATCATAACATACGCATCCAGAATATCTCTATTGTATAAAAAACTGTATATAAAATCGTAGTAAATGTTTTTAGGACGACCGACCTATCGTTTGTTTAATTCTGTTGCTGTCATTATAAAACTCAGAGTCGACTGTTCGAATCACCGTCGAGGGTGTAGCCTTTTTACCTATTATAACTCGTAATACTATTGGTATAATAAGTATTTTGAATGAACTGTAATCCTTAAAGTAGCGAGTTTATTATAAGTAATAATAATCCCAATCGGACATGGGAAATTCGCGCAGCCATATAAATGATCAAATTACGTAAAAGGCCTGTAAAAATGTATAAAAGTGGATCCGCGTTAATCTAAAAAATACTTTTTGTAACCACTATTGGGTTAGCAACAAATGGTGAAAATTTGAAAAAAAAACTCCGTGGGCTATGATGGAAAATTCAATAATTTTGACTTTGCCTTCGTCCAGATGGGAGCGAAAAAGTTAAAAATAAAAAAAAATAGAAGAAACTACGTGCTCGGGTTGGGACTTTCCATTTTCTAATTGTTATTTTGTTATAAATATTGTATATTTTTTTCAAATCAATTGTATGACGGTGGAATTTTAAAAATAATAATAATGAAACATACTCGACTTTGTCGCCGAAAAAAATATACTTAGAATCAAAATTTTTCAATTTCCTTCGGCCATCTGATGCAATGCTATGTCCTGAACCAAAAAAATTAAACAAAATATGTTGCATTATTTTGTTATGGACTCAGCCTCTAAAATCGGATTATCCAGACATGAGCGTAAAAGTTTAAAATTTAAAAAAAATAGAAAAACCAACCTGCCGGTATACAGATTTTCCATTTTACTTTATCATATTGTTATAAACATTAGGCAATTTCTTTCAAATCCAGGAACATTGCGCATCATGGTCAAAAATAATAATAATGATATAAAAGTTAGTCGCCAAAAAAAAAAAACTTAGAATCATAATCTTTCAATTTCCTTCGGCCATCTGATGCACTGATATGTCCTGAACCAAGATCCAAAAAAAAAAATTAAATAAAATATGTTGCATTAATTTTTTAAGGACTCTAAAATCGGATTATCCAGACATCAGCGTAAAAGTTTAAAATTATTATAATATAAAAGTTAGTCGCAAAAAAAAATACTAAGAATCAAAATTTTCCAATTTCCTTCGGCCATCTGATGCAATGCTATGTCCTGAACCAAGATCCAAAAAAAAATTAAACAAAATATGTTGCATTATTTTTTTATGGACTCAGCCTCTAAAATCGGATTATCCAGACATGAGCGTAAAAGTTTAAAATTTAAAAAAAAATAGAAAAACCAACCTGCCGATATACAGATTTTCCATTTTACTTTATCATATTGTTATAAACATTAGGCAATTTCTTTCAAATCCAGGAACATTGCGCATCATGGTCAAAAATAATAATAATGATATAAAAGTTAGTCGCCAAAAAAAAAATACTTAGAATCAAAATTTTCCAATTTCCTTCGGCCATCTGATGCAATGCTATGTCCTGAACCAAGATCCAAATAAAAATTAAACAAAATATGTTGCATTATTTTTTTATGGACTCAGCCTCTAAATCGAATTATCCAGATATGAGCGTAAAAGTTTAAAATTAAAAAAAAATAGAAAAACCAACTTGCCGGTATACAGATTTTCCATTTTACTTTATCATATTGTTATAAACATTAGGCAATTTCTTTCAAATCCAGGAACATTGCGCATCATGGTCAAAAATAATAATAATGATATGAAAGTTAGTCGCCAAAAAAAAAATACTTAGAATCAAAATCCTTCAATTTCCTTCGGCCATCTGATGCACTGATATGTCCTGAACCAAGATCCAAAAAAAATTAAACAAAATATGTTGCATTAATTTTTTATGGACTCAGCCTCTAAAATCGAATTATCCAGATATGAGCGTAAAAGTTTAAAATTAAAAAAAAAATAGAAAAACTAACCTGCCGGTATACAGACTTTCCACTTTACTTTATCATATTGTTATAAACATTAGGCAATTTCTTTCAAATCCAGGAACATTGCGCATCATGGTCAAAAATAATAATAATGATATAAAACAAATAAAAAAAATAGAAAAAGAAATTTGCCGGTATACAGACTTTCCATTTTACTTTATCATATTGTTATAAACATTAAGCAATTTTTTTCAAATCCAGAAACATTGCGCATCATGGTCAAAAATAATAATAATGATATAAAAGTTAGTTGCCAAAAAAAAATACTTAGAATCAAAATTTTCCAATTTCCTTCGGCCATCCCATGCAATGCTATGTCCTGAACCAAGATCAAAAAAAAAAAAATTAATCAAAATAGGTTGCATTATTTTTTTATGGACTCAGCCTCTAAAATCGGATTATCCAGATATGAGCGTAAAAGTTTAAAATTAAAAAAAAAATAGAAAGACCAACTTGCCCGTATACATACTTTCCATTTTACTTTATCATATTGTTATAAACATTAAGCAAGTTTTTTCAAATCCAGGAACATTGCGCATCATGGTCAAAAATAATAATAATGATATAAAAGTTAGTCGCAAAAAAAAAAAACTTAGAATCAAAATTTTTCAATTTCCTTCGGCCAACTGGTGCACTGATATGTTCTGAACCAAGATCCAAAAAAAAAATTAAACAAAATATGTTGCATTATATTTTTATGGAAAATCGAATTATTCAGATATGAGCGTAAAAGTATAAAATTTGAAAAAAAAAATAGAAAAAACAACTTGCCGGTATACAGACTTTCCAGTTTACTTTATCATATTGTTATAAACATTAGGCAATTTTTTTCAAATCTAGGAACATTGCGCATCATGGTCAAAAATAATCATTTACGTTACAACATATATTATACAAAAACGCCTATAAAATTATTAAAAAAATTTAGATATATATATTATGATCGGCAAGACATTAGTAAAGAATTCCTCAAAATTTGGATTTTATTGGTCACCGCAATTGGTCAGTACAGACCCGCAAACAATCTGCTGTGTGCGCGGCCCCACGGCGCCGCGCGGTATAGAGGCTGGGATCATAGGGGCTAAGTTCACTCCGGTTACCTATATTGTATATACAAGTTGACGGCCAATGGTACAAACACTAACGGCGCCCTGGTTTCTTTGTTTCCAGAGCGAAAATAGACCGGCTGATGGCACGTCAGCAATACGTGCCCTTTTTGGCTGAATAGACAGCAAGCCAGACAATCACTGCTACGAAACAATGGTAAAACTGAATGATATGCTGACCACCAAAATACCGAAAAAGTAGACCTGAGTTTATCGAACGCCGAAAACACATTTGTTGGATATATTTTTTGTGTTGCAGGTTGAGCTTGAGGGCACTGGCAAATTGCAAATTCACTCTAGAAAAAGTACAGAGTTTAATGGTGAGTAGACTCTTTCAATTTAATTATTCTGTAAAATTCTTAATAGTTTACATATATTGGGGAAACGGGAAGTGTCAAAACGTTAGGTAAATAGTGTTTAATATATATATATATATTTATATATTGGCATTCCCAGCAAGAGCCAATAAACTAACCAATAATAATTAATTCTGTAATCACCTTTTTTTAAAGCGGAAAAAATTTAATAATTAATTCCTATTGGCCATGTCATTTTTTTAAAATGAATTTGAGTAGTGTATAAACAGTCGCTATTTTTTTAATCTTGTTAAACACTTAAACAATATTGGCATTTTGTTAATGTTTAAAATTATATCGACAAAATTCTAGATTAACTTGCTATAAAGAAAGTGCAGTGATAAACAGATGAACACTAAGAAACTACATCGCATTCATTTTTAATCACCCATCGAATGGTCATTGTCTAGATTTAACCATGAAACAATATATCTTTTTTATGAATTGGCAGTGTGTGTGCAAAATTGCTATTTTTAAAAATGTTCATTTCTTAAACATACTGGAAAAATACACAGCAGCACATGTAAATACGCCCAAATGAATCAAGATAAAAAGTATCCGGTAGGAATAGATTATTGCTAACAATAAACCTTAAGTAAGTCTGTTCAGCGTGTTTTAGAGAAATTGAATAATTTCAAAATGTACGAGGTAAACTTTAAAAACAGCAAAAACATAAATTTTACTTTTTTATTAATTTCGAAACATACTGTTTTATATATATTTATATGTTTATATAGGATATTTTTATGTATTGTTTTTCTGAGGATTGCTATGCCTTATAAAGATCTTTTATAGATGTGATGTTATTAAATAAAATAAATTGTAAAAATACTTGTTAATTTTTGACCTTTTAAAAAAGTATAACATTTTGAAACTAATGTTATACTTTTTAAAAGTTCAAATAATTAACAAGTATTTTTACAATGTATATAAGTTAATAACATCACATCTATAAAAGATCTTTATTAGGCATTAGTCCAGAGACTTTTCCCGTTGCTATATAAATGTATATAGAAAAGGGAAAAAATTCTAAACTAAGCCTGATACCGTTTTTTTTTTCGTGTTGCATGTTGTATAGCAAAGTAATAGAAGTAAACTTAGCCCAAAAAAAACAATTTAGTTGTCTGTCCTTTTACTTTCCGAAAATTCTTAGGAACTTTTTAACAAACCAACATAATGACTTCTCGTTTCCCTGTTTATTTCCTTTAAAATGAGTTAAATCTCGATAGGAGTTGCAACTTAAATAAGTGGGGTACTTCCTCACAAAGTTTTAATCAATTAAATTCCATATACTTGCCCTATTCCCTCTCTATCCTTACCAACTTCCTTTCTCATGTCATCCTTAATGAATTACTATAAATCTATAAAATGTTCGGACAAATGTATAGTTTGAATGATAAAAACAATAAGTTTTATTTAAAATTATCTTTACTTTTGATTTTTTTCAAAAACGATTCAAACGGTGTAATTCAATTATAAACTGGTTATATATCTACAAAATCTTCATCAAATTGAACCATTGCAGAGTTATTTGCAAAAACTCATAATCAAATCACTGATTATGAATGATGTATAAAATGTTCGCACAATTGGAAACGTACAAAGTTATACGCAAATGATTTTTGTGTCAGATAAACTGTCAGTTTTAGCATAACATTTTGTGTTATTCATACGAAGTACTTAGTTATTGCAGTCGTGCTCATACTCATTAATCTAATACTTGTTCATGGTGCATTTGTAAACAAATTGTTGTTTAATATCTAAGAGTTTAGTAAAAAAGTTAATCTTGCTAATGTACATTCTAATTACCCTAAAGACACATAGGAGTAACAAAAATTGGGGTTGTTAAAATCAGGTCGGTTATTATGGCAATTACACTGAGAATTACAAAAGCGGAGTATAAACAAAAGAATAATCTATTACAAAGATTATCCTTTTGTTTATACTCCGCTTGCCATTTGGAAATTTTCTTCTTCATATGAAAAAAAAGCACCTCCACATCACCAACCTCAACAAAAATATACAAAAATAAAAATAAAAATACAATATAAATAAAAGTACTACTCCGCCAAAAATTACTAATTACCCCCATCTATCGCCGCTCCCTTTGCCCTTGCCACTTTCCTCTCCCACGTCAGCCTCCTGCTGATGTTCACGCCTTCCCCATCCTCCCATAACCATTCATTCAGCTTTCTGCAGTCTCCCACCCACTCTGCTTTCACACCCTCACATTCTTCGCTAAGGTGCCACCACGTGTCGCTTCCCTTACTACACAGCGCACACGCGGTGTACCCTAAACCCATCCACACTTTCCTCCCTCTCTCGTCTGACCCACACCTCGCTCTTGCCATGCATACCTTGTCCTCCCTGCTCCACTCACCCCTGGATAAGTAACTTGGGAGTCTCCCACTCACTTGCCACTCTACGTAGCCAGGGTTGTAAGAGCTCTCATTCATTCTAGTCTGCCGTTCTTGCCACTCAATATCTCTCAATCTCTCTCTTACCTCAGTTCCTAGGCTTCCCATTTCTCTCAGCTTCTCCTCTACCCACACCTCAGACATACCCACTCTTTCATACATCCTTCCTCTATCCTTTCTCCAACCACTCTCCGTCCTACTCTTACACCTCATCCATACCTCCCGCACCAGTCTTTCCTCACCCAATTCCTGCAATCTTTCTTCAAACTTCACAACCCTTACACAAGACTCCCACCACATACTCATACGATTCGTCTCCTGCAACAGCACCGCTCTCGGTGTCGACCTTTCGAGACCCAGGAGACTCTTCAGGAATACACCTTGCTCTCTCTCTATCACATCCCACTCACGCAATCCCCACACTTCCACTCCATACAACAGAATAGGTTTTACACACGCATCCCAGATCTTGCACGCCATTACGAGGTTACCGCCCCACAACCTCTCCCATTTCCTTCCCGCTATTCCCCAAGCCATTCTCGCTTTCGCTTGCATACTTTCCACATGCACCCTAAATCCTCCTCCACTGTAAAACCAGAAACCCAAAAATTTAAAGACATTCACTCTCTCAATCATCCTTCCCTTCCATTTCAGCTCTTCCACTCTACCCCTTCTACCCCTATTCCTAAACATCATCCATTTAGTCTTCTCCACATTCACTACTAGCCCTCTCCTATCCATGTACCTTTCCATTATTTCCAACATCTCTTGCATCTCTTCCACTCTCTTGGCTACTAATACTATGTCATCCGCATATGTCAGCATCCACACCTTGGTTCTCCCCACCACGACCCCTCCAGCCTGTCCTCTCCTCAGCACCGCCTCCAACTCGCTTGTGTATAGATTGAACAGGAGGGGGCTTAGCGGGCACCCTTGCCTTACACCCACATTCACCCTAAACTTCTCAGACACTTCTCCATTCACTCTCGATTTTGCCCACGTCTCTTTATATATACTTCTCACCCACTCCACTCCTTCCACTTCCATACCCAATCTATCCATACATTCCGCCAGTTTCCCCCTAGGAACTGAGTCATACGCCGCTTTCAAATCCACAAACATCCTCAAAATCCCTCTTCCCTTTCTGAAACCCCCCTGGCATTCCGGCAGCAGTCCTTTTCTATCCACTTCCCTCGCTAGTCTATTTTTCACAATTGTCATCATCGCTTTGTATCCCGCATTCATAACGGTAATACCCCTATAATTATTTACTACCGATGCTGCTCCCCCTTTGTGTACCGGGACCACCACCCCCACACGCCACTCTTCCGGCAGTTCTTCCTCACCACTCCAGACTCTATTCAAAACCTCCAGTAACTTATCTTTTCCTTCCTCTGTTAATCTTTTGAAGGCCTCTGCCTTCAGCCCATCTTCCCCCGCCGCCTTTCCCAGTTTCAGCTGCCCTATGGCCACGTCGACCTCTTTCCGCGAAAACGCCTCCCTTCCTACCACCGGTCTCGGACTCCCTAAATCCACCTCTGACCCCGCCATCTCTCTACAGCTCTTCTCCCACTCTGCCAGCTCTATGCTAACGTTGCCCTTTTTTACGCTTCCCCTCAGAATTTCCCACAACCCTTTCTCTGTCACACACTCCCTCAACCTCGTTTCTACCTTCTGCAACTCCTCTATCTTCTTCCTCTCGCAGGTTCTCTCGAACTCTTCGCCTGATTGGCCCTTTCCACTTCTCCCATTTCTCCACTTCGCCATTGCTCTTCGCCAGCTCGACTTCTTCACCCTACATTCCTCGTCAAACCAACTCTCCCTCTGCCCCCCACTCTTGTTCTTCTCCAATGCAGGCACCATCACTCTCTCCAACTGGAGCATCGAATGCACATCCTCCCACTTGACTCGTTTTAGCTTTTTCTCATATGCATCCAAATCCGGCTCGCTGCATCCAAACCTCTGCGGCCCCTTCCTCTGTTCTCCCTTCCCAACGTTCCTCACCCTAACGACCACCTCCACCGGTACATGATCCGACCCTCCTACGTTTTCCACCTTGAAGCACACCAACTCTTCCCTTTCGATCCCTTTGACCACCACGTAGTCCAAAACCGAGCCTCCTCCTTGTCCGCAGAACGTTTTTTTTTCCTTCCCAGTCCCCTTCACAGCAACCGTTGAGCACATCCCAGCCTGACTTTCTCACCCATTGCATCCATTCTCCACCCTCCTGGTTAGTCACTTTATCCTGGGAGCACCTTTTTCTCCAGTCACCGTCTTCTCCGATCCCTCCTTCCAGCTCCCCCACCCTCACATTCCAGTCGCCCCCGATGATCCACATATCTGCTGCCGTATCCAGTTCGTCTAGTACCTCCATTAATTCCACCCGGTTTTTGTTACAGTACACTGCTCCCACCCACACCGCACTTCTATGCATTTCCACCTTCCCTATTACGAGTCCTGTAGCTTCTCTTAGCGTCTCTCTGTTCCATTTTCCCACTATCTTCCTCACCCCCAATAGGATTCCTCCTTTGGCTCTACCCATCTTAGCTTCCTTCTTCGCTCCCTGAGTCATCCAGTCCCATCCTGTCGGCATACAGCACTCAACCTGCCCTCACTCCTCTTCTGTCAGCCACGTCTCTACTAGCCCCACTATGTCCTTTGAGCCCAACCAATCCTCTAGTTCTTTTACCCATACTCCTCCCAGCACTTTTTTCTTTAGACCCGCAGTGTTCCAGAAGCCCACCCTGCAGTTGCCCTCGTCACCTCTTCCATCCACCCCATACTCCTGGCTCGTCGTCCTCACCCCCTTCAGCACTTTTTTGCCAGACCATCGCCCTGCCAGATCCACCACTCGCCTGCCACATTCATTTTTCGGTAGCCCACTCTCACTTCTACACCTTTCGCTCTTTCCTCCTTGGCCCTCTCCCGTATTTTCTTATGAACGTCCCTCTCCGCTACGGTTAAATCATCGTCTATATATATATATATATATATATATATATATATATATATATATATATGTTTGTCCCCTTCAATTTGTGTTTAGACCTCATTATCTGCATTTTCTCGTCCCAACTGGCCAGCTCTAGCAGCATTCGGTCCCCCTTTCTCCCCAGCTCCACCTCTTTCCGCACCTACACACTAACATTCAGCTTCTGTATAACTCCCTCCACCCCTTCCTTCCCTATCCCCGACACCACTACATTGTTTTTCCTCTCATTTTTTTGTCTCTCCTCCTCTCTCTTTTGTATCGTGACCACTTTCCTTTTCACCTCCTTTACCCACTCCGGCGCTACTTTCCCCTCCGGTTCGTTCCTACTTTCCCCCATTTTTACCAGCTGGTCTATCTTCCCCATCATCTCCTTTCTCTTTCGTGTCCATTCCCTCTGCATTTCCCTCCATCCGTCCATCATCAGTTGCCACTCCTTTCTTTCCTTTTTCAACTCTTCTCTCTCTATCCGTGATTCTTCTCTCTCCTCTCTTAAAAGTCTCCTCCATTTGTGGCTCTCCTCTCGAGATTTCTTAAGTTCCTCTTCCATCTCTTCTACCACTTCCCACATTTTTTTCAGAGCTTCGACGTTGCCGTCCTTCACCTGCTCCGGAGTCAACTTCTCCCACTTTCTTTTTTTCATATCCGGGGTCGCCGCGCACTTTCCCGTCCGCGTTTTTTTTCAATTCGCCGACACTTCACCTTCCCGCACTTAGTTACTCCCAGAACGGGGATATATATCACCAACCATCGATAATTTCAGCTCGCTACTGCTCACTAAAAACGTTTTCACCCTCACTTGCACGTGCACACTCTCGAGACCATCAGAGGACATTATATTCTTCATATGATAGACCCCTATTTTCTGGTCAACTTAAAAAAAAGTTTAATACGACCTTCCAGTTCCAGGTTAATTACCTATGCGTCACATGGAGCTGAACTATTGGGTATAACTTCAAAAGTTCAACTTTCATCTGCAGGTGATTGTGTATTAGCAGTTAATAAGCTAGTCGTAGTAAAGTGTAATGTAATCTGGCGGACTCAATATCAACTGTAATGGCGTTAGTACATAAATACAATCTTTACTTAATGGTTTAATACTACATTTACGGAGGTTAAATAAAATAAATTGTAAATCATTCATGGCCGCATTCGATTATTCGTCTCTTAGAGATACCTTCAATTACAAAATTAAAAAATCAAAATTGATGAAGTAGTTGCCAAGAAACAGAGACCGGCACGAATTTGAAGAGTTCATTGCACACATATTTGGCATATATGGTAGGTAATTGCATTAACTGTTGCTCCTATCAGAGCCCTAAATTTTAATATTTAGTTGAAAAAGCGTAATTTTTACACTTTTTACAATTTGCCTCTTTAACACAACTTCTTCGAGTTAGATTTTCGATATTATCATTCTAGTGATCCTTCCCAACAGTAGTGTGCAATAATATATCAAGTAAGTATTTTTGTATCTCCTAACTAATTCGACTGGACTATGATCATTTTAAGATTCATCGTCCGTTGTCTGTGAAACATATTTGTTTTTATTCTATTCGTTTCATGTCTACCTATTCTGTGTCGTTTGTCCATGTTGTTACTCCTCTTTTTGTATCTTCTATGGTAATTTCTGTCTCTTTCCTTTCTTCTATTTCTCGTCCGGGGCACGAGTGTCTATATATCTTGTCTGTATATTTCCGTCCATTTCTTCCTGCCTAGTATTAATTGCTTAATCTCTATCCATTTTGTGTTTTCTCTCTATTTTATCTATGTATTATCGTCGGTCTTATTACTTTTGTAACTATGTCTGTTTTGATGTTTTTCGTTATCTCTTTCCTAGTAAAGAATGTCTTTCAACATATTGTAGATTTTACCCGTTTTCCCTAATCTCTCGTTTATCTCTTTGCCCATTTTCAATTGCTTTATATTAGTTTCCAGGTATTTGAAACATTCTACTTGTTCGATTTATCTTTCGTTTAGCTTTATTTTGCTGATTTTGCTTTCTTAGATATTACCATGCTCTTTGTTTTTTCTATATTCATGTTCAGGTTGATTTTTATTACTTCTTTATTTCTGGTTTTTATATTGGGTAGTAGCTCTTCTTCTGACTCCCCAAATATAGCCATGTCGCCTGCAAACATCATTTCAGTTAGCTGTGTTTGGTTCATTTTTCGTTGGAAATTAACAGTACTTACGCACAAATAGGTGCTCTTTTAGAAATACTAATATGAACAATGTTGGCTATATCAATTTTTAGTTAGCTGTAGTTGAATAAGTCCATAAACAATCAAATATTTTTTATTATATAAAATAAACATTATGTTTCATTTCTATCATATGAACTGTATTTACACAAAGAGTCCATAAAAAGCGTCACTTATTTTTGGTCATATAATGAAAACTTTTCGTAGAATGCTGTACTTATGCACAACTAGTGCTTTTACTGAAGAAATAATGCTAAAAAAGAAAATTTTAACTATAACATTTTCCTATCTTCGTCGATATTTTTTTTCTTATAGCATTTTTAAAAGCGACAATTTTTTGCATGAAACAATTAATATTAGGAAAATCCAACAAAATGTATACTTTATATAACCAAAAATATGAGACATGTGGTGGGCTTTTGTAACTACAACTAGTTACAAAAGCCCATACAAAAATCACATGTCTTATATGTTTGGTTATAGAAAGTATACCTTTTGTTTGATTTTCCTAATACTAATTGTTGATTTATGAAACAGATGTGTCGCTTTAAAAAATGCTATAAGAAAAAATTGAGACTGTAACAGTTTTTTCTCTATTCGTCGACAAAGTTAGTGGTTGTGAAAGAGTCCATAACAAAATCAATTATATCCCATTTTTCGTTATATAAAGTAAACTTTTTGTTTGGTTTTAGTAATATTAACTGTTTTTACAAAAATAGTTTTTTAGAAAAACTATAAAATAAAATGATTTTTTTTGCTCCATTCGTCGACAAAATTAGTTGTAGTTGAAAAGTCCATAAAGAAATCACATGACACATACATACATTTTCGTAATATTAATTTATGTTTATGCAGGCATGGCTGAAGTTTTATTGATTTACTTGAAACTTCTATGATAATACACATTGAGAACGTGTTCAATTTTCTTGACGAGTATAGTACCATTTATAAGAAAATCTTATTTCAGTAATGTATATCTAGATTTATTGTACAGTTGTTCCTTTAAGATTCAAACGATGTTGGACTGTGGATATATCTTATCCATAATAATTTATTTAAATTTGTATAAATAATATAAAGATTTAATCACCGTCGCAGTTGTTCATAGGTTTTTTGTGATGTTAAGGTAAATACCGGATGATTAAACTGGTCTGAGATCCCTTTACCGGCGGAAAAGCCTCACGACTGATAGCCCTATAAAGATTGAAGTTTTACTTGTAAGATCTAAACTGGGTTTATGCTGACATAATATAATAAATAAGAACTCAAACTCAGAGAAATATTTCCCATAATATTGTATATTGTGACAAAATAAGTACTAAGAACATTCTTATTTTGTCAGTAAAATAATAAAAAATATTCCTTATGTGAAATGATTTGTTTTATCTAATTTATTATTTAATTTATTAATTATTATTTTGTGTATAAACCCCCAATATATAGTGAATATAAAGTACAGTAATCGTTCTTATCACAACTTATTTAGACTTTGTATTATCTTGGTCAACAACTATCGGTATGTGAGTATCACATTGTGTTAGTCAAGATGCGAGACAATCTAAATTGTCTCGTATCATACAGCAAATTATTTGAAATATTGGTTTGGATAGATCGAATGAAAAAAATATAACGCGTTCTATTTGTCAATGACAAATTATATGGGAGGAGGATATATGAATTAATTTCTTGAACAACTTTTAAGTTAAGAAATTGCCTTGTCTAAAACAACCTTTAGCTTTGAAACATTCTGTTTTTACTTGTAAAAATTTATTCCGGCCAACTTTGATTTAAAATGCAATAGTTGTTATAAATTGTTATTTGTACGAAATTGTAATATATTCATAACACTAATTAAATCCACATAATATATAAAAGTAATTGATTATACAGTAATTTGACTCTTCAATATCGATATTGATAATATTGATATAATTATTATTTTTATACGATTTTTGTAATAAAAAAAAACATTTTTAATTCTGCAATATTTATAATAACACAAATTATAAATATTGTTGCATGGACGTTCTTTACGCACGCACTTAATAACAAAAATACCTGCTTGTTAAGAAAGTGAGGGTAAAACGGCAGAAGTATGGATTTTATAAGCGTAATATTTATTGCCGCGCTCCGAAACTAAACTTATGATATTACTGTACTGTTTTCGTAATTTCTACCTGAATGGCCAATGCTTTCAATTGCGCATTATTGTACCTTAACGATGTCCCTGTGCGGCAGAAAATAATAATCCCCCAATAATTCTATTGAACAGATTCAGGTACAAATTACAAAAACAGTACAGTAATATCATAATTTTAATTTCTATATTTTTTTCTCACGATAATGCACATATTTTCGTACTGTATCATATACATTATCAATATCATATGCAATAAACATAACCTACAAGTATTAACAATCGTCAAATATAATGTATGTCTAACAAATAGAGCTGTTGTGCAGTATACTGTGTATTGTTTATTTATTGCTATGTATGAGCAGTCAGGGACCTACAGACAGTTACATCTGTAAATTTAATATCAACTCATTATTTTGTTTATACTCGCTTTGATAGATATTTTACCACGGCGCCAATTCACATGTAAAAGTTTAAAATCAATTGAAAAAGTAGTACCCTTGGTGAAGCAAACAAATTCTAAAGAAATTATGAAAGTTTCAAAATAACTTAGTGAGCGATACTAAATATTATGCAATATCAGCAATTGTGGACCGCTCTGATACAACTGATCCAGAATCAGTCGCGCTCGTGTGCGGTGTGAGGTTTCATTTTGATTGCAAACTGGTTGTGTGAGTGACTAGTTTGAATAATAGTTAACAAAGTTAACTTAAATTCGTTTTTTTCTTATTTTATGGTTACCAAGGCATGAGTAAACAATTGTAGAATTTTTTTGGCACACACCGTTTGTACTAAGAAAAAAGCACACTAATTAAATATCTATACCACCTAGAGATTCAGGATGAATGAGTATTGGATTAATAATGAAACTTGCGATATTCGGTACCAAAATTATTTTAATTTTAATCATAATAATATCTAATAGCACAATAACTTTGTTAAAATGACATTTCGACTGAATTCTGTTGCGATTTAAATAGGATTTTCGGTTAAAGAACATTCTAGAAAATTATAAACCCTATTGACAATTAGATAAATATTATTAAAAAATTAACATTCGATATAGATAAAGTGCGTAAATGTAGAGAAAAATTACAAAAATGAATAATAGACAATATAAAATTGTGTACAGTCTCATAAAAAATTCAGCAGCGGTGTAAAAATAAACTATAAACACTTCAATTAACGATAGAACTGTCATTTCTTGCGGAGGATCCGCAATTTCAAATGCCGTTTCTTTCTAGGATCGATTATTTCTGGCAATATACATAATAAATAGAAATTTGTTAATTTAAGTAACATGTTGATCCATAAATGTTTATCATATATCATTCGTTTCCTGACTATTCGGGCGAAAAATGTAGGGCGAACGGTAAGGTTGGGGTAACAAATGTATACATCAGGTTTGTTGAATAAAATACAAGCCACGCGCAAAGTATAAGATAAACAATTTCCGTGCGCGATTTTTCGACGATGTACCTTTTAAGTTATTTTCTTTTATGGCGAAGGGAAAGATAATATAGCACGCAGTGAGAATAAATCATGTTTCACTCTGTTTATTTCTCTTGGAATATATTTTGTGTCTGACAGTGGGCATATTTGTGTATCGCTTTGATGCGTACAGGAAGAATAAGTAAACGTTCAATGAGATTTTGTATAATGCGATTAGTTTTGTTTAGTTGCCATCCAGCATGCAGGATAAGTAGTAGGGCGCATAGTTTTATTGCACACGCTGCAAGAGCAATTAAATGAATAAAATTGTTCCTTGCTGGCAAACTTACATCGTCTGTACATGTCCCCACAACTCGATAGTTGGGAACGAGACGAGATTCACAAACATTCAATCTGCAAATACACGTAATCGATATTTATTTCACATACGAATAAGTTTAGACTAAAGAGTTTTGCGACAGTAAATATGAAAATTAAGGAAATAAATAAGTAGCAATATTGCTTATATAAACTGGGCAACGAAACCAGTCAATCAAGAAATGATATGATATAGAATGTTACCAACATAAAATGCTTGTAACATAAATAAAATTTAAGATTTTAGGTGTATGATGTAGCAACACATTTTCACACAGACATGATTAAAAAATGTTTTATCGCTCCACTAGCTTAGCGTCAAACAGGTATGACAAGAAATAACTTGTCATTTATCAAAATAATCTGTGGTCAGCAAAATAATAACAAATCTTCCCATATAATTCATCACAGTTTATCAAGAAGTTCCTAATAGCTCTGCTATGACTTCAATGTAGCATTTTTTTCTCAAAAACGACCAACTTGTTAGTTACCATGCCTGCCGGAGAAGTGGCTAAATAAAAATCAACATATTTTTTTTTTATGAATAGGGCCTGCATATGAATCGTGATATTACATCGTTGTATCGTTAAACATCGTTGTTAATAGTACTGCAAACCTACCTCTATTCTAGTATTATTGAGGATGTGACAACTATCGATGGTACAGGGTGGAGCGGGGCACGCGTTTTTGGAAATTAAACAAAAAAATATTTTGGTAATGAAATTGGTCCTATTATGCCAACTAAAATGTAACTGGAAAATCACATCTCGTTCAATCTAACAACAAAAATATTTCGAATATTCTTATTAAACAATTATATATAATATATGTCGGCGCTTGATGACAATAATCGTTTTCAAGCCATAATGCGGGCACAAGGGTGCATTGCGCAGCGTCTGCTTGGTAGTGAAACCAATCAGGAAGTGCAACTACCTGCATATTTTCGGCTTCGTGGCGGACTCCAAGAAATTAGAACGTGTTTGTGAAGAAATATTTGTTAATGGACAAATATTAAACTAAATAATGCTACTGGTGACTTTATGAAGTGCTACATGGTTTAAAATTTCTGCAATCAGAGGAGTAGTGATCTATACAACCCTTCAGACGGTGCCCACCAGCTTTGGCGTCCGATGCAATTACACCGCTAGCCCCACCCTGAGTACGGTACTGCCTGGAACATAATGGAATTGTTTGCGGAAATCGAAAATCAACAAAGTGAACGACGAAAACAAGTACCCGAATAGAAGAATAAAAACATTTGCCTCACTTAATATTGGACTGAAACAATCAATCAAAGGACTCTGGATTCATTGTTTGAAAGCCGTGCAGTTACCCGTTGATTGGTGCCGAGAAGAATTTTTTGTTTGTTTTAGAGAATTTTTAGGTGGATTATATGGTTCTTTATTTGTGATAGCGCAACGAAAATGTTGGTATCGGCAGACGCTATTTCGATCAGATCATCATATCAGTTTGAAGCGTCGTGCTGTTGCCCATTTAAACCTAAGCGATAATAAGTTGCCACCTAAACTCGGAACACCCGTTAAAAAAAATAAAGATGAGACGACACTATCTACTTAGCAATTTGGGTTTCCAGTGGAAAAAGGTTTTATTGCATCAGGTGTACTCCCATAGAGACAAACAAAAAGGACGAAAACGAGGGACATTAAAAGTTATTAACTTTATTAATGGTGAGACCGTTCCTATTTTTATTGATTTTTGTTTTGTATGATTGTTGTTTTATATAACAATAGTACAGTGAATGTTTTATATTTGCTTAATAGCAATCATTGCTAATGGTTTAAAATAAATTATTATTTATTTGATTATTTCTAATTGCTTATTTCAATGAAGAAGAAAATAGTATTTTCTAATGGTAAATCTTTAAAAATGGAAATGATTACAAATTTCAATACAAAATAATACTGTGTGATTGAATTGATTAGAATGTTGACTCTCATTTTTGTGTGAAAAATGACAAATGTAAATTTTAATTACTTTCTAAGTAATAATACTGCAATTAAACCAGACATCTTAATTAATTGGTAATATAGTCATGTAGGTGGTCAATGTCTAAAAATGTTTAGTTTATGAGTACAGCAGTAGTGTATAGAGAAATTGCTGTTATCAAGAGAGAAATAAAAATAATAATAATAATATTTTTCTGACAATGTATTGAGCTGTAAATATAATAAAGGTTTAAAAACCAGTTATGCAAAACTTTTAATTTTATTTAGAAAAAGAAGTTCTTTTTTGTAAAATATAAATTCTGATATTAATTTTTGTTTGGAAAGTCGTGTGGTGAAGACACCGACCATGTTTCGTAACATTTAGATACGTTTTGTAATTTGTTTAAAGATTATATAAATTTTGGAAGAAGGATAATGAATCCATGATAAAGAACAGACAGAATTAGTTTTTCATTAATATTACATAAAATGGGAAGTTTAGGTTTATTTCAATATTGGCAAATCAATATTTTATTATTCACATTTAATCCGGATTTGGAAGAATAATGAAAACTATAAATAAATATAATTAATATAATAACAGTAATGTTTTTACAACGTGTTGTAAAATATGGAGTTTTGGAATTGATAACATATCAATAATTAAAATGACGTACCTATAATCATCAATTAGTGAAGAACATTAGATGAGCTTCAAATGCAAAGTAAAAGGATGAAAAATTAACACAATTTTAATGAATGGAACTATTTCTGGTTCTGGTTTAAAGGAAGTAAAGTTAATAGAGAAATAGAATTGAATTGTATTAAAATTTATAATTAATGATTGAATACGTAATGGTCAATTGAGTTGAACAATGAAAAGATATAATGTGTTATTATTTAAAACTTTAGTTTCCAGTGCCTTGGCTAATACACAATCCAGATGATAATGAACAAGAAAAATGCAAATGAATAGATGAGAAAGTCACTAGGGCATGGAGCAAACTATCTCAGGATACAATACAGGAGGAAGTAATTGTGGCAGATTCCAGTTTATATTTTAGGTTGAAATGAATTCAATGTTGGCAACATTTTAATGCCAAGCGAACGAAACCAGCGATTACCAAAGAACGTATTTCAAAGGGATATAAACAATGAGAAAATTTAATAATAATTAAGGTAAATTTCTGAGATTATTTCTCCTGACGAGGACGTGTGGGGATACTGATGAGGTAATAATGTTTGATTTTATTGGTAGTAATGACTTATTTATCAGAAATGTGCCAGTGTCGGCGAATAAGTACGATAGTTTTCTCTGTATGGATGTTTGATTGCTTGTGTCGTTGGTCATCATACCAACGATATTGAAAATGTGAGATGAGCCATACAATCGGTTTACTGTCGATGTCAGTTCCGATGTGTCAGATATCGATTTACTGTCACTGTCAGTTTCGATGATCTGTATAAAGTTAGATGAGCATACAGTCGGTTTACTGTCGATGTCAGTTCCGAGGTGTATGATATCGGTTTACTGTCGATGTCAGTTCCGATGTGTAAGATATCGATTTACTGTCGCTGTCAGTTTCGATGATCTGTATAAAGTTAGATGAGCATACAATCGGTTTACTGTCGATGTCAGTTCCGATGTGTATGATATTGGTTTACTGTCAATGTCAGTTCCAATGTGTAAGATATCGATTTACTGTCGCTGTCAGTTTCGATGATCTGTATAATGTTAGATGAGAATACAATCGGTTTACTGTCGATGTCAGTTCCGATGTGTAAATCACATTTACCTGTTAGGATGTGCGAATGAGATGATGATTGCTTGCTGTAGAATTAGTAGCATACTGTCAGGATAGACGAGTGGTTATGTAACTTACTATGGTGTCCATAATAAGAGTAACAATTTGTAGAGAAGCATGGACATTAAATGGTCTGAATATCTTAGTAATTGATATTTGTCTTTAGGTGATGTTTCGAATCCATAAAATAGTGCACGAGGACGTGCAAGATGTCAGATTGGCCGTGTCGGCGCTTGATGACAATAATCGTTTTCAAGCCATAATGCGGGCACAAGGGTGCATTGCGCAGCGTCTGCTTGGTAGTGAAACCAATCAGGAAGGCCGATTTTAAGGAATGTGTGTACTTGAGATCTTACCCTCGATGGGGGTTTGAGCAGAATCAGTTGACATAGCGCGTCGGTATGGAAATACCGAGCGTTGGCGTTGACCGGGACTGCTTTCTCAAGATAATTATTAGTTATTGTATAATCAGTGCTTTAAGTTAGTTATTCACTTGTTAATAAAATGTGTTACTTGATTGTGATGAAGGACATATTATTTATTGTGTATCTAATAATATCCTCCAAAGAGCACGCCCTGGATTTACCGGATTTACCGGACCAAGTACCTGACCATACTAATAATTGTTATTAGTATTAAAGATATGTGATACATCTAATTAATACACCGCCCTGTATATACTACTACACTCGCTCCGACATATATTTCAACTAGTATTCCCTTTGGAGACCAGATAATAAAATGACACAGTTTCCTTTGACATATATTTAACTGTCCTTGAATTTGATAAAAACAAGAGAGCCTCCTATTTAAAAATAGTTGAACATCTCGAATCTCAGCATACTTAATATTTTTTTTATTTGTTGCCTCTAGAGGGTGCAAATCCTAGAATGTTATAGGTCATTTAATTTCTATCAAATTGTCTTCCGCAATTATATATATATATATATATATATATATATATATATAATGAAAATGATCCAAAACGATCATAAAGCAACTCTTTTTTATTCATTGGCACAATATTTGAGTATTAAATATACTATACTATATGTATATAAGTATCTTTTTATTCAAATTTCCTCTCAAACAGGTTACAAAAATAGTTTCCACTTTGTGAAATAAATATATTTTTTTATGAAATGGCTTAGTGTTATAACAATTGCTATTTAATCCCTGTTTTTTTAAACATCAAGATGACAAACATACATATTTTTTATATACATAATTTTTCAAAATTACTAATATGTAGAGTCACTTGCTATAAACAAAAAGTGTAGAGAAACAGAAAACACATCGCATTAATTCTTAATCTCCCCTCGAACGGCGATTGTCTTATTTAATTATGAAAACTACCAAATCGACAAAAAAATACGCTTGCTGAGAATGCCACAATTTTGTATGAAATGGCATGGTGTTTCAAAACAGTTGCTACTGTTTCCTCTGTTTAAACATGCTGAAAAAATAAATACCATTACATGTAATTGTGCATAAATGAACCAAGATAAAAAAGTAAATAGGATATAATGTTATTATTTATCAACAATAAACCATTATCATTTTGAAACACCGATATTTGATTAATTTCTAAATGTACTAGAAAAAAACTTAAAAACAGATGAAAATTAACTTGGCCGGGTCCTACTTTTCTATCAAAGCATTGTTATTAATTTTGTTGCATAACTGTATTATTTCCTAATTAATTAGTCTTCTTACAACGTATATTATTTAAAACCGGTCTAACACTTTACAAATTAAATCATCATAAAACGACACAACTATACCCTGTATGGCCAAGGTGCGGCAATTTCTGTATAGGCAAATAAAAACCACAGTGAAGTTATCCATTTTCTATAATTCCGGCGGCCGCGCGGGGTCGCAACGCGGATTATGATTCTCCAGTAGTGGAGCATTAAAAAAATTGATTTTTGGTACAATTGTTTACACATGTCTTGGTAACCATAATATAAGAGTAAAAAAAAATTAAGTTGATTTAGTTAGTTGTTATTGAATAAAATTTGCAAGAAAACATTTTGTAATTTTTAGCAGCCTAGCCCACTGAGATTATTTTCAAAATTTTCATGTTTTGTTTAGAATTTAATAGTTATCATTAAACATATTTTTTTAAATATGCGCGGGCCTTAGTTTTTTTTAAAATTAATTTTGAACCTAAACTTGTTAGTATACGGCGTGCTAAAAAATCAATAAAATCGATTAGAACCTAAGGAATGTGTTTATATTTTCTGTAATGATTAACACTTACAAGGTCAGCATATGTTGGAATAAAAAATTTAAAAAATACGCCCTACTATTTTTTGGCGGCAGTGAAAGTCAAAATGATTCAATTTTCCATCCTAGCCCACGAAGAATTTTTTTCAAATTTTCACCATTTGTTGCTAACCCAATAGTGGTTACAAAAAGAATTTTTTTAGATATGCGCGGATACATATTTTTTTTTATATATCGATTTTTAATTAATTAAACCATATAGCTTGATGGTTAATTACAGGTGCATTTGAATACAAATCTTTGTTTGAATCACACCATATTGTTGCTAATACATGGCTTTAGTGATTTCTAAAAAGTCCTATTGTAAAAAATGATGGCAAGTATTTTTTAGAAGCTGCCAAAGTTGACCCGAAATCTATGGTTTCACTTTGTTGCTGAAGGAATTACGAATTATTTAGCAATATTATTTTTACCTAAATTATTGTATATTGTTTATAATACATTAGGTCAACATGGGATAAAATCAAAAATACAAAAATTACGCTCAATAAGTTTTTGACGGCGGTCAAAGTCAAAATTATTTTATTTTCCATCCTACCCCACCAAGAATTTTTTTCAAATTTTCACCATTTGTTGCTAACCCAATAGTGGTTACAAAAAGAATTTTTTTAGATATGCGCGGATACATATTTTTTTTTTATATCGATTTTTAATTAATTAAACCATATAGCTTGATGGTTAATTACAGGTGCATTTGACAACAAACCTTTGTTTGAATCACACCATATTGTTGCTAAAACATGGCTTTAGTGATTTCTAAAAAGTCCTATTGTAAAAAATGATGGCAAGTATTTTTTAGAAGCTGTCAAAGTTGACCCGAAATCTATGGTTTCACTTTGTTGCTGAAGGAATTACGAATTATTTAGCAATATTATTTTTATTTAAATTATTATATATTGTTTATAATACATTAGGTCAACATGTCACATGTCAACAAATCTTTTTGTAATCACTATTGGGTTAGCAACAAATGGTGAAAATTTGAAAAAAAGTCTTCGTGGGGTAGGATGGAAAATAAAATAATTTTGACTTTGACCGCCGTCAAAAACTTATTGAGCGTCATTTTTTAATTTTTGATTTTATCCCATGTTGACCTAATGTATTATAAACAATATACAATAATTTAAATAAAAATAAAATCGCTAAATAATTCGTAATTCCTTCAGCAACAAAGTGAAACCATAGATTTCGGGTCATCTTTGACAGCTTCTAAAAAATACTTGCTATCATTTTTTACAATAGGACTTTTTAGAAATCACTAAAGCCATGTTGTAGCAACAATATGGGTTGATTAAAACAAAGGTTTGTAGTCAAATGCACCTGTAATTAACCATCAAGCTATATGGTTTAATTAATTAAAAATCGATATAAAAAAAAATATGTATCCGCACATATCTAAAAACATTCTTTTTGTAATCACTATCGGGTTAGCAACAAATGGTGAAAATTTGAAAAAAATTCTTCGTGGGCTAGGATGGAAAATTGAATCATTTTGACTTTCACTGCCGCCAAAAAATAGTAGGGCGTAATTTTTTAATTTTTTATTCCAACATATGCTGACCTTGTAAGTGTTAATCATTACAGAAAATATAAACACATTCCTTAGGTTCTAATCGATTTTATTGATTTTTTAGCACGCCGTATACTAACAAGTTTAGGTTCAAAATTAATTAAAAAAAAAACTAAGGCCAGCGCATATTTAAAAAAATATGTTTAATGATTACTATTAAATTCTAAACAAAACATGAAAATTTTGAAAATAATCTCAGTGGGCTAGGCTGCTAAAAATTACAAAATGTTTTCTTGCAAATTTTATTCAATAACAACTAACTAAATCAACTTAATTTTTTTTACTCTTATATTATGGTTACCAAGACATGTGTAAACAATTGTACCAAAAATCAATTTTTTTAATGCTCCACTACTGGAGAATCATAATCCGCGTTGCGACCCCGCGCGGCCGCCGGAATTATAGAAAATGGATAACTTCACTGTGGTCAAATAAAAAGTCCGCGGAGAAACTATAGTTGGGTCCATATTTCAAGTGAGTTGTACGGCCTGAAATATAAAATCGTCGGCTCATTGCGGCTCCGATTTCTTGAAATACATGACTATAATACATTTCTTGAATACATGAGTATTCATCATCTCAATTTTTTAGCTTAATAATAATTACTTTATATATACGAAGTATGGATAAAGTATTGTAATCGTGCGGAAAAAATGTGCATAAATCTTATTTATTCGTTCCCCTGATCATTTTAAAATCATTTCTGAAAAATGTATGTCCGTCGGTCGCTCGTCTGCTATGTTTTCGAAAAAGAAAACTACTGAATATTTTCAAATTGTATTTGGCTATTATCTCAAGTAATTCCGTCTTGATTAGTTTTTGCTGGAATTCCATCGGAGAAAATAAATAAATAAAATTATTACGGCGTTTACGAAATCGTGTGCAAAATTCTTATTGATTATTTGTAATCGTTTATTGGAAATGAAAAAAAAATATATTTTGGACTGAAATTACATACATTTCATTTAGGTAATGTGTGTTTTTTTTTAATATCAAGAAGTTTTAAAAATAATCATTCGAAATTAAAAATTAGGCACATACAGCTCTTTAAGCGATTGTTACCTGAAAATTATAAAAATAAACGAAAAGTGTACAAATAAAATATTATTTGTTAAAAAAAAACCTTGATTACTATGATACTTATGATAAAGTAATTTCTAGTGGCCACATCTTTTTTATTTATTTATTAGTTGAATTTCCGAAGCACTGCACTAGAAGCAAATCATAACTATGAAAAACTCCACTTGTATATTGTTAAGGTGACCACCTATACTCATTTACTGAGTTTTGTACTCTTTTTTCGCAAACCGTACTCTTTTCAAATCCTGTACTCTGAAAGTACTCATTTGTATAATTTTATACTCATTAGTAAAATTGAATGGAAAGAAGTTTCTTCAGCAGTCGAATTTGTAATGAAGGAAGTAAAAGATATTGTTATTAATGACAATTTTCTCTTTAAAGAAATTCGAAGAGTAAATTTATATTTAAATGAAGAAAAATTGAAGAAATGGAACGATGAGAAAATAGAACTTGACAAAAAATGGGTAGAAATCTTTCGGCATTTTAGAGTAGAACATATCCCACATGAAAATTTAAAAGTTTTAATAGAAATTTCCTTATGTTGTCCAGGCACTAATGCTGCTGTTGAAAGGGTATTTTCACTAGGGAATGATTATTGGAGCAGTGAGAAGTCGCAACTTTCTGTAAAAAAATTATCTGTCGTCAAATTTAATATGCAAAATGAAAGTTGTTCGGATGTGGCTACATTATTAGACGAACATCCTCATTTAGCAAAAAAAAATCCACTCCGAGGAAAAATATGGTTTTAAAAGAAAATAAAGTTTTTATCGTTTTTTCTTCTTTTATTTTCACCTATGAAATACTTGCAAAGTGTACTCTTTTTGAACAAATAATAGTTGGTCACCTTAATATTGTATAGATTAATAATCAGTATAAAAGACACAACATAGATTCAAGTATTATTGTATGATTTTCTTACAATTAAACTGGCTGAAAAACATTAATAGAAAAATATTTAAAACAACTCTTTAACAAATCATAATTTAAGTTATGGCTAATTAGCCATTGAGTATTGAGTATATCTATTGCCATCAGTGGCGTGCAGTGGGTTGGGATGTAGGGTGTGCAGAAAAATATAACATGAAATTAAAATACATTAAAATTAATAATCTCTGAATTAGGTAGTTGTAAATTAGTTTCTATTCTTTTCTAGTTAGAAATGTAAATAATTTCTTTGCAATTTCATTTTTATTTTTGTATATTTTTGTTGTGGTTTGTGATGTGGAAGGGCAGTGAGGAAAATGCCAATAAAGGTCTTTTTTTCCTTTGCAATTGTAATAAGTACTAAAGTACTTAAACCGTTTCATTATTTTTTTATGCAAAAAATTATCTCTCTACTTTAGCAATAGAAAAAGTTATTCTACATTTAACATAGCTAGGCGATTTACTTTACTAGATGAAATCTTTTTTATTAATATATTATTATACATGCAATTAATTTCTTAGTTTCACATTATTAAAATATTTTCCATATGATTTATTTAATGAAATGAAATGAATGAATTATGATGAAAATATGAATATCATGAAAAACTAAAATTGAATAGTTTTTTTTAAGTATTACAAATTTTAGCGCCACCCATACATTCATTTATTTGTGATTTACAACTAAAAGCCTTTAATTTTTATGTTTTGGAACAAATTAGTGTTGGTCTATGTTGTTGCTTTAATAACACGTTTTTTGCTCTTATATCCCTCTTGAAAACAGATTGTGCTATAAATCAATACAAGGACATAATTTTATAAATGAATTAGAATTTACAAATTATGTAAATGTTACTTTCTATGGCACAAACACACAGAAATATAAAACTAACAACAAAACTCAACCAATTAATAAATGTGAAATATTGTTTTAATCCAGTTAGCAGTAAACGTTGAGTGTATTCGGGATGTGTCGTATTAAAATGTGCATGGTGCAGCGGCAGAAATGGGCGATACGTTTTTTTGGAAAATGTATCTCGCTCATACTATTTCGTAGACTAATCGCGATGTACGACTGGTACGACTATCAATGCGGAGCCGTGCGTGCAGGTTGTTTCCTACACCTCTAGTGCTTGATGTGGTCTATGCTAATACGGACAAATACAGCTTAATTTTCTTGCAAAATTACCAATATTCTTGGCCCTGTTGTATACAGACGCATTTCAAATTTAATCATGGTGTGTATTGCACACCCTGCACATATGGACCGCACGCCACTGATTGGCATTTTTCTGCTTAATCTTGCATCGATGATTTCGAGCAATACATAAATTTTCTAGAATTTTTTTTTCTAAAAAGGTTTAGATTCCATTTTGTTGTTCCAAAACGTCATTTCGGTTAATCTAGAAAATACAATAATATACAAACATATGATTTATTTTTCCAAACGTGCACACGGCCGTTTAATAACCAATTGGGTCCACCATGTTACATGTAAGGTAGAACACAAATTCAAAATATTTTCTAATTACAAAACTACATTTATAGAACTGTTTACGATTTTGAATAATTGTTTGAAGTAATATAAAATATCAATATTTATATGTCCGACATGGATTAGTTTCATCCTTATTGCATTCAGTTTTAACATTATTAATTGTAATCTCCCCATACTTGTAAGTAAATTAATGTCTATAAATTCTTTAACTCTGGTACTAAATGTGCAGTATAAATATTTTTCTGTACCATACGAAGTATTATAATGGTGCAAAATTTGAAAAACTATCGTTACTGTTACTGTTTACATATAATTATCTGATGGTCCACGTAATACTAGGCATTGTCCATCTACACTTAATTGCCACAATCATGCATTATACAATCAGTAGTAGGTTCCCTTATATATATAGGACTAACATTGTCAATCTTTACATCTAATTTAATTGTTTATGTGCTACTTACTATCACTATACAAAGTTGTGTTATCAACAATTGTTCAAACCAGGAAACAAATGCTATGTCTTCATTTTGGACGTCGCAGTTCTATTTGTTATAGACCATAGTCGTCAAGGGCCATAAAACGCTATTCAAGATCGTAACCCCTAGAAACGGGAAATGTTCCGGCAGACTTTTCCGCCGAATTGTGGATCGAAGGTGGAGAGTAAAAGAATAGAGTGCATAACTATATTCTACCATATACAACAGTGTGCTAGACACTTAAATTGATTTTATGTGCTGCAGGCGTAAATTGCAACTTATAATTTTACGTAATATAAGAACGAAAGTTTATTATAGCACAGTTGCTAACAACATTATTGAAAGTTTAAAAAGGAACTTGAATATTTTACAATTAACATTTACTTAAATACTATCTGAAAACTAGTAATATACAGGACTAAAATCTCTGAGGGGGTGGCTAGATAAGACATATTGCCACGATGTAATAAGAGCAATCCGGGTGCCACATGTGGTCGCAAACCGGGCTAGAAACGAGACAGGTCAATTTAAGGCCGTTGCAAATACAAACTGAGAATCCATCTAAAGTGACAACTGGTAGTTGTTTTCGTTGACATTTAAGGCCAATTCGTCTCATTGGCAGTGGCAGGAGAATACTAGGAAATACTCGAGGAAAACTGCTGGTTATTACATGTCTACAGCAAAACTCTGTTACCAAGAATGGTTCCAACTAGCAAACAAATACCCTGTGTTCATTTTGGACGGAGCAGTTCTATTTATTATAGACTATAGGCGGTCAAGGGAAATGATATGCAAGATAGTAACCACTAGATACGAGGAAGAATATTCTAATAACTATTAAAAATTATAAACAATTGGCCATTGCAAATGGAAACAGACAAACAGACAATTTAATGGTATTATTAGTAGTTGTTTGGTATTATAAATAAGGCCACTCCGCCTCATTGGAGGTGGCAGGGGATTACTAGGAACCACTCGAGGGAAACTGCAGTTTATTACATAGCTACAGCAAAATTGTGTTATCAACAATTATTCCAATTAGCAAACAAATGCCCTGTGTTCATATTGCATGGCGCAGTTCTAATTGTTATAGACTATAGACGGTCAAGAGCCATAAAATGCTATGCGAGATCGTAACCTCTAGAAAAGGGGAAACAGACTGTAATAACAATTGAAAATTATACACAATACACCGTTGCAAATAGAAGCTGATAAACCATATAACGGTACAACTAGTAGTAGTTTGCAATTACATTTAAGGCCACTTCGCCTCATTTAGAAATTACTCGAGGAAAACTGTTGGTTATACCATAGCTACAGCAAACATGACTTATAAACAATTGTTCAAACTAGCAAACAAATGCCCTGTGTTCATTTCGGACAGCGCAGTTCTAATTGTTATAGAATATAGGCGGTCAAGGGCCATAAAACGCTATGCGATATCGTAACCCCTACAAAAGGGAAAACATACTCTAATAACAATTGAAAATTGTAAATAGGCCGGTGCAAATAGAAACTGGCAAACCATATGATGGTAGTTATTTGCAATGATATTTAAGGCCACTTTGACTCATTGAAAGTGGCTGCGGATTACTAGGAATCACTCCAGGGAAACTGCTAATTATAGCTACAGCAATGTTGTGGTATCAACAATTGTTCAAACTCGCTAACAAATGCCCTGTGTACATTTTGGACGCCGCAGTTCTAGTTGTTCTAGACTGTCGGCGGTCAAGGGCCATAAACGCTTAGCGAGATCGTAACCCCTTGAAACGGGCAAACAGACTGTAATAACAATTGAAAATTATACACAATAGGTCGTGCCATGATATTTAAGGCCACTTCGCCCAATTGGAAGTGGCAGCAGATTACTAGGAATCATTCGAGAGAAACTGCTGGTTATTACATAGCTACAAACTTAGATTATCAACAAAAGTCAAACTAGCAAACAAATGGCCTGTCTTCATTTTGGACGGCACAGTTCTATTTTTTACAGAATGTAGGTGGTTAAGGCCCATAAACAGCTATACTAGATTGTATCCCCTACAAACTGAGAAACAGACTCTAATAACAATATAGAAAATCACAAACCATATAATGGTATAACTGGTAGTGGTTTGATATGACATTTAAGGCCACTTCACCCCATTGAAAGTGGCAGCGGATTACTAGGAATCACTCGAGAGAAACTGCAAACAAATGCCCTGTATTCATTTTGGACGTAGCAGTTCTATTTGTTAATAGACTATAACAAATAGAACTGCTACGGTCAATTGCCATAAAACTCTATGCCAGGTCATAACCCCTAGAAACGGGCAAACAGACTCTAATGACAATTAAAAATTATAAACAATAGGCCGTTACATATAGAGGCCTCTTCACATCAAGTGGCAGGGGATTACTAGCAATCACTCGAGGGAAACTGCTGGTTATTACATAGCTACATCAAACTTGTGATCTCATCAATTGTTAAAACTAGCAAATAAATGCAGTGTGTTAATTTTGGACGGCGTTGTTCTATTTGTTATAGACTATAGGTGGTCAAGGGCCATAACATTCTATGCGAGTTCGAAACCCCTAGAAACGGGGAAACAGTCTCTAATGACAATTGAAAATTATAAACAATAAATCGTTGCATCTCAGAAACCATATAATGGTGCAACTGGTAGTTGTTTAATATGACGTTTAAGGCCACTTCGCCTAATTGGAAGTGGATGGGATGGGGATTACTAGCAATCAATCGAGGGAAACTGCTGGTTATTACATACCTACATCAAACTTGTGTTCTCATCAATTGTTCAAACTAGAAAAAAAAGACCTTTATTTGGCATATCAGCCCAACCTTTCCCTTTTACACACATTCCATCCGAAAAAAAACAATACTTTCACAGAAAGAAATAACAAAGAAACCAAAAAATACAAATTAACATAAAATACATCATTTTTCTAACCACTAAAATAAACCCCCTCTGCCCTCGCCAATTTCCTTTCCCACGTCAGCCTCCTGCAGATTTTCACGCCTTTCCCATCCTCTCCTAACCATTCGTTCAGCTTTCTGCACTCTCCAACCCACTCTGCTTTTACTCCCTCACATTCTCTGCTAAGGTGCCACCACGTGTCACTCCCCTTCCTACACGGCGCACACGCAGCTTCATCCACACTTTTCTTCCTCGCTCTTCTGACCCACACCTCGCTCTTGCCATGCATACTTTGTCCTCTCTGCTCCACTCTCCCCTGGCTAAGTAGCTCCCTGTACTTGCCACTCTACGTAGGCCGGGTTGTATGAGCTCTCAGCCATTCTCACTTGTCTTTCTTGCCACTCAATATCCCTCAATCTCTCCCTTATCTCCGTTCCTAGGCTACCCCTTTCTCTCAGCTTCTCCTCTACCCACACCTCAGACATACCCACTCTTACATACATCCTTTCTCTATCCTTCCTCCATCCACTCTCTCTTCTACTCTTACACCTCATCCATACCTCCCGTACCAGTCTATCCTCGCCCAAATCTTGCAATCTTTCCTCAAACTTCACAACCCTCACACACGACTCCCACCACATACTCATACGACTTGTCTCCTACAACAACACTGCCCTCGGTGTCGACCTTTCAAGCCCTAGCATATTCTTCAGGAACCAACCTTGCTCCCTTTCTATTAACTCCTATTCACGCAATCCCCACACTTCCACTCCATACAACAATATAGGTTTTACACACGCATCCCAGATCTTGCACGCGATTACGATGTTACCACCCCACAAACTCCCCCATTTCCTGCACGCAATCTCCCAAGCCATTTTGCTTTCGCCTGCATACACTCCACATGCATCCTAAGCCCTCCTCCACAGTCAAACGAAAAGCCCAAATATTTAAAGCTATTCACTCTCTCAATCAGCCTTTCCTTCCATTTCAGCCCTTCCCCCTTACCCCTCCTGCTACTATTTCAAAACAACATCCAGTTGGTCTTTTCCACATTCACCACTAGCCCCCTCTTATCCAGGTACCTACCCATTATTTCCAACATCTCTTGCATCTCTTCCACTCCCTTGGCCACCAGCACCACGTCATCTGCATACGCCAACGTCCACACCTTGAATCTACCCACTACGACCCCTCCTGCCTGTCCTCTCCTCAGCACCTCTTCCAACTCGCTCGTGTACAGATTAAACAGGAGGGGGCTCAGCGCGCACCCCTGCCTTACTCCCACATTCACCCTAAATTTCTCAGATATTTCTCCATTCAATCTTGCTTTTCCCCATAATTCTTTATACATCCTTCTCACCCACTCCACTCCTTTCTCTTCCATACCCAATCTATCCATATATTCTATCAGTTTCTTCCTAGGAACTGAGTCATACGCCGCTTTTAAATCCACAAACACCGCATACATTCTCCCTTTGCATTCTAGCGCTTCCTCCACCATTCTCGCCAGCGTGAAAATCTGCTGCCTCGTCCCTCTTCCCCTTCTGAACCCAGCCTGGCATTCCGGCAGCAGCCCTTTTTGTTCCACTTCCCCATCCATTCTATTTTTCACCATAGTCATCATCAATTTATAACCGGCACTCATAATGCTGATCCCCGTATAGTTTTTACGTCCGCGGCCGCTCCCCCTTTATGTACCGGGACCACCACCCCCACACGCCACTCTTCCGGCACTTTCTCCTCTCCACTCCACACCTTCTTAATAATATGCCGCACCTACTCCCTTCCTTCCTCCGGTAGCTTTTTGAAAGCCTCTGCCTTCAGTCCATCTTCCCCCGCTGCCTTTCCTAGTTTTAACTGTGCCAGGGCCACCTCCACCTCTTTCGGCAAAAACGCCTCCCTTCGTGCCACTTGTCTCGCACTCGAACTGCCCAGCTCCACCTCAGACCCCGCCATCTGTTTACAACTCCTCTCCCACTATATGTTCACTATGCCCTGATTAACCCTTCTCTTTAAGATCTCCCCCATCCGTTTCTCCACCACACACTCCCTCAACCTCTTTTCCACTTTCTGCAACTCCTCTATTTTTTTCCTCTCGCACGTACTCTCGAACTCTCTCTTTGCCTGATGAACCCTTTCGACTGCAACTAGAAAACAAATGCAGTGTATTAATTTTGGACGGCGCAGTTCTATTTGTTAAAGACTATAGGCGGTCAAGGATCAAAAAATGCTATGCGAGATCGAAACCTCGAAAAACGGGGAAACAGACTCTAATGACAATTGAAAATTATGAACAATAGGCATATAGAAACTCATAAAACATGTAATGGTACAACTTTTAGTTGTTTGCTATAACATTTAAGGCCACTTCGCTCCATTGGAAGTGGCAGCTTATTACTAGGAATCACTCGAGGGAAACTGCTGGTTATTACATAGCTGCAGCAAACTTGTATTATGAAGAATTGTTCAAGCTAGCAAACAAATTCCCTGGCTTTATTTTGGAAGGCGCAGTTCTATTTGTTATAGACTATAGGCGACCAAGGGCCATAAAACGCAACCCCTATTGAAAATTATAAACAATAAGCTGTTGCAAAAAGAAACTGACAAACCATATAATGGTACAACTGGTAGTTGTTTGCTATGACATTTAAGGCCACTTCGTCTGATTGGAAGTGGCAGGGAATTACTAGGAATCACTTGGGGAAAACTGCTGGTTATTAAATAGCTACAGAAATATTGTGTTATTAACAGTCGTTCCAACTAGTGCGAATACTATGCGAAATAGTTACCACCAGAAACGGGGAAGAAGATTCTAATATCAATTGAAAATTATAAACACTTTGCCCCATTGGAGGTGGCAGGGGATTACTAGGAATTATTCGGTGGAAACTGCTGGTTATTAAATAGCTACAGCAAAATTGAGTTCTCAACGATTATTTCAACTAGCAAACAAATGCCATGTGTACATATAGGGCGACGATGCTTTATTTGTTATCGGCTGCAGGCGGTTAAGTACGATATAAGACAATGTAAAATCATAACCACTGAAAGCATGGTGAAAGATTCTAATAACAATTGAAAATAATAAAGAATTGGACGTTGTAATTGGAAACTGTCAAACTGTCTGGGGTGCGATTCCAGACACCGCTCGTTCCGAACATATTCGTTTAACCTATGACAGTGAAACGAATACGCAAAATACGCACAATTCACGATGTTCAGTCGAAAAAGGATGGAAATTTGGTTTACTATCCTTTAAAAACACTAATAAATTAAAGTTTTGACAGTTAAACTAATACGTTCAGACCGAAATGGACCCCTGATAGTAATACACTACAGGCGGTTAAGCGATTGCTTATTGATTTGTTTCTTTCATTTAAATATAATAACGCTAGTTTTGTATAAATACGATATGACGTTCGCTTGCTTGTTCAAGTTAGATAACTCTTCCTCTCTTAGTAAAATTATTTTTATGAAGTTTAATCCATGTAGCTTGCTGGTATGAAATTTCACGATTTCGGAAATATACTTTACATTTATCTTGTTTAATTAAACAAAATCCAATGAGTTTTTGGGTTTCTTTCTCATCTTGACATCTTAATTTAATTTTCTCTTGATTTGGAAATACTGCAAGGTATTGATTTATTTTCGGAATTATTTCTAAATGATTCTCGGCAATGTCTACTTTTGTATATTGACAATTATTGCTATTTTCATTCAATAAAATTTGCTTTTCGCATTCAGCTTTATTGCTTATTAATTCGTAATCCAAGCATTGGGAGTATTTGTTACCTTCAGTGCATAAGTGATTTAGAGACCATATTTTATTATCAATTTTTGATTTAAGTAAATATTTTATATTCGTAATAATTGTCACGTACTCAGATTCATACCTTGTAGGAATTGAGTGTAAATTGTACATTTCAAAATCATGCTCGTAATGTATAGGGATAGAGAGGAAGTAATTTATTTTTGTCCTCTCAATTTTACAATTCACTCTCGTGACTGATTCAAAATCCATAATATTTTCCAATTTCAATTCAAACGGGAATTCCTCATTATAATGAATTGATATTTTCTCCAATTCAGCATACAAGTCATTGGGTTTTATAATACTTGGGTGTGATACTTTTAATTTACAGAACAGAATAGAGTTTTCGATATCTTGGAAAATACTCAGGATATATTGTATAAGATAATCAATTATCTAAATTAAATCCTTTAATTTATTTATAACATCGGTATTTAAACTGTATTCCATTTTTAATTGATTTTCAATAATCTTTTGATTACTTTGTAAATTATTTAAAATTCTATTAATTCTTTCACTGTCGGTTGCATCTAAATTTCCGTTTTTATAATTGTTTCCAGTCCGTCTATTAATCCTCTTTTAGATTTGCTTTTTCTTGAAGCATGCAATTTTATATTATTGATTTTATCATCAATTTTTCCACAGGTATAATTTATTATATTATCATAATTCTCGAACTCACGAATATATACGGAGTTATTTTGAACTGTTATTTTCAAGTTCTTATATTGTCTATCTAAATCTTTTAGCTCGTCATAAAGGGACGTTAAATCATAATAGTGAATTGTAACAGGTTTTTTGAGGAACAGTTACTGGTCTGTGTTATTAAATTCTTTATTACAATAAATTGGACAATAAGTTATTAAATTATGCATCTGGAGAGATCCGTACTGCTCGAGTTCATTATTAGGAGTCCTGTTCAAACTCGTAAAGTGTTGTCTCGTTCAGGGGAGTGTTACTAAACTCTGAGCGCGCACTGGGCAACTTGTTCACAGGCGACTAAATTATTTAGTTGCTCGTCAGTTGCCGCAGCCAAGCGGGTACCGCGCACTGGGCAACTAATTAGTTGCCGGTGGGTACTTCTCAGGGAAAAATCTCAGTTCCAAGATGTATTTCGTCGAGAGTGCAGCAGTTTGTGCCTTAATTCTGAGGAGAAGAAAAAAAAAAGAAAAAAAGTTTTGGGTGCATCCAATTATAAGTAAAAGGCTGTTGGATGGTCAGTTTTATAAGTTGTTTGACGATCTAAGAAAATACCCAAAAAAATTTTTTAATTATTGTCGTATGAGTATGGAAAGTTTTGACAACCTGCTGTTGTTGGTGGGCCCTCGTATTACCTACCAAAATACAAATTTCCGAATGGCTGTACCACCTGAAGAAAGATTGGCTGTGACTTTGAGGTAAGTACAAAAAAAAAAAACTAAAATAAAATTAAAATACATAAAACAGTTTATTGAAATAAGTATATGTCAACAAAATAAGACAGTTGCTTAAAATAAATTTTAGTCGAGTAATGTCATAGCTGATGAGCATTGCGACATGGTGTCGTAAGAGTCTTGTGTTGGGGGAGAAATCTGTGCCTGGCGAGAAAACTGCGCCTGGGAAGAGTTCTGTGCCTGGATCCAATGGTCCCATGTTTGGAAACCTTGGCTATATCCTGGTAGAGGAGTTGCAAATTGCTGCTGTCCTTCGGGAGACATGAGAGGGCTATTGACGCTATTATTTGATTGGTTCTGCGTAGTTCCCAAACGCACGTTTCTCATTACACTCATAATTTCCGTACGAGCTCTGAATTTTTGTTCTTCGTTGAATTTTTTAAATGATGGGAGCAAAGATAAAAGAAAATACTTGTCTTCGTCAATTTCCTTGTCTTCATCTTTTTTTTCTTTCAAAATTTCCAGTAAAGACTGCTCATACGACACCGGAGGAGTCTTCTTCCGATTACTTATGTTACTACGACGACTTGCAATTTCAGTGATTTCGGTTTGCACCACTTCTTCAATTTCACTGCCGTCGCTTCCATCTTCCGAGTTCCTTTGATTTTTCCCAATACTGTTTGTGGTGTTCCTACTGTCAATTGAATCTCGTAAAAATAAAAGTTGATCGAAATATATATATTTACGTTTTTTTGCACTCCCTGAACCAGACGGCGTATTTGTTTGTTCATTGTAAGCCCTTGAAAAACAGGTTCTTAGATTTTTCCATTTTTTTTGCAACTCTTTTCCTAAAAAAAAAATCAATGTGTCAGGTTTCTTATGTTATTATTTTTTTTTTTTACAGGTACTTAGCTACGGGAAACAGCTTTGTTTCATTACACTATGAATATTTGCTTGGAGTAACAACGATAAGGGAAATAGTGAGGGATACATGTGAAGCACTATGGGAATGCTTGCTACCGCTGTACATGGGCACAATGGAGACTGAAAACTGGTTAAAGATCGCCCAAGATTTCCATAAAAACACACAATTCCCAAATTGTATCGGGGCGGTAGATGGCAAGCATATTCGAATAGAAAAGCCTAACTCGACTGGTACAGAATTTTTTAACTATAAAAGTTTTTGTTCACTTGTGCTTTTGGCAATATGCGATGCGAATTACAATTTCATTTATGTCGAAGTTGGGTCGTATGGTTCATCAAGTGACTCCAATATTTTTAAAAATTCTAAGTTCTCAAGGCTACTCGAGAAACATGAACTTAATGTCCCGGAAGACAGAGTCCTTCCCAATGATGAAAATGGGGAAAAAATGCCATTTTTACTGCTGGGTGATGAGGCATTTGCCCTCTCACAATTTGTACTGCGACCATACCCAAGTAGAAATTTATCAGTAAAACAGCGAGTATTTAACTACAGATTATCAAGAGCTCGCAGAATGATCGAATGTACCTTTGGTATTTTAAGCAATAAGTGGAGAATCTTGCATAGAGCACTTGATACTGACATTGAATTTTGCGACTCTATTACAAAAGCAGTCACGATTTTGCATAATTATGTGAGAAGGCATGATGGAATACGTTTTGAAGACACTCTGTATGAATGCCCAATGGAATCAGTTGTTGCTGTAGGAACAAGAAGTAACAATCATGGTGTTCAAGTTAGAAACTACATTGCAGATTATTTTACTTCCCCTCAAGGATGTGTCCAATGGCAATATCAAAAAATATAAAGTGTTATCATATTTATTGTATGCGGACTTTTTTTAATATGCTTTTTTATATATATACAACCCTGTATATTTTTAACTTTTCGGTGTGTAATTTTTTCATCTATATTTTTTTAAGTAGTACGTTTACAATAAATAGTATAGTATATTATTATAGTAGGTACAGAAACACTTACCTTTTTCTATTTTATTTTTGTCATCAAGATCACTCCAGTTGTCAATAAACATTTGACATAACTCAATCCACAATTCCTTCGTTTTCAATTTGTTTGAATATTCTTTCAATTTTTTATTATACAAAGCTGGTCTCTTTTCAATTTCAGTAATAAATAACTCAATATTCATGATTAATAACAGGTAAATCTGAAAAGTTTTCGTTTATTAGGTAATAAAAAATGAATAATATACTAACCACACATGCTAATTAATATAATAATAAACAATAATTCATACTAATTTACATAATATATTTAAATGTATGTATTTAATTCAAATTAAATGTAATAATAAATTCAATATTTTAGTAAATGTTTGGTTTATGTATTATGTATACCTTGTTTTGAAGTTTTCTCCAGGACCAGTGACCAGCACAATCATAACAACAGAACCTCATCTGTGTCAACAGAGCTGGGATAATGATAATAATTGATTGTCCTTGCGCATGCGTGCCGGCACACGGGCAACTAAAAAATCGCCCAGTGCGCGTGCTTTCGTCTGAAGTACCCATGTTCTATTTTCACGGGCGATAGTTGCGTTGCCCAAAAAATAGAACATGTTGGATATTTTTAATTGCCTCAACTAAAAAGTTGCTAGTGCGCGAGGTCTCATAAGACTCAATGTGTTCTATTTTTGATGATAAATAATTGCCTGAACAAGTTGCCCAGTGCGCGCTTAGCCTTACTAAACTTTGGTAGAGGGTGTTTTAACCTGATAATAAAGTAACTAGATTTCTAAAGGGCATCAAATCATTATGTACTTGACCATGAACCATGAAAGTTTCAAAGTCAGTCCAGAAATAGTATGTGACTATGATATTATATTTCCTGATAATAATGTATGTACTTGTTCCTGTAATATTATAACTTTGTTGGGTTAAGTCGTTAGTGCGCGTAATAAGCGGAGTGTTACTTACCATTCGTTACGGACGCAGTGCGTGGTTACAATTGTGCGTACTCTGTTGTTTGAAACATGAACACTGCCAGTGTGATTGTCGAAAAACAACAAGTGCGTTTGTTGACACGAAAACGGCTATAACTTTGCTAGTCCTAAATGATTTGGAAGTATTCCTAAATTTCTAGTTATGTTTTTGATTTTTACACCGTATGCCATCGTGATGTATCGTTAAAAATATGTTGAATAATTTTTTTAACATTTTCATAATTTAATTTGTCAACACCACAACCTAAGCGAAGTATTGCTAGATTTTTTATTTTATTTTTAATGTATAATTCTTTCAAAGAAATTAGTGTTTTAAATAAATCTTCGAGTGATGGTTTATCTTAATAATTATTCTTTGTTATTAAATAAATTATATAACCGTTAGTATTTTTTAAATAACATAGAGAATGTAATTTTGCATTCCGATCCTTAAGTGATTTCAATCTACCGAAACGTGTGTTAAATTCTAATGCTATTCCAGCATTCATTTTTAAGTCGGAACTGACACAGTGCGCTAAAGAAAAGTCTTCTGGTGCGCTAAATATATTTTCTCTTGTTTTATTAAAATTATCATTAATTATATTAGCATGTATTCAAGAAATTTTTATATATTTCGTAACTATTAATTGTATTCGGTTTATCACGTGTTACAAGTGGTCTTCTTATATTTGATAAGTGAATTTTATCGACCGTATGGTGATGTTTCGTTTTTATATTTGCTGTTTTCATATGAGGATCTAATGACTCAATAATTTCTGGTTTAAACTTATTCTTAGTTTTTGATTGTTTCTGCTTATTTTTTACAAAAATATTATAAGGTAATTCAGGCGTGTCTTCGGGAGACTTTAGTTTATTCATTAATTTTTCTTTATTTGCCTGCATTTCTTCATTTAGATTTTGATATAACATTTTTACTTTATTTTTGTGATTAATTATATAATTATTAGCTAAACGAGTTTCAATATCAATACTAAATGCACTATTATCTGTATTAATATGTCCAGATATTATTTCAATAGGTTTTAGTTTGGTTACAGAATGTATTGTATTATTATAAACCATAATTGCATAATTTATTTTTACTTCAATGGGATCGTTTTTATAGACCGATTGATTATTTAATAAACGTATGTGTTCTATTATTGTGGAATGAACACGTTCAACCATACCGTTTGATTCGGGATGCTGAGAGCTGATAAAATGTAACTTTATCTTATGTAATTAAAATAATTTTTTTGAAACAGAGTATTTGAATTCTAAATTATTATCCACGATAACTTGTTCGGGTATGCCATGGTGGCTAAAGAATATAATCATTTTATTTACAATTTCGATCGCTTGCTGACAATTTAATCTATATAATTGTGTGTATTTGGAAAACGCATCAATTATTGTTAGAAATTTTACACCTTCTAATGATATACTATCGATGTGTAAAATTTCGAAAGGGCGAGTAGGCGTTGGGGTTACATTATATTTTAATTTTAATGGACTCCTATCGTATTTTACTTACATGGCAAATTTCAGATTCATTAATATATTTCTGGATGCTACTCCGTTGATCCGGCCAATAGAATTTACGTTTGATTTGTGCATCAGTGTCATCGATGCCACGATGGTTGGTGTTACCTTCATGATACATTTTGATAGTATTATCATTATTTTCTTCATTTTCAATATCCATTAATATACTTGCACATTTTACAAAATTAATTTCAGAATTTTTACAATGGTGTTATAAAATCGTACATAATATTTCGTATACGTCACTTTGGAAGTATAAATGATATTTTATTTTAAGAGTAATATATTCCTTAATAAATTTTAAAATATCGTATTCAAAATCTAACTTAGATAATTGTAAAAGTATTCGTTGCTTTTTATTATTAAATAATGATTTCATTTTTGGTTCACAAGGTAAATACTTAACTTCGGAAATGATTATTTGACTCGTTCCGATATTCACAGGTTTATCTATGATAGGGATACTAAATATAGGATTTTCTATATTGGAATGTATGGTTTCATCATGTTCCTCTACTTTTAAATCAATTGAGTCGCCTGGCTCTAGAACTAAAGAGTGACCGTCTACTTATTGTTCGAATACATTTTTCAAATAAGCATTATTATGATTATCATTATATTGATTTACATTTAATTCAATACGCGATAAACATCCACGTTCCTATTTAAAATTCCTTTTTTATATACAATTTTATAATTATATTCGGCAAGTTTTAAACGCCATCTAATCATTTTAGAATTGGGGTCTTTTATATTAAATAACCATTCAAGTGGTTTATGATCACAAATAATAATGCTCTACCGAATAAATAGGGTCTGAAATATTTCACAGCCCAAACAATTGCAAGGAGTTCTTTATCAATAGTAGAATAGTTTGTTTCCTGTACATTTAACGGACGACTGGCATAAGCAATAGGTAAATCTGAACCTATTTTACCTTGAGACAAAACAGCGCCAATAGCGTAATTGCTAGCATCTGTTGTTAAGTTAAATTCTTTATTAAAATCCGGATACTGAAGTATCGGCTCATTTATTAAAATATTTTTACATAAATTAAAGCTATTTGTATAGTCAATATTACCTATATCGATAATAGCATCTTTTTTAAGGCATTTAGTAAGAGGCTTTGTTCATTTAGCAAAGTCCTTTATGAATTTAAGGTAATATCCGAGAAGGCCTCCTTTTATTTGCTTGGTTGTTTTGGGAATGGGATAATTATGAATGGCTTTAATCTGACAGGGTTCGTTCTGACTCCTTCTGGCGTTACGATGTGCCCTAAAACGCGAGTTCTTTTCGTAGAAATTCGGATGTATCTAACTGTATTTTAAAGTTAGATTTCCTTAACCGATTATAAACTTCTTTGAGCCTTTCGACATGCTCTTGCAAACTTGTACTGAAAATAATTATATCATCGAGATAAACTAAGTATTTTTCATTTTGTATTCCGCATAGGATATTGTCCATGACGCGTTGGAATGTCGCCGATGCGTTCTTTAATCCGAATGGCATTCTTAAAAAATTACCGTTTTCAGTATTATACGCAGTTTTCGCAATATCTTTTTCTGACATCTCGATCTGATGAAAACCAGATGCGAGGTCGAGTGTAGTGAAATACTGGCATCGGCACCGGAGTGAACTTAGCCCCTATGATCCCAGCCTCTATACCGCGCGGCGCCGTGGGGCCGCGCGCACGGCAGATTGTTTGCGGGTCTGTACTGACCAATTGGGGTGACCAATAAAATCCAAATTTTGAGGAATTCTTTATTAATGTCTTGCCGATCATTAAATTTTTTTAAATAATTTTTATAGGCGTTTTTGTATAATATATGTTGTAACGTAAATTATAATTTTTGACCATGATGCGACATGTTCCTGGATTTGAAAAAAATTTCCTAATGTTTATAACAATATGATAAAGTGAAATGGAAAGTCTGTATACCACCGATTTTGCTTTTCTATTTTATTTTTAATTTTAAACTTTTTCGCTCATATCTCGATAAACCGATTAGTCGATAAAAAAATATTGCAACATATTTTGTTTAATTTTTTTACTGATCCTAACACAAAACATATCAGTGTACCAGATGGCCGAAGAAAAATGGAAAATTTTGATTCTAAGTATTTTTTTTTTGGCGACTAACTTGTATATTATTATTATTATTTTTGACCATGATGCGACATGTTCTTGGATTTGAAAAAAATTGCCTAATGTTTATAACAATATGATAAAGTAAAATGGAAAGTCTGTATACCACCCATTTTGTTTTTCTATTTTATTTTTAATTTTAAACTTTTACACTCATATCTGGATATTCCGATTTTAGAGGCTGAGTCCATAAAAAAATATTGCAACATATTTTGTTTAATTTTTTTACTGATCCTAACACAAAACATATCAGTGTACCAGATGGCCGAAGGAAAATGGAAAATTTTGATTCTAAGTATTTTTTTTTTGCGACTAACTTGTATATCATTATTATTATTTTTGACCATGATGCGACATGTTCCTGGATTTGGAAAAAATTGCCTAATGTTTATAACAATATGATAAAGTAAAATGGAAAGTCTGTATACCACCGTTTTTGTTTTTCATTTTTTTTTAATTTAATCTTTTACGCTCATATCGGGATATTCCGATTTTAGAGGCTGAGTCCATAAAAAAATAATGCAACATATATTCTTTAATTTATTTTTGGATCTTTGTTCAGAACATATTAGTGCATCAGATGGCTGAAGGAAATTGGAAAATTTTGATTCTAAGTATTTTTTTTTCGGCGACTAACTTGTATATCATAATTAATATTTTTGACCATGATACGACATGTTCCTGGATTTGGAAAAAATTGCTTAATGTTTATAACAATATGATAAAGTAAAATGGAAAGTCTGTATACCACCGATTTAGTTTTTCTAATTTTTTTTTAATTTTAAACTTTTACGTATATCATTATTATTATTTTTGACCATGATGCGACATGTTCTTGGATTTGAAAAAAATTGCCTAATGTTTACAACAATATAATAAAGTAAAATGGAAAGTCTGTATACCACCGATTTTGTGTTTCTATTTTTTTTTAATTTTAAACTTTTACGCTCATATCTGGATAATCCGATTTTAGAGGCTGAGTCCATAAAAAAAATAATGCAACATATATTCTTTAATTTATTTTTGGATCTTTATTCAGAACATATCAGTGCATCAGATGGCCGAAGGAAATTGGAAAATTTTGATTCTAAGTTTTTTTTTTCGGCGACTAACTTGTATATCATTATTATTATTTTTGACCATGATGCGACATGTTCCTGGATTTGGAAAAAAATGCTTAATGTTTATAACAATATGATAAAGTAAAATGGAAAGTCTGTATACTGACGATTTTATTTTTCTATTTTATTTTTAATTTTAAACTTTTACGCTCATATCTGGATATTCCAATTTTAGAGGCTGAGTCCATAAAAAAATAATGCATCTTGGTTCAGAATATCAGTGCATCAGATATCCGAAGGAATTTGGAAAATTTTGATTATTAGTATTTTTTTTCGGCGACCAAGTCGAACATGTTTCATTATTATTATTTTCTCTAGACCGCGACGATATAATTAATTGGAAAAAATTACACAATGTTTATAACAAAATGACAATGGACATTGGAAAATCTCAACCTGGTCAACTTGTTCCTTCTATTCATTTTCTATTTTTAAAATTTTCGCACCTATCTGGACAAAGGCAAAGTCAAAATTATTTAATTTTCCATCATAGCCAATTTTCTTCAAATTTTCACCATTTGTTGCTAACCCAATAGTGGTTACAAAAAGTGTTTTTTTAGATTGATACGGATCCACTTTTATATATTTTTAGAGGCCTTTTACGTAGTTTGATCATTAATATGGCTGCGCGAAATTCCCATGTCCGATGGGATTATTATTACTTATTAATAAACTCCCTACTTTAAGGATTACAATTCATTCTAAATACTTATTTTACCAATTGTATTATGAGTTACAATGTGGAAAAAGGCTACACCCTCGACGGTGATTCGAACCTTCGACTCTGAGTTTTATAATGAAAGCAGAATAATTTAACAAACGATAGGTCGGTCTAAAAACATTAACTACGATTGTATATACAGTTTTTTATGCAATAGGCATATTCTGGATGCGTATGTTATGATAATATAGGGTAATTGTGCACTACGAATGATATTGGTATGAAATGTGCCTAAATTAATTACCTGTAAGCAGGCCTTACAAATAAAAAGGATCAATATTTTCCTATATATGAAATAGATGTTGAGGAATTTTCCAATCAATTTTCTTGTCTCTTAAGAAATGGCTTCCAAGTTAGTTGTAGACCAAGATTAACTTAATAAAAATCCTGATTATGCAGTTTACACATCAATAAGGTGTTCCATATTATTAGATGAGTTAATAAAAGATGCAAGTGTCTATAAAAGTTTGCCAAAAAATGTTTTCTTTTTAACATTGGCACTGCAGTCTACAACAAAATTTGAAAGCCATTTCTTAAGAGACAAGAAAATTGATTGGACAATTCCTCAACATCTATTTCACTATATAGGAAAATATTGATCCTTTTTATTTGTAAGGCCTGCTTCGAGGTAATTAATTTAAGCACATTTCATACTAATATAATTTGTAGTGCACAATTACCCTATATTATCATAACATACGCATCCAGAATATGCCCATTACATAAAAAACTGTATATACAATCGTAGTTAATGTTTTTAGACCGACCTATCGTTTGTTAAATTATTCTGCTTTCATTATAAAACTCAGAGTCGACGGTTCGAATCACCGTCGAGGGTGTAGCCTTTTTCCACATTGTAACTCATAATACTATTGGTAAAATAACTATTTAGAATGAATTGTAATCCTTAAAGTAGGGAGTTGATTAATAAGTAATAATAATCAAAATCGGACATGGGAATTTGTAATTGATCCTTTTTATTTGTAAGGCATGCTTTCCAGGTCAATCAATTCGGCACATTTCATTCCAATATAATTTGTAGTGCACAATTACTCTATATTATGATAACATACGCATCCAGAATATGTCTATTGCATAAAACACTGTATATAAAATCGTAGTCAATGTTTTTAGACCGACCTATCGTTTGTTAAATTCTTCTGTTGTCATTATAAAACTCGAAGGTTCGAATCTCCGTGGAGGGTGTAGCCTTTTTACACATTGTAACTCATAATACAATTGGTAAAATAAGTATTTAGAATGAATTGTAATCCTTAAAGTAGGGAGTTTATTAATAAGTAATAATAATCCTAATCGGACATGGGAATTTCGCGCAGCCATATAAATGATCAAACTACGTAAAAGGCCTCTAAAAATATATAAAAGTGGATCCGTGTCAATCTAAAAAAACACTTTTTGTAACCACTATTGGGTTAGCAACAAATGGTGATAATTTGAAGAAAAAAATACTACGTTGGCTATGATGGAAAATTAAATAAATTTGACTTTGCCTTTGTCCAGATTGGTGCGAAAAATTTAAAAATAGAAAATGAATAGAAGGAACAAGTTGACCAGGTTGAGATTTTCCACTTTCCATTGTCATTTTGTTATAAACATTGTGTAATTTTTTCAAATTAATTATATCGTCGCGGTCTAGAGAAAATAATAATAATGAAACATGTTAATAAAAATACTAATAATCAAAATTTTCCAAATTCCTTGGGATATCTGATGCACTGATATGTTCTGAACCAAGATCCAAAAAAAATTGAAACAAAATATGTTGCATTATTTTTTTATGGACTCAGCCTCTAAAATGGGAATATCCAGATATGAACGTAAAAGTTTAAAATTAAAAATAAAATAGAAAAACAAAATCGTCGGTATACAGACTTTCCATTTTACTTTATCATATTGTTATAAACATTAGGCAATTTTTTTCAAATCCAGGAACATGGTGCATCATGGTCAAAAATAATAATAATGATATACGTAAAAGTTTAAAATTAAAAAAAAATAGAAAAACTAAATCGGTGGTATACAGACTTTCCATTTTACTTTATCATATTGTTATAAACATTAAGCAATTATTTCCAAATCCAGGAACATGTCGCATCATGGTCAAAAATAATAATAATGATATACAAGTTAGTCGCCAAAAAAAAATACTTAGAATCAAAATTTTCCATTTTCCTTCAGCCATCTGGTATACTGATATGTTTTGTGTTAGGATCAGTAAAAAAATTAAACAAAATATGTTGCAATATTTTTTTATCGACTAATCGGTTTATCGAGATATGAGCGAAAAAGTTTAAAATTAAAAATAAAATAGAAAAACAAAATCGGTGGTGTACAGACTTTCCATTTCACTTTATCATATTGTTATAAACATTAGGCAATTTTCTTCAAATCCAGGAACATGTCGCATCATGGTCAAAAATTATAATTTACGTTACAACATATATACAAAAACGCCTATAAAAATTATTAAAAAAAATTTAGATATATATATTATGATCGGCAAGACATTAATAAAGAATTCCTCAAAATTTGGATTTTATTGGTCACCCCAATTGATCAGTACAGACCCGCAAACAATCTGCCGTGCGCGCGGACCCACGGCGCCGCGCGGGATAGAGGCTGGGATTATAGGGGCTAAGTTCACATCGGTATTAATATACAGATATGTACTTAATGGAAACATTTACGAACTATTTTGGGGATTCTTCTGCCCAGAAAATAGTACTGCTAACGTCATTTTACAACAGTGCCAAGAACATTTATAGAACGCCAAATAAACTGATAAGTCAAAGTTATGACGGAGCGGCGGTAATAAGAGGTAGTGTCGGTGGTGTACAGATGAAAGTAAAGAATATTTATGAAGAAGCATGTATGAAAACACTGTCATGCCCACCAATTAAATTTGATAATGGAAAAGGCAGCATCCCAGAATAAGAAAGTGAGAATATTTTTTTGCTAATTTAGAAGGCTTTCCTGCATTTTTTCGCGGTCAGCTAACCGTACAAGCATTCTAAATAAGGTTATGAAAAAACGAATACCAAGAGCATCGTCCACTAGCTGGAATTTCCATATACGATCGGTTACTACAATTTACACTTATAAGGAAGCCTTACTACAATGTTTTGATGAAATTATCAACATGGAAACAGATAATACGACAATTATAAAAACAATTGGGCTAAAAAAATACATTGCATGATGCCGACTTTATTTTTTAATTGCAATTTTTTAATAAGATTATGCCCCACGTAGACATTTTATATAATCAATTGCAACAAAGAAAAATTCATCCATTTAAAGTTAAACAATATGTGTCGGAGTTGTGCAAGTTGTTCGTGATGTTGTTGATACTATGTGTGACACTGACGCTATGTCGATTTCAACATCTTCAAAACGACCAAGAATGGAAGACAACAACAAAATGATCGCAAACGAAGTGTGCGATATTATTTCAACCTGTGCTGAAGATAGATTTAACTTCTCCGACCGTTTATCTCTTGCTTTACTTATGTGCCCTGAAATGTTTAGAGAATACAGATTAAGTTTTCCAGAAAATACGTTTTAAACAGCTACTCAAGTTTATACATGTCTAGATAAAGCTAAGCTAAAGCAAGAATTAATGGTTCTCTACAGCAGAGAAGAGCGCAACTTCTCAACTTTAAAACGAATTGAAACATTTTTAAGAATGGCGCAGGATCGACTTTCTGCGTTAGCTATGTGCTCTATTAAAAAAGAGTTAATAGAAAATACTCGCGTAATAAATTATTTTTCTCAACTAAAGGAGCGACGTGTTGAATTTATATTTAAATATTTTAATTAAATATGTTTCATATTTATTAGATGTATATCAAATATATGAAATCAAAATACATATACAATTTCCCGACAAAATTTTCGTACAATAAAGTAAAAACAATTGCTCTTATTGAATAATACCCTCCCAAGGTCAAATTTCGCCGAAAATCAATCCAGTTCTTGTCATCACAGCTATAAACGTATGTAGAAAATAGTTTATTTAAACTAATATGATGTGAAATTTCAAAATTAGCGAAACGAAAGATACTCACAATACTTCCGTATACTGTAGTAGCTGTTCGCGAAGTACAAAATATATAAAAACAATTAATAAAACATACAAAATGGATAACTTTTAGTTGTCGCCCTCCCATTCCGTAAAACCACGAGTCGCCACTAGTATATATATATGGTTCATATTTTCATTTTCAACATACCCAACACCATGAACTCCAAGACAGACATCAAGGGACTCAAGCCTAATTTACATCAACTTGCTGAAGCCACAAAAACAACAATTAAATGTCAGTATATTACCAGCTATGTTTTCAGTAACCTGAAGAAGAGCAGAATTTGCTCGAAACGTTGTCAATAATTAAGGGCATTTTATAATATCCTCGAAGCTTTTTTGACCGCATATCCAAATATCTCTAATTAATACATAATAATATATATATTTCACTTTTTTTTAATCACCCCACACCCCTTGACCAGTTGGTTGGAAACGCCCCTGTTCATATAATATACATTTTTTCCTTTCAAACAATTTTGTTTTATATATGAAAAATAAAAATAAACTTGCATTATATAGGCTAGTATGTTTTAAAATTTTGTTTAAATATTGCATCCATAATTTCAACTTGAAATCGACGTTTTAAATATGCATTTAAAATGCATCCAATTTTAAATTAAATTAATTATTTGTAATTATTGTTTCATCTATTATTATTATTATTTTCACATTTATTCTAAAATTATTATTCTTTTAGTGCATATACTTATAACAACAAGATTGTAACATTGTATTTAATAAATTGCATTATTATTATTTAAGAGCGTTCCATCAATGGGCGATATTAACGGAAAAAGTAGTCTTATGGTAGCAAGCGTAGTGAAGTTAATTATTGGAATAAAATTATAAATCAGGTATTATTTTAAAGAAGAAAGATGTATCTTTGATTCGGTCGGGCCGATTTTGGATACATATTTTCAAAATCAAGCTATGAGAGAATAAACATAGACAATATTTGCTAAGCAATAACTACATGAAAAAATTAAATTAAAAAAATTCTCCCGACCGAATCAAAGACAATTTAATGAGGTTTCAGAATATGTATTTGGAATTAAAATCGGTTTTCAAATAACGCCGCAATATTGGAAACCATATTCGACAATTTTATTTCATACTCTATATTTTTATGCCGTAGACAAGCGCCTCCTAGCGTGATTTTCGCCGCTGTACACTCAAGCGAAAAAATTTGCAATATACCTGTTAATATTTAGAGCACGTACGTGACACGCTGCGCCTACGCCGAATATGTGACGGCATGGACCGTATATGCGATATTAATATGTAGTAATTATTAAATTACACACGATAACAAAAGACAATATTAAAATTAAATGTCTGATTTTAATATTCATTCTTATTTTTAAATAATAGATTGATATTTAAATATATTGTACGAATAAAAAGTAAAATTATAGACGGATTTTAAGAAGTTATTTTTTAATTAATAACAATAACTCAAGCAATTATTCATATATAAACATACCTTTTTATTGTTTTTTTTTTCTTATTGCCGCTAAAATATATTCTGGCTCCCTTATATCCATGCTACGAGGTACACGAGGATCGACCAGCTCGGGAAGTAAACAATCGAAGTAAACATTTTTAAGTTGTTGCTCCATATACGTCAAAACTGAGTATCCCTTAAAATACATATGGTTTTGAGCGGAAATTCACTTCCAGTCCAGAATACAAATAAACATTTATCTCTATTAGTAATGTGAAGTTGACCTTGAATCTGATAGTACCAACTACATCTGGTAATTACTTTTGTCTCATTACTTTTGTCTCATTACTTTTGTCCATTTGTAAGATTTGAATTTTATTATTTTAATGGCTTCGGTAGGATCAATATTGTACAGCGAATATGGACATTTTACTTCAACTATTGTGTCTTCTCCTATCAGTCCATCCGGTGTAGCACCCAGGTAAAATAAATCCGACCGAACGTGGAGACCAGATGGCTCAATTTTAATATTTTCTAGAATAGCTAATTCCTCCAACGCTATATGTTCTTTTTCTCTTCCATGTTTTAGGGAAGCTACATTTAAATGCGCGGAAGAATATAACAGTTCTTTCACCAATTTTGCACATTTAGTAGTGCTCCGCCTATTACATATTTTGTAGAAATTTGAAGCGGTCAGCAATTTTTTTCTTGCTTCTAACCATACACCACTTTCTGATTGAAGACTGTAGCTCGTTCTAGTTCTTGGCAATCTTCCCTTGTCCGCTGCAAAGAAGCCAATAACAATTGTTTTTCTTCTTCAAATGTAATATGGTCCATATCCGGCTTTTGGCAACTTTCTCCATAACTCTTCTGGTCATATTTATGGAAATTTTCCTGGGTTTGAAGTGTAATTTACGCTGTTCATTTTTGCGTTTTCTTGTATTTTCCATTTTCTTAACATATTTTGGAGGAGTATTTCCAACCATTGTTCTATGTAACACAGAATGCGGAGTTTTTGTTTGTATTGAATTGACAACAGCAGCTGAACATCGCCCCAGGTATGATCTTCGTAGAGAGTAGTTAATTCGTTTTCCGCCAACAAACTTAGCTACTATACTATTGTATTGTTCAACTACATTACTATCAACATCATATAATAAACTTCGAGAGTGACGGGACAAAGCTTTTATATGAGTCAATAGGCGTATTTTAAATTCTTCGCATAACTCAATTTCAGTAAACTTATCACACTTCTCTTTTTTTGCACAAAAATAAGACGCACAGTTGCCATGACGGACAAATACGTGATATATGCTATTTTCAATATCATTTTTTAAATTATTTATTCTCTGATTTCCTGTATTTACTTTTCTATGCCTCACTGCTGTCAATATGCCTTTGCGTAAACGTAAAATTAATGCAGTAGAGAATAATTTTCTAATTGAAAGTGGAAAACGAGTATCCAACGAAAGCGATTTCAACTTATTGCAAAAATTTCTCAAAAGATGATTTCGACACTCAATCTTTTCGACCGTTAAGTCGTTATATGGACGCCCCTCGATAATTTTTTTATATGTACTGCTGTCACCATCCGCTATAAGCTTAGCATATTTTACACCTCTTGATATGCTGGATTTAAATGCTTCTAGAATTCCTATAGCTTCCATGCCTGTAGACCCTCCTTCATAATTCTTATAGCATGTATGTTCTTTGTCTCCTTCGCCTGATTCATTAGAACGTCTATCACATACGCTACAGTATTTATTTTTTACTCTAATGTCTATCACTTTTCCTGTTTAATATCCCACAATAGCAGCGACACCTAAAATCAGATCATGTCTAACCTTTCAACAAATTTTATGTTTTATTTAAGATTAAAGAAGTAATTCTGATGAATGTCCTAAGTAATCATCTATACTGTACGACTTATTATTACTTTATCATACAACTATGCAAAACGTATTTTTGAATCGTGCGATTTTTTTTATTTCAGCGGATATTATTTGATAAAGTCTCTTATCATTTTAACACCATTTCTGAAAAAGTACTTATTCTTATAAAACAAATTATGGTCGGGTCTTGAAAAAAAAATACCACGAGGTTTACCAAATTATGTTTAAAAATTGTTATTAATTATTTCGACAATTTAAAAACAATGGTATCTCAGGCAGAAATGACTTCACCTGTGTTAATATATATATATATATATATATATATATATATATATATATATATATATATATATATATACGTTGTTCAAGAAATGAATTCATATATCCTCCTCCCATACAATTTGTCCTTGACAAATAGAACGCGTTATATTTTTCCATTCGATCTACCACCCAATTCAATATTTCAAATAATATGCTGTATGATACAAGACAATTTAGATTGTCTCGTATCTTGACTAACTTTTGAGTCAAGAAATTGTCTTGTCTAAAACGACCTTTACGGATCTAACTGTTTCAAATATTGTTATTAGAATAAATTAAAAAAAATAAATTTTTATATTTTTAATTTACCACCTTTTCTATATTTATCCGCTATTGTTATGCTAATTTGTATGCATTCCTAAATTTTAATTCTAAATCATGTATTATTATAACTATTCTCGAATTTTCAATAAAATTACTTCAAACATTATTATTATTACGGAAACATTTATTACAGACGATTGGCGGATATATTCCAGAGAGAATATTTTGTTTACTGCATGATTACAATACTTCATACATACTTCGTATGTTAAACTAATAAATAACACAGAATTAAAAATGATTAGAAATGTTTGCATATCAATGGTGTCGATGCCATGAAAATTATAATAATTTTTATATAATAATTAAGAATTTAAATTCTATATAATTTATTTCTTTAAAAAAAGAAATGTTTTTTATTTTATCATACGAAGTATTCTAATAGTGTGGGAAAACAATCTAATGTTTGTGCAAATCCTCTAAATGCCCGTCATCAGTTGAAGTGGGTTTTTTGAAAATAATAATTAAAATATATATTTATTTAATAAATATATATTTTATAATATATAAAATTATATTATATATTGAATGTTCCAATTCTTTTAAATATTTTCGACTGTTATGCAATTCCCGGCATAACAGTAGAAAATATTTAAAAGAATTGGAACATTCAATATATAATATAATTTTATATATTATAAAATATATATTTATTAAATAAATATATATTTTAATTATTATGTAACGTATGATAAAGTAATATGCCTAGCCACAATAGACAACAATTTGGAAACTGACTGCACTCACCTGACAAGGCGGAATAATTTGATTTATAGGATCTTTTGGACCAACATCCATCGGCAACAACTGTTAGAAGTGGGATTCCGTTTCTATCAATATCTCCTCTCTCTTGTGCAATTTCTATTTCCTTCTGGAGAGCTTTATCCATTTCAATTTTTGCGGTATTTTCCCATCCTTCGCAAACTTTATTATGATATTGTTGATACATTTTCTCATACATACAAGGAACGTCAATTGATGAAAATAATTCGGTCATATTTTGAAATCCACAACCAATGCTCATGTTTCCGGCAACCATCGCTGAATTTAGATCCATTTGACGTTTAGAGGTGTCTTCAGTGTTTATGCAAAATTGTTCATTGCACATTAAACATTGAAAATACACAGATGATATGAAACCATGACGTAATTCTTTAGTAATCGTCAAATTTTGCAAACTGCATCCAAACATGTTATTATGTTCGCTTATTTTCTGCATTTCTTGGAAGAAATAAAATATATCCACTATCGGTCTGCCTTCTGTTATAGGTTTATTTATTTTTTCGGTTACTGTCCCAAAATCAGTCTGTGTAGAAATTGGTAAAGTATCACTATGTGTTTCTATAATATCAAATGGCGCTATCGATGTGGAACATGATGGCATAGTTTCTTCTCTATCGGGACATGTGTTTCTTTGCTGAACGTTATCACAATCCTGATTAATTTGAACTAAAGATGTAGACCTCGGTCTATGTCATTTCCCAATAAGTAAATTATTTGTATTGTACGTTAGCCGTTTTTAGCCCTTAGGTTTCCTTTTTCCCATTGTATCAAAAAACGAGTGGCAAAGGTAATGAAATATATATAGAAAGAAATTGTAACTAATCAAGTTTTTATATATCCAGCAAAATGTCGCACTGTCCAAAGTATCAATATCCAAAAGAAAACCCAGTTTAAAGCACAGTTTATAAAAACACACAATATCGCCGAACTATATGTCGGTGGATGCGCACAAAATTCACGTGAATATAATGTTTTTTTTAAGAAAGCACAGCAACAGTAACAGTGTTCGAATTGCAAATTATATAACCTTAATAATTAAGTATCGAGTGATATAATCTTCAATAACTTGTGTTCTGGTCGACGTTTGTCTAAGAACTCATGGTGCATTTAACGCAACTCTACGATCCGTCCTAATAATAAACAAGGGTGCCCATTTAAAATAATAAACGCTAAACGATTATTATTTTAAATGGGCACACAGGCTCACCATTTTAAGTGTCGATGACACATTTATCAGTTTCACGTAAATACTTTAGGAATAATACATGGTATCGTCGTATGTACTTATAATAATAATAATAATAATAATAATAATAATAATAATACTTTATTCCCAACAAACATACAGTTTAAAAACAGGGAAAATCACATGTAGTATAAATCAATATAAATATGAAAATAATAATAAGTTGTACATAAAAATATAATATAAATATAAATTCCAAACAAACAACAATAACTGCAGGTGTAGCTATGTGTGCATGCTGCTCTGTACGTCACGACAGAATGCTGTTTTGTTAGACTGAAAAATATCCACACCGTACTGACATTGATGATATGAACGCATCATTCTAATCAATGGTGAATTTTCATGGTGAAAAGTATTTGGAGTGTCGTATGAAAAGGTTAAAGGGTTCCTCGCTGCATACCGAGGCACATGCAAACATACTTGAGATAGTATGGTGTTATCGTCGACATTGCCATGCAGTAAATTATATAAAAAACATACTGCTAAATATGTGTGTCTTGATTGCACAGATGTCAAACCAAACTCTGTCAGCATAGCATTATAGCTGATGGAATGATCGGGATATATACCATGTTTAAAGTAGTATAAATACCTTAAGAATTTTCTAAGAACCTGGTCCATCATTTTCTTGTATTTGATCTGATAGGGTGACCACACAACTGAGCAATAATCAAGTTTGCTACGAACAAATGAACAAAAAAGGCACTTAATAGAATCAATGGACAAAAAAAAAATAGAATTTCTAATTATAAAGCCTAATGACCTATAGCATTCGTTCGTCATTATCTCCACATGCCGATGGAAAGTTAATTTGCTATCAAATGTTATTCCTAAGTCTTTTATCTCCATAACCCGCAGCAAAGTAACGTCATCAATTGAGTAATCAAACTCAAAAGTCACTCTTTTACGAGTATAAGACATTACACAACACTTCTTCACATTTAACTCCAAACCATTACGATCACATCATGAATTTAAAGAAACCAGACTACTTTGCAGATATTCGCAATCTTCAACCGATTCAATAACTCTATAAAGCTTAATATCGTCAGCATACATCAAATACCCGCAATTTAATACGTCACAAACTGAATTAATAAATATTAGAAACAACAATGGTCCTAGGTTGGAACCTTGCGGTACACCACTGGTGGCTGTATATAAAAATGAATTAAATCCGTTATATTCTACCGTCTGCTGACGATTGTTAAGATATGATGCTATTACACATACAATATTATTGGGTAGTCCCCACCTCACTAGTTGAGTAACTAGTATATCATGCTTCATTCGATCGAATGCTTTGGTAAGATCGGTGTAGATGACGTCAACTTGTTTGTTGTTATCCATTGCGGAAGATAGCATTTGTGTAACGTTTAACAAATTTGTTTGGGTCGACCTCTTTTTCATGAAGCCATGTTGATATGGAGATAAGTTTATGTGTACGCGATGGTAAATATACTTGAACAACAAACTTTCGAAAATCTTTGAGAAATTGCTAAGGATGGCTACTGGTCTATAACTACTAATGTAAATTCGATCACCACTCTTAAATACAGGGGTTACCCGAACCTCTTTCCAAATTCTTGGAAACACACATGTTCTCATGATCAGATTAAAAATGAAGGTGAGTGGCTGAGAAATATACATTGCCATATCTTTTAATAGGAATGCAGGAATCATATCTAGACCTTTCGTAATTTTTGGTTTCAAAATCTTCAGTTCGGTTAAAACATCAGTTTCATCTATGGTAAAGTCTCCAAATAGGCCAAATTCTTCCTCCAAAATGGGAACATTATTTACATGATAAACATTACTGAAGTGATTCGCAAATTCATTTACAATAGATTCAGGACAGCTAAAGGTAGAATCATTATTATGCATCACCCCCGGTAGGCGTGTAACTCGCCGTTTGTTGTTAACAAAAACCCAAAATTTTGAAGGGTCATTATTTATTTCGGATTCAGAGGTTCGAATGAATTTTGTGTACGCCACCTTAATTTTCATTCTTAGTCTAATACTAATATCTCGCAACCGTCTCCTATTAAGTACTGTATTTTTTCTATAGTATGCAGATCTTAACGAGTTTTTCAACTTTAGGTCACTAATAATATCTTTGTTGAACCAAACAGGATAATTATATTTCCCACGCTTAGTTTTCTTCGGAACATGCTTATCAAACAAGTTATATAATAGCTTATAGAATTGATCGCAGGCATCATCAACATTAGTAAAACTATATATGGTCGACCAATCCAAACAGCAGATATCATTATATAATAAGTGGAGCTGAGCCTTCTTAAAATTGTATAAGTTATGTACCTGGGTGTCCACAAAGTTCGGCAGACGTTTAATTCGCACTTTTATATTTATATTCAGTGCAGGATGATAGTCATCCTCAGAAATTATGGAATCTGGAACTCTTTCAACGTTACATGTATAACTCTTAGACAATATAACGAGATCCAAAATTCTATCAGACGTATTCCGCACATGATTACATTGCCGAAGATTGTTGAGATTCAAGAAAGTTATAAGAGGTTGCAGTTGATTTGTAACAATTTGTGTTGCAGTATAAGCATGGTAATCGGGAAGATTGAAATCACCAATAATTATGGTACGCTCAACGTCAAAATTATTTTCAATGTACTCAAATATGTCGAGATATATCTCAATAGCTGTATTAGGAGGAATGTAGCAGCATATGATAATTAAGGATTTCCTACCAACCATTATTTTAGCTACAACTACATCAACATCAAAAAACTTCTTTATAGGCATTTCCAGAGTTTGTAAATAGTTTTTAACAGCGATGAGTACACCACCACCCTTTTTATGTTGACGATCTGCCCTAATTATTATATAATTATATGGAAATAATTCCATATTGTTGACTCCATCCCTAAACCATGTTTCCGTTAACATTACAACATCATAGATAGAATTTGCCACACCACAATAAAAATCATGCGTTTTGGAATTCAAACCACGTACATTTTGGTAGTAGATATGTATATTATTGGTTATTTTCGAATGTTGGGAAGTATATTCCAGAGACACGGGGCCAGATTTGATGATTTTGGGCGCACCATTAAAGTATTTAATCCGCAACCCACTTTCGCCATCGGATTCCCTTCTCTTCAGCTCCTCTAACAATGCAGCAAATTCACTACGTTGCAATGGTGTTTGATCCAATTTCACTTTTATATTTTTGTTTAGTTTAGCCTTGTTCTTTAGTATTTTAAAGGCATTAGCCCGAGAATGTAATATAATTTTTAATGGTCTCACGTTACTACCTCTCTTTCCCAATCTGAATAGAGCTTTTATCTGAATAGAGCTTATGCGTTCCCACATGGTATTGCGCCTGTTCTTTGAGGTCTGTGTAGTTATTTTATTTATAATATTAAATTTATTTCGTATTCGAATTTATATGTATAATATATGAGTGTTAGGGGCATAAACTTTAATCGGTTTGCACTAAAATAATACGCACGAAATCCCTTTTGTCTCATTCAATATAAGATTAATACAATCACTATGTTAAAAATTAACGTAAAAATTACCCCGACATTCAAGAGCGATAAGCTGGCACTTGATCCGTCGCAGGTAGGCGTTTGGCGTTAGCGCACATCTTTATTGCAATTAAAACATATGTAATATATTTACATATATTTCTTACTGATTCAAATATCCAAGATATTTTACATGAATATCTATTCCTATTTATGTTATAAGAGTGCGGGTGGTGGTCGCTGGTAAGTGCGACAATGAGGTTAATATTGTATATTACATATTTATTTATATTAATTTTTACATCGGTTGTTGCTACTATAATAAAAAAAAACAAGTCAATATTTTGGTAATTCTACATAGTTATTGTCAGTTTTCACACACTTACTTTTTAAATTAATCAGATCCCTCGCGCGAACTCCCGAAAAGATATTTATTATTAGAAGCGGTTCCGGTGTGACTTAATATTACACACGTGCATGGGCTCTTATGGAGCAATATTTTTGCACCAGAATGTATCTCTATTGTATAGTGCCGATTCGAAATCTGTATCCCTCTTCACCCGACCGTAGAATTCTGGGAGACGTTGCGTTGATGGAACAGTGTTAAGATTAATGTCAGTAATCCGCAGCACACGAAACCATGAATATAAGTTATGTAGCGGATCTAGATAATATGGCTAGTTTATTTCATTAGTTTTCTAATTTTTAACATTCAAATCGATTTTTTTGTTCTTACTCACTGGTTACTTGTTTTGATTTCGCTCAATAAATGCAATTGATACAGTGAGACAATTACCCTAGTTAATTTACATATACTTAACAAGCCCTTTACAACGTTTAGAATTGTACTGTTAATTTAGTCCTATACAGATTTCAATTTAAATTTCCCGGACCACTGTCTGATAACCAATAGATTTTGACCTCGCGACCGTTCCAAACCAACACCACCAACACCATCTGTATATAAGGCCGAACCTCTCTGACGTCACATGGCATTGACGTCACACGAGCTAGGCCCACCATAAGCACAGTAAATAGTGTTCAGCGTGCTTGCTTCTCGTTATGTGTGCTATTTTGCTTATGCTACCTTGTTTATTACGTTGTTAATACCACGTTGTTCGTTATATTAAACTTACGTTTTTTATTGCTTTGTTGTAATATACTTTTCGGTACCGGTACAGTGCTAATTGCGCTGTAATTGTAATTTATAATGCCATATAAGTGTTGTGTTCCTGGCTGTCGGGGAAATTACAATAGAGGACCAAAAGTGCAAGTGTTTAGTTTCCCTAGTGATACAAATTTGTGTAAAAAGTGGATCGCTGCCATCCCTCGAAAGCATTTTATTCCATCTAAATACAGTAGGGTCTGTGAGTTACATTTTGCGAAAGAAAATATTGTAAGTGTTACAACAGCTTTCGATTCCAAGACTGGGAAAACTATAACCGCGAGATTAAAAATTCCTAAGCTTAATCGAGAGGCAGTACCAACTAACTTTCCTAACTGCCCATCATATTTCTCTAAAAAAATAATATGTCGCCCAAGCCGAGCCGAAAGAATTGAAAGAATTGAAAATGCAAATGTTGCAAAAGTGATTGCAGAAAGTAAAAGTAAATTAGAATCTTATCAAAAATCAGTTTGTTATAAGGAATTTAAAGAGTTTCTTACTGTGTTAGAATCATTTCAACTACCTATACCTTGGCTAAAAATAATCGATTTCGAAAAAGTGACATTATATAAATGAATTTATTCACCAGGGCCCACTATTACATATGCGGTTGTTATTAATTCAGCACTGGAAGTAGAGACGTTTTTATATGGGCGAGAAATTTATTTGCCTGTGCATAACATAAATAATGTACAGAAAACATCCTTGTTATTTGTTATTTAAAATTGATACGATTGAATTGGAAAATTGCCACAACAATCGAAAACGTATTTTAAAACATCTTTCAGATATATTGGACTCTTTGATATTCAGTGAAACAGGTTTGAGTACTGAAGGAGATTCTGGATTATCTTTCATCTCTGAGCAATTAAAATTACATACATGTTACAAACAAAGATATCGTTATTCAAGTAATACCATCGTTTTAGCTTCTATCATTCACACAATTAGCCCACATGCTTACAAATTTTTAAGGCATTCAGAAGCACTTATATTACCACATCCAGGTACGCTCAAAGATATTTGCAAGTCTTTATTAACTGATCCGACATGTGAAGAAAAAAATGTGTCCCTCAATTATGCTAAAAATATATTCAAATTATTGCAAGAACGTGAAAAACATGTGATTTTGTTAATAGACGAAATTCATATTAAGCCATATTTGGATTATAAAGCAGGAAATATTGTAGGAACAGCATATAATAATTCTTCTTTGGCGAACTCTGCATTTGTATTAATGATATCAAGTGTTATGTCACCCTTGAAAGAAGTTGTTCACATAAGTCCAGTATCGAAAGTAGACCACCTGATGATTTTTTCATTGATTAGAACTATTATAATGAAATTAGAGGAAATTGGTTTCAAGGTATTCTGCGTTGTTAGTGATAATAATGCTATCAATAGTAAGGCTATGAGTAACTTTACAGAAAATAAAAGTCTTAGTATTGTGTATCCTCATCCTGTAGATAAAACACGTCCGTTATTTTATTTGTTTGATTCTGTACATTTGCTGAAATGTGTACGGAATAATTGGCTGAATTCCAAACCAGATCAAAAATTATATTATCCTAGTTTTGACACTGGGCTTGAAAAAGTAGCTGATTTTCAATGCCTGAAGACACTTCACAAGATGGAACATGATAAATTGTTGAAATTTGGTTATTCATTAAGTCTAAAAGCTTTATTTCCATCAAATTTCGAACGACAGAATGTCGCTTTAGCGCTAAAAATATTTAGTCCTTTCGTGGTACAAGCATTGTTACAATTTGGATCTAAAATAGATAAATGGAAAGACACTGCAGATTTCATTGACATCATAATCAGGTGGTGGAAAATTGTAAACGTGAAAACACCTCTTAAAGGAAAACGTCTAAATGATGAATACCAAGAGCCGATTACAGTAGTTAATTATCTTTCGGATAAAAAATTTATATTTTTAAATAAAATAATAGATTGGCTACAAAAATGGAAATCAGAACCTTTCAGTAAAAAACTAACACCACAAACACATACCGCTCTAAGCCACACGACATATGGAATGACAGAAATTATTAAATATTGTTTTGATGAATTAAAAATGAATTATGTTTTATTAGGCAAATTCCAAACTGATGAGTTAGAAAATAGGTTTGGACAATATCGTCAACTAGCAGGTGGTCAATACCACATCTCTATTAGACAGTTATATGAAACTGAGAAAAGGCTTAGAATTCAGTCATTACTATCCCTAAACTCAAGTACTTATGGCAACATACATATTAAACAGTTTTATGAAAGTTCTGATATACCTGAAGATATCGAAGATACTAAATTATTTAATCCCATTATGATTATCGAAAAATCCGATTTAGATAATATTGGCAATTACATGCCCGTAATCACTTATTTAGCTGGGTACTGTTGTTATATCACCCTAAGAAAAGTACAGTGTGACATTTGCAAACAAAATTTAGTTTATGATGAAGAACTGGCCGTTGAAGATAATTATACTCTTATCAGAAATTTGAGCCGGGGAAAATTGCTTTATCCGCAAGACTTTGCAGTGCAGATTGTTTTATATTCATATGTTATTTTCAACAAAATTCTCTCAGAATTTGAGAATGATTTTTTGAGTGTTTATAATAAGCGTCAATTTATGTCTCAGTATATTTTAAAATTTATTTCAGTAAACGGTTATTTGCCTAATATTAATGAATGCACGATTCATACAAGGGAAAGTATTGCAATTGTAATAATTACATGTACTACCAACACCCTATTGAAGAATTATTGTGGCAAAACTAACGATCGGTTGGGTAAAAATTATAAAAACAAAAAATTGGGAACACTCGCCTAAAAATAAAACGCCTCTGTTACTTGCCTATCGACTTTTATAATTTATGTCTCAATATCTATTATCTGATGTATTAATATTACGTACTAAATGTGTCACTGTCATCTGGTGACCGTCCGTCAGTTCATAAAAGACAAATAGAAGAATACGATTTTAAAGGCATTGTATATTTATGACTATGGTTTTTGCTTTGAAATTTCGTTTTTTCCCATAATAAAATCGAATGGGGTGCGACGAAGGGCTCAGTTGACGTCTGGCATCCTCTTTCTACAGAAAGCCCTTCATAAATTAACAAAACTCATTCTTAAAGTTAAAATTCCAGTTAAAATGTATGCGTTAATACGATATAAGAGCCGCGGGCGTTCGTTTCAATAGCCTACGCTTAGTGACGTCACCCGGCAGCGCTCGGGCCTTTTACTATCGGTGGTGTTGTCCAAACTCGTAAAAAGACGAATTCGGTAGATGGTGATTGCGAGGGGTAGGTGGAAATCGCACATGCGCTATCGCAGGTTCGCGCCATAACTCCCGTCATTAGCAATGTATCCTTCCGACCGTGTACCGGCTTTGAGATAATACAAGTGAAGTGAAGTGTGTTTTTCGATCCTGGTCGAAAAAGAAACTGTCCATAGGCTGCGAGGTTCTCGCGGGCGAGCTACCGCGAGACATTTTTGAGGACGGATTGCTAGCGTTGTTCGAGAAAATCGGGCAAATCCAGCAAACCCCTTTAATGATGGAGTTTACCGTTTGATCCGCAGATATGCCTTTGTTATCTACAATAACACGGAGTTGGCAACAATGACAGTTACTATTTTGCTGGGCAGCGAAATGCGGCGGGGTAAGAAGATTGAAATTTATAAATCTATCGACAATTGTCGCCTGTTTGTTGGCAGGTTACCCGTGGAGCGGAACAAGGACGAAGTCTCGAACGAGCTCACCAAATGCGTGTACGGCTTCCAGAAGATTATGTTAATCGCATGGGACCCTCATTCCAACCGCGACTTCGTATTCGTCGAATTTGAGAATCACCGGCCTGTAGTGATGGCGCCCGCCTAATCTCTCCTGGGCGTTACTCATGAGGGAGGCCCATATTACTCGACAGGACCACGTTCTCATGTTTCAGGTAATTATGCAAATTTATTTTTATTTTTGAGCTTTTTTAACAGCAGTCACAGTCTAATATTAGTCTTATTTTAATATCAGTACTACAGCAACAGTACTGTTGTGGCTCCTTTCAGATACCAAACCTTGGGGGTATGCACGGTCGCAGGCTATTAGTTGTTTCACCTGTACCGTGACTTTGTGGGTAAATTCAAACGACTTAACGACTGTAAATGACTTTCTGGATACTGTTTATTGTATGATATTATAATAATTAGAATAATTATTAATAATTTACAATAGTTCGTCGTACGTCTACTAACACCCTTCTTCCACACTGACTGAAGACTGACTTTACACTAAAGACTAACCTTCCGCACTGACTTAACACAATCTCCCCCTAACCTTTATCTGCTTGTTATCAGGGATGCGCTCGACGGACACTTTCCTACACTGATAACCCACGCACGCTGTTTTACTGCGTCTAGTCTGATATTATAATCTATTTAAAACTATAACTGTCTTATCCTAATACATAAAATATAAGATGCGGTCGCACGCCGTTTCAGATTACAAACTAGTATTAATAATTGCTTAAGTGATAACATTCCTATCCTAAATGCACAAGGCGTTAATTGGTACAATCCTAATCTATTTCTTACAGTAAATTTACGTGTGATTATATTATATTATATTATTATATTATACTATCTATAGGTAGATCGGTTGTGGGACACAACATATCTCCCTCCCTATAGTAAAAAAAAATAAAAATATTATATTTTTTTTTTTTTTTTTAGCAATTAATGATAGGAAAAATATAAATATACGTGGCTGAAAAAATGCAATGATTAAAGAACTAATATTATAACTAATAACTATTCTAATACGTTATGTATAATAACACTACGGATTGTTCATTGATTTTCTTCTTCTTTTAATTACACTTTGACCGCAGTCGTTCAGACCTACGGTTCTGAATTGGGGTTCGGGGTTCGCGTTCAACTGGGGGCATTTCCGCACTGTCGGGTATTATTGGGGTAATTGTTTGTCGCGTGGATAAAGGTGATGCTCGATACAAAACACTAGCTTCTCTCACTGTGGGCTGTTGGATGCCATCGATGTGCTGTTCCATTGTGATGCAGAGGTTTGGTAATATGCCGCAGCATCTATTTGGCTTGAAGAATTTAGCGTATATCTTATATATGAACCATGTTGTTACAGCAATTGCTAAGGTATACGGCCAAAATGAGGATATGTGGTGTGTCTATGTATTTGTGCTATGTATGCTATCAGATGCTTTTATTATGTCATCCAGTTTGTGGGTTGCAATATTTAGATCTTCGATGTGGGATAGTACGGGCCTGTAGTTGTTATCTAGGATTAAGTCTGTCGTGTTGAGCTTGGTTTTGGCACGAATTTCTTCACATATTTCGAATTCGATGTCGAGTGGTGGCACAAACTCGCTGGCAATTGTATTTCCGACGATAGTGTCGTGTGTGTTCAACATTACCGAGCCTCCGAATGCCCTACATTTACTGTCAATTGAAATAGCACCTGTATCCGTTATAGTGACATCAATTGGCGTGTCTTTATTTGTACAACTGAGCGTAAGCATCTCGGTGCTTGGAATAATGAAAATCCATGTATTTGAAGTTTGTAGTTGTATGAAAATAGATTTATGTAATTCAATAATGCGTTTATCGCAACTTGCTGGTATTTTTGAACTTATCATTTGGTATATGCTTATCTCACAACATTCATCTCTATGCGCGAATAGAACTGGTTGTTGTTGTTTACAAATTGTTTTGGCTTGATTGATTTCAGTACATTTATTAAAGTAGTCTTGGTAAAGCTGAACATATTGTTGTTGATTTTCATCAATAGCGAGAAACTTTGACTTGGGTTGAATTAATGCATAATTTGAATGGACAATTTTAATTGGTAATGGGTTAATTTTGAATGTATGATTCTTATTATGATTACTATTATTATTAAATTTATTTATTTTTGTTACTCATGGAAGTGTTTTAGACGGTTAGCGTGTACTTTGGTGAGCTTGTTGTTAATCTTTATGGTGTAATTGACAGATGAATGCTTTTTGGTAATTATATATGGGCCTTGCCATAATGGCAATAATTTTTTACTTAGACCTTTCTGAAGTTTTTCATTTTTTAATAGAACTTGATCTCCTTCTTTAAAATCTACGGTATTACAATTTCTATCATACTGTTTTTTACATCGTTCTTTGGCTGTAATTAAATTTTCTCTAGCCAGTTGTCTGGTGTTTTGCATTTTAAATTTTAAATTTGAAACATAATCATCGTAATTGTAATAAACTTTTGGAGTTTGTGTTAATGCTGATGGCAATACTACTTGTGCGCCGTATAAAAGTTCGAATGGTGTATATTTTGTTGCAGAATGAGGTGTGGTATTGTAAGTAAAAATTGCTGTGGGAACATAAAGATCCCAATCTGTCTGGTTACTAGCAGTGAAGTGTCTTAGATATTCGGCTAATGTACGATGTGAACGTTCTAGTGCTCCATTGGTTTGAGGGTGATAAGCAGTTGTTTGGATCTGTTTCAATTTTAAAAGTTTACAAGTATTTTTGAAAATTGTACTAAGAAAATTTGTTCCTTGATCTGTTATTAAAATCTCTGGAATACCGTGTCTACATATGACGTTATTTATAAAATTTCTAGCGACTGTTTCAGCTTCTTGATTGGGGATTGGTATAGCTTCTGCAAATTTAGTTAGTTCATCTTGAAAGGTTAATATATATTTGTTTTCATTTTCCGTAACTGTCATCGGTCCTACTATGTCTAGATATACACGCTCGAATGGTCTTGTCGCTATAGTACTGATTATCATGGGCATCTTTGTTTTGTCTCTGTTTGTTTTGTTTATTTGACAACTTCCACATTTACTTATATAGTCTGTGACGTCCTTTTTCATGTGTGGCCACTTGTGCACGCGTTTCAGTCTAGAATATGTCCTTTGTATTCCCTGATGACCTCCCAAATGGGTGTCATGAAATTCTTTAATAATTTCTAATTTCTGTTTTTCGTCTAATATGTCTGAATGTCTGTCTTCTGATATCTGAACGTTGATGTCTTTTAAAATATGTCTTAAATATATTCTAACTTTTTCCCATTTAACATTCATTTGACGATTTAATTTTTGTAGTCCAATGTTGCTAATAGAATGTCTTTTTAGTGACTTATGTAAGTTTATAATTATATTCCAAATGTCTTCGTAATTAGTGATGTCATGTTCGAATTCTTTATATATCAAGCAAAATAATTTCTTATTATTATTTTGTTGATCACTATCCTGCAAAACTAAAATATCTCCAACTTTTGGATTTACTGTTTGAATGCTATTTTTGATATTGTAACGTGAATCTAATTCAGTTATTAAATGATCTTTTACTTCAAAATGTTTGGCTATAAATATTGCAGTTGGTTTTTTATTATCTAGGTCTAAAAGTGATTCATCAGTTTCTTGTATTCTGCTATTAATTACTACGTTGTTTTGTATATGGTTTTGAAACTCGAGAAAATTCATGTCTTCGGCTGTATCTGTGGTTTGTGCTTTAATTTGATGCATCCTACTTAAAGAGTCTGCGTTAGTGTTTAATGATCCGGCTTTATAAACAATTTCGTAGTTATGCTCTGCTAATGATATTCTATACTTTGTAAGTCGAGTACCGGGGTCTTTAACTCGAAAAACTTGTGATAAGGGTTTATGGTCGGTAACTACGGTGAATTTCGTTCCGTATATGTATGGCCTGAAATGATTTATTGCGAATAATATTGCTTTCATTTCGCGTTCTGTGGTGGAGTAGTTTGATTCTGCTTTGTTTAGAGTTCTACTTGCAAAAGCGATTGGACGATCACTTCCTATCTCACCTTGTGATAATACCGCTCCTAGACCATTTTTGCTAGCGTCCGTTGTTAAAATAAATTCCTGTGTGAAATCGGGATAAGCTAAAATTGGGGGTGCAGTAATTGTATTTTTTAAAGTTTCAAATGCCAAATGACAATCTGGTGACCAAATAAATTTTATGTGTTTTTTCAATAATTCAGTTAGTGGCTTAGCAATTTTTGAAAAGTCTTTAATAAATTTTCTGTAATAGCCTACTAATCCTAAAAATGATTTAATATCTTTAGGTGTTTGTGGTGTTTTAAAATTAGATACTGCTTGAACTTTTGTTGGATCGGGTTTAACTCCATCTTCTGATATTATATGCCCTAGGAAATTACATTCTTTTTGCAGGAAACAACACTTATTTACATTGATTTTTAAATTGTTATGTCTTAATCTATTGAATACGTCACAAAGTTTGTTATTATGCTCCTCTAAATTATTTGCATAAACAACGACATCGTCTACATATACGAAACATTTTATTCCCTGTATGCCCGATAAAACAGTATTCATTAAGCGTTGAAAAGTAGCTCCGGAATTTTTTAATCCGAACGGCATACGCGTGAATTGGAAATGTCCTGTGCTTGTGCTAAATGCTGTCTTTTGTGCGTCTGTCGGGTCCATTGGTATCTGATGATAGCCAGATGCTAAATCTAATGTTGTGAAATATTTGCTGCGCCCTAATTGGTCTAAAATTTCATTGATGTTTGGAAGTGGGAATGCATCCGGTATTGTTATTTCATTCAATTTACGAAAATCAACTACAACTCTCCAATCAAGTTTGTTATTATCTATGGTTTTTTTTGGAACGAGTAAGAGTGGAGCGTTGTAAGGTGAATTGCTATGTGTTATTATGCCGTCTTCGAGCATTTTTTGTGTTTTTACGTTAATAATTTCTTTTTGAGAATGGGGTAACCGGTATGGTTTTACGAATGTAGGTGGTTTATTTGCTAGAGTCGTTATTTTGTGATTAGTGGCGTTAGTACAAGATAATTTTTCTCCGTCTATGTGCATAACGTCAAGATACTTAGAACATATGTCATAAATAGAATCTACTTCTTCTGTATTTAATTGATCTACTTTTATAATGCTTTTAATTAAATTAAATTTCTTGACTAAATCTCTATTATCGTTAATTTGATCTGTATTGCTATGAGGTAAATATTTCGTTAATTCTACAGTAGGGATGTTTACAATTTGATTATGTTCAGATATATTTAACACATTTACGAAGCATTTCTTATCTTTAACATTGGTAATGCAAGCGCTTATATACAAAGATTCTGATATTCGTTGTTTATCACATAGAGCTTCTCCATTGTCAACATTATTGCAATTTATTTCTGTGAACATCTCACTCCTAGCTGGGATTACTAATTTGGATTTTATTTCTTCTAATTTATATAGATGATAGCTATGTCCTTTAACATTAAATTTATTTTCGCTATACAAAATATCTGCTTTATACTTTTTCATAAAGTCGCGACCTATTATTCCGTCTACGTTTATATTAAAATCATCTGGGACCACATGAAAGTCTACGTTCAAGACTTCATTATTGACTATTAAATTTACACGAATCGTCCCTAATGTTTCTATTATGTTACTTGTAATTCCTGTTAGTTTAATTATATTTTCTTTATTTATTATAGATATATCTTTAATTCTGTTTATTTTCAAAATACTTACTTGCGCTCCGGAATCTACTATCGCTTTTATATGACCGTTCTTTATATACTCTGTAAACTCCATAACTATTGTATCACATTCTTCATTATTTTCTATTAAAATTGTTTTTTTATACATGTTCTCTGCTTTATTATTGTTTTCAGTATTTTTATCGATAGGATGAACAAGTGTTGACGCTGCCATAGCAAGACTATCAAGATTGTCGCCTTCATTTATTTTAAAATTAGTATCTAGACTTTTTATTTCCTCTGATCTAACTTTATTTTTTATTTCCTCTGAGTTATCTTTATTACTAGTTATTTCAATTTTATTTAATTTAAATTCGTTCGAATTTATTTTATCTTCAACTTTAATTTCTCCAATATTTCCATTGTCTGTCGATATAGGTGAAATAGCCGCCATAGCTAAACTATTTATGCCTGTATTAACATCCGCAAGATAATTAATAGTATTATGATCATTTTTATATTTTATATGCAATTCAGTGGGCTCGCCGTTCTTATTTAAATGAGTTGGCTTAAAAATATTAGGATCAGAACTTACAGACGCCATAGCTAAACCGTTCGTTATTTCCTTATTATTTCTAAACCGAAAAATGTTATTATAATTGTTTACATCACGACTTAATGGGGTTTTCTCGGGTCTGCGCGGTGACCCGAGGTCTCTCCGTTTCCCGAATGGTGTTGATTGCGAGGTTGATTTACGTAATGAGTGTTAAAATTTCCACTGTTTCCGGGATTTAAAAAATTACTTGTGCTTGGATTTCTTGAATGTTGATTAAAATTGACGTTTCTATTTGAGTAATTGTTACTACTAAAATGATTTGGACGATTTGAATGATTTGAATTGTAATTTTGATTAAAATTTGGCCTATTATGACTAAAATTATGATAATTCTGATATTGAAAATTTTGATGGCTCCAGTTTTGATTTCTACGATTATTAAAATAACAATTTTGTGTGGTGTGATTATTTTTTCCGCAAACTTCGCATTTTTCGTGGACAACTGAAACAATGTTTAATTTTTTTTGTGAATGGCCTATTTCTGATTCTATGGTGACTGTTTTATTTATAATTTCATCTAGTGAATCTAAATTGGAAGCTAAAATTGCACTTTGAATTCTCTCATTCTTCAATCCTTTTTTAAAAGCGGAAATTACAAAGTCATCTTCGTGGGCTTGACGAGCTACATTTCCTAAGGTATCTAAATAATTTTCTTTTAAATCTAATAACCTACTGCCAAATTGTTCAACGGTCTCGTTAAATTGCTGTTTAATATTTATTATTTCGCTTAGCCATACGTGTGTTGATTTTCTACTTGAATTTTTATATTTTAGTTTTAAACACGCTTTTAATTCATCCCAGTTATCAAAATTACCTCTACGAATTACTGTTAAGGCTTCACCAGTTATCTTGAATCCTATTATTAAGTCTAAAAATGCATCTCTTTTTTCCTCAGTCAATAAATCAATCGCAGTCTCGCACTGATTAATAAATGTACTTAATTCGGACTTTCTGTTTGTGCTAAAGGGTTCGATAAATGCCAGTAATTCTTTTTCTGTGAATATGCCTGCCATGATAAAAATTTAGTTTAATGTTTAGAGTAGGTATACCAATGACAAGTTTGAATTTCAAATTTTTAGAATGTTCGAATCATATGCTATTAAAACGCAGGTGCTATAACAATATAAAATGCAGATAAGGCAATTTTGGAGACTTACATGAAGAACATCTTCCTGGTGTTGAGACTGGACTGACTGCTACTGGATTCTAGTAGATGAACCGTCGTCGAGAAGTCGTGGAGTTCGGCAAAACCGCTGTCACAATTAATAATTTACAATAGTTCGTCGTACGTCTACTAACACCCTTCTTCCACACTGACTGAAGACTGACTTTACACTAAAGACTAACCTTCCGCACTGACTTAACACAATCTCCCCCTAACCTTTATCTGCTTGTTATCAGGGATGCGCTCGACGGACACTTTCCTACACTGATAACCCACGCACGCTGTTTTACTGCGTCTAGTCTGATATTATAATCTATTTAAAACTATAACTGTCTTATCCTAATACATAAAATATAAGATGCGGTCGCACGCCGTTTCAGATTACAAACTAGTATTAATAATTGCTTAAGTGATAACATTCCTATCCTAAATGCACAAGGCGTTAATTGGTACAATCCTAATCTATTTCTTACAGTAAATTTACGTGTGATTATATTATATTATATTATTATATTATACTATCTATAGGTAGATCGGTTGTGGGACACAACAGTACTTTTGACTGAAAATTCCTAAAATAGTATCGTTTTGGCTTCAACGAAAACCGTTGGGGTTTAAGCGGGAAGTACCGCCCTCCCGCGTAAGGCCAAACGTCTTTCTTTAAATCCAAAATACGCTAAAATTAGATATTGTTTATAAATAATAAAAAATTTATAAGCTGGCTTTCTTTAAACTACTAGGTGAACAGCTGATATTTGTTTTGTGATAATATTATTTTTTATTGCTGTTTGATCTAATTTTATAACAGAAGCTTCTTTATGAAGGGCGGAATCGGTTGATCTTTGTTGTTTTATGTACAGCATTTTTAATAACATAAGCTGTTTGAATGGCTGGAGCAGATGTGTACCTTTCTCATGGCTGAAATTGTATGTATTGAGCTTTTAGCCAAAACTGCAATGGAATGGCATATAATTTTGTACTAATAAAAATAGATTTTTGTTGGCTTAGAAACTTATTTTATAATATATATTGATCTTCCACATTCTCAATTTTAAATTAAATTATTTATTTGTAATTATTGTTTTATCTATTATTATTTTTTTCACATTTATTCTAAAATTATTATTCTTTTAGTGCATATATTTATAATAACAAGATTGTAACATTGTATTTAATAAATTGCATTATTATTATTTAAGATTAATATTAGTAATCTGCAGCACACGAAACCATGAATAAAGTTATGTAGCAGATCTAGATAATATGGCTAGTTTATTTCATTAGTTTTCTAATTTTTAACATTCAAATCGATTTTTTTTCCTTACTCACTGGTTACTTGTTTTCATTTCGCTCAATAAATGCAATTGATACAGTGAGACAATTACCCTAGTTAATTTACATATACTTAACAAGCAAGAATTTTGTACCAATAAAAATAGATTTTTGTCTGCTTGGAAGCTTATTTTATAATATATATATATATTGATCTTTCACATTCTATTAATGATACATATTAATCCTTATAAAATAAGTTTCATATTCAACTAAGTACTTAAAATTGATACGATTCCATTGCACAGTTTTCTAAAACTCAATACATTTTCACAATTAGTACCATAAGAGATATATAGTTGTGATTTGACTGTTAAAGCAGCTTATGTTGTTAAAATTTTTGATCATACAACATCAAATGTCAGTCGATATCACCTTAATGTAGCTTGTGTTGTTAAAAAGCTGATCACATAACAATAAAAATAAATCAGTTGATCACACAACAATAAGTGTCAGTGGTTCACAAAAGAATTAAGATCTACAGATCTCACAACAGCAAATATCAGCTGATCACCAGTTTGGAAAAATCTTTTTCTTTATTTGTAAATAGTAACCTTTGAAATAAGGTATGTTACAATTACTTAGACATAAGCATACTTTTTAAGATATCTATAATTCATGAACAAATTTCGTCCGTTTCTTGTACTTTGCCAGCTTTGATTCAAAAAGCGGTAAATAACGTGGTCGTAATTACCGCATTTTGACGCATTTTGACTCCCACTATCTTCTTCACTTCCATCGCAACTCCTCATTTGGCCTTCCTCACCTTATCTCTCCCTACCCTACCTTCTTTCTTGGCCCTCCCAATCCTAGCTTCTTTTTTGCCCCCTGTCTAATCCTGCTGCAAGTCTCCAGCAAACTCACTATGTCTCTTCCCTCTGCCCTCTATCTGGCCCTCTCTCTTTTCTATGTTCTCCGTTATCAATAATGATATATTTTGGGTGATTTATATAGAATAATATATATATTATCAATTGCCTTTTACCTTTCGGTGTAGGCTATTACATTAACATTATTATAGTTTACAATTACTGTTGTTTATACATTTGTAAATTCTTTCCACTCCTTTCTGTTCTTCGCCAGTTCTCTTGCTTGCTTGACTGTTTTTCCTTTCTTGATTATTATGTCCTCTATTATGTTGTCGCACTCTTTTCTTGATCTACCTCTTCTTCTTTTATTTTCAGTTCTTGCTTCCCATACCTGTTTTGTTTGATTCTTTTTGTCCATCCTAATTAAATGACCCCACCAGTTTAGTTGTTTCTTTTCTATATACTTATCTACAGCTTCAATTCCCAGTTATTCTCTGATGTCATCATTTCTTATTCTGTCTCTTCTCGTAACTTGTTTTACTCCTCTGAGATATTTTATTTCCATTGCCTGTATTCTACTTTTGTCCCTCTTCGTTAGCTTCCACGTCTCGCTTCCATATGTCAGTATAGGTCTATATATGCTTTTATATATATTTATTTTTGTCCTTCTGCTGATCTCTTTCTTGTTAATCAGTATATTGTTCAATGCGTGGTATGTTTTAGCTGTGTTGTTTATTCTGTTACTAAGTTCGCCTTCCATTTTTCCGTCTTCTGTCAGTGCTACTCCCAGGTATTTGAATTCTTCTACTTGTTCTATTGTGTGTTGTTCTATCTTTATATTTATTTGTTCTTTCCGGTTTCCTATTACCATCACTTTTGTTTTGTTATAGTTCATTTTCATGTTATACTTTTCTAGGTTTCTGTTTCATACACTAAGGTTGTGCTGCAGATTACCTTCATTTTCTGCTATCAGTACTACATCATCAGCGAATGCTCCTTTCGATATTTTTACAACTTGCATGTTTTTGTACCCTATGTTTGCTTTTTTGGTTTCTGGTTTCATGCTCTTCATTATTTCATCCATGTATATTGTAAATTATGTAGGACTGAGCCCGCCTCCTTGTCTTAGTCCAGTGGTTGTCTGAAATTTTCTTGATGTTTGTCCCTTGTGTATTATTGCGTTGGTGTTGTTGTTGTATATGTTTTGTATTAATTCGACTGTCTTTCTTTCTACACCTCTCTCTTCCAGGATTTTCCATAATTTATTTCTTGGTATCATGTCGAATGCTTTTTCCAGGTCGATGAATCCTAGGTATGTGTTTTTATTATTTGCAATTCTTTTTTCTGTGATTTGATTTATCGTGAAAATGTTGTCCTGTGTGGATCTTCCTTTCCTAAATCCACATTGCGATTCTTCATCTTCATACCTATGCTTATGAGTGTTATACCCCTATAGTTTGAACATTTTGTCTTATCGCCTTTCTTGTGTATCGGTACGATTAACGATACTTGCCAATCTCTGGATATTTTATTCGTCCTCCATATTTCGTTTATTAATTTTAGTAGTATTTCATTACCTGCAGGTCCCATATGTTTAATCATTTCCGTTGTGATCTGGTCTTGTCCTGGTGATTTCCCTATTTTCATTTCCCTTATTATCTCTAGTATTTCTTTTCCATTGATCATCTCTATATCTGCTTCCGAGTCGTTCTGGTCTCTTGTCTTCTGTTCATTTCCACCATTTTGTGATAGTATGTCTTTCCATCTTTCCAGTATTTTTTCGTTGTCCTTCAGCAATATTCCTTGATTGTCTTGTATATAATTTACTTCTTGTCCTTTTTCTTTTCTGTTTAGTTTTAGTGTTTTATAGAATAATTTTTGGTTTTCCTTTGCATTTTTCTCCATTGTCTCTCCGAACTTTTCCCATTCCCTGCTCTTTGCTATTCTGACCTTATCTTTTACTATTTTCCTCTTTAAACTGTATACTTCTATATAGAATAATAATAATAATAATAATAAAGCATAATTTTCCAACAGACAAAACAAAATCCAATTGCATGGGAAATTTATGACAGATACATCACAAAATAAGTAATTGCAATAAAAAAATCATACTTGTAAATGATAATTTTTGCCTGTAATTGTATGTAATTTTGCCTGCTTAGAAATGCTTTATTATTAATATTAATCTACATAAAATACTTACAATAATCCATTATTTTGAATAGAAATAGAAATGTTTTTGATATTATTATTGTCTTTATTATTCATAACTTTTATTTGATATCATGTTTCTTTTTAGGTGACCAAATTATATATAAGAATATTGAGAATTGAGATGGACAATCATGAATTGGATGAACTGCTTGGGGAACAATACTGATGATATAAAAATGCATAAAATAAAAGATTATGCATGTATCCACGTTACTAATAGAGAGTCAGCAGAGGAGGAGCATTAAAATGTAAGTCCTTTATAGCAACCATATATTGATATTAATTGATGTCTTCAGGTTTATATATAAATAACAACAATGCTTTGACATAACCCTTTCATAAAAATCATCTGGATATAATAAAAATTATATCATATGGTCAAGTCGTCAATATAGATGTTACTGTCTTCCCCAGTTCTAATGCCCTTCTCACCTGGATCTTATGGTTCAGTGTCTCTATCTCCGCCTATATACCACCTAATCTAATGATCTCTATATATCCACCCAACTCTGCTTCACCTCTCTGATTTTCTTCAGTTCCTCTACCACCTGCCGCGTTCTTTTTAGGGCGTCCATACTCCCATTACATGTTCCAGCATCAGCCTATCCCATTTTTTTTTCTGGAGCCCTCGAGCATTTCTCCGCACGCGGTTTTGACGAATCGCGCTTTTCCTTCTCGCCGCCAATATCTATGTCACCCCGATCAAACAAGAGGACGTATAAAAACGATACTGGTTTGGTTGATTTAAAAAGGCAGCGCGTATAAAATGTTTCTATTTCCAGTCACATTCTTTTCATGAGAGAGATGTTGTGCAAACTTGTATCTTTGTTATGATTCTTATTGCTTTTCATTCGTTAATTATAGATTTATTTTTAGTAGCGCTGGCTATCAGTATATGTCTTTAGTTTAACCTCGCTGTTTCTCCAAATGCACCTCTGTTCTTATTTATATGATATATTGTCGTATTACTTACTTTTGTGGAGTATAAAGTCTTTATTATTATATATATATATATATATATATATATATATATATATATCATGGTGGTTAAGTTCAATATAACCATCACATTGTGTTGCTTTCAAAGTGGTGGCTCTGATATTATATTCGGCGTTCATTCCATTAACTTGTCAGTATCTGTAGTTGTCTCATTGTTTCGTCTTTGCGATGGGATAAACATTCAGTATCATCGGCATATTGAAGTATTTGCTGTTTATGTCGTTCATGTCTGCTCTATTGAAACTATCTATCAGAGCAATATAAATTATATAGTACTTGCGATAACAGAGAGCATTGGGGTACACATGAACGGGCGGTACAGTAAGATTTGTCATGTCTGTTAATCTTACCCTTAGTTAAGGAAACTGTCAATAATTTCTAATAGATGTGACTTCATTCCTATGACATGTAATTCATATGAGACCTTTAGGCCACACTCCAAGTCCAATGCTTTGTTAATGTCAATGAATAAAGCTGTAGATTGCTTGTTTTATAAATGGCTGGCCTGAATGTTGTTAGTGTGCAAAGTAGATGAATTCTTGAATTTGCTATTTTAAAGTGATACTATGAAATATGTGAATTAGTTGGGTGAAAAATAAAATGCTTTAACTGCCAAAAGTTTGGTCATTTTTCATCAGATTGCAAGGAAGAAAAAAGAAAACGGAAATGTCTAAATTGTGGAGATGATAATCACAAAACTAAAAATTGCTATAATATCAGTACTTGCTATACATGCAATGATTCATATAGAGCAAGATGGCTTGTGAATCATATGGAAATTTGGTGCATGATATTAAAAAAATACTAAAAAATTAAAAATGAAAATAATTCAAACGAATTTAAATAGATAAATAGCAGCCCATAGCCTTTTAGAACAATATAGCTTAGAGGAAAATATTAATATTTGAATAATTTCACAACCAAATAAAAATTTAGTTAATACTGACTTATGGTACACTGATCAAAATTTAGATGTTGGAATAAAAATATGTATATTTAATGAAGAAACAAATGTTATAAAACTGATTGATTTGTTTACATTTAAAATTTATAAAAATCATAGATTGTTATATTTCTCCAAACATATCAGTATATACTTTTAATATCTTCATTTATTCCTTGAAATAATTATTATAAACAGTAAGTACCAAAACATTTATTGTATGGGGTAATTTTAATGCCAAATTATAATTATGGCGATCAAATTTAACAAATGTCAAAGGTAATATTTTAGAAGAAATGATCAATAGCAATAATTTATTCGTAGGTAATACAGGTACCCGAACCTTTCACAAGCTCAAGAATCAATTTTGGATATATTATTTGATGAAAATTTAACAAACAAAATTAAAAATTGAATTAGATACCCTGAGTAAATACATTTATTTTGAGGTTATAGAAAATAATTTAAAGGAAAAACTTAGTTATAGTATCTGTGATAATAAGTATGTTTCAAATAAAAATAGTATTTTAAATTTAAAAAATGGAATTCAATCAAGTCTTTCGAATCTAAACTATGAAATCGATACTGCATTAGATTTAACAAATATTATAGTAGCCCAGATACTTTTCATAGACTTTAAAGCCGCTTTTGACAGTGAGCAGGAAGAAAACAATAGGGGAGATGCAAAACATGAACATAACACAAAAACTTATAAATTTAACGAGAATGACAATGGAGGGATCCAACGCAGCAGTGCGAACAAGGCAAGGAACATAAAACCCAAATATAAATACAGGAGTAAGACAAGGGGTCGAACTATCAACAACACTCATGGTCCTGGAAGGGGCTATAAGAAAGATAAAAGAACATGGAAAACTAGCGACAAAAATGACACATATACTGGCATACGTAGATGACATAGGGATCAAGTCGGAGCAAAAGGTGGCTGGAAGAGTCCTTCAGAATACTGGGAGTCGCAGCAAAAGAAGCAGGTCTACACATAAACAAAGAAAAAACAAAATACATGATAATCAGAAGAAAGGAAAGTCTTAGTAAGGGGTCCAAAGTAAGAATCAATAAAACAGTGGTAAAACCAGCGGTAACATACACACTAGAAACGATAAGCATGAGGAAAGAAGACGAGGAAGAATCAGAATCTTCGAAAGACGAGTAATGAGAGCAATCCTCGAAGCAAAAAAAGTAAACGGAGAATGGATACCACCAATGAACACAGAAATACTAGATCAAAATGGAGGAACAGACATATGGAGAAAGATTGTAGAAAAGGCTAAAACACACAAAGATCTATGAAAGAAAGCACGAATTAAAACAAATGAATGATGATATAGTAAATTTATTTAATAAATATTTATTAAATAATAATGATTTTAAATTCAAAGGTAAATATTGGCGGAATAATAAAATTAATGAAAACAGGAAATTTATAAAAATAAAGAGAAAAGTTACAAGAGAAAATAAAAAATACTAAAATAATGAAATTTTAGAAATAACAAATAATTATAAATAATCTAGAATATAATAAAAGTAAAAATATACTTAAAGATTTGATTTTAAAATCAAAGCAAAGTAACTGGAAAATTGTTTGTGATGATTTAGAAAACAATTTATGGGGAAAAGTGTACAAAATTATGTGCAACAAATTTCAAAAGAAAAAAATATTTATTGAATCTGTTTAACAATACAAAATTGCAAGAGATTTATTTCCTGATCACTACACAACTATTTGGAATTCAGAAAATTTAGGAAAAAATTAAAATTTTGATCATTTGACACAGGTAATTGAATTAAAAAATGCTAATAGTGGGTTGAAAAATAAGAAAGCTCCAGGAAATTATAATATTCCAAATGAAATAATAGACATTTTAATATATGAAATTCCAGGTATTTTCTTAAATGTTTATCCGTTCTTGGACTCCTTTTATAGAATTTTTTTATGATGGCGTATTAATTTAAAGTTAGCTTTAGGTGTTAAAATTGTTGGCTATGCTGATGATATCTGGTAAAAATGAACTTCAGCTCAAAAATTTGGAATTGAAACTATAAATAAAATTGAGCTATGGATGATAAATAATGAACTAACTTTGTTAAGTGGAAACACATAATTAATTATTTCCGAAGGTAGAAGAAAATTAAATAACATTAATTTAAATATAAGTAACAATGTTATTAAACGTAAATTAAATATTTTTGCGTTTGGCTAGATAAAGGATTAAAATTTACAAGCTATGTTAAAAATGTTTCGGAAAAAACAATTCAAAATCAACCGTTCAAGTGATAAAAGAATTTGTTTAGGAAAATTCAATAATACGTTCATATATTTTGGCGAAATGTAATTATAAATCATAAAAAATTTAAAAATATGATAATTAACTGCCACAGATAAATTGCCTTAAGAGTAATTTGTGCATACAGAACTATTTCGAACGATGCTCTTAGAATTGTTGATGGTTTAATTACATTAGAATTTCTAATTTTGAAAAGATCAAAAATTAGAAATAATATTTGCAGCATAAAAATAGTATGCGAAAAAACTTTAGATATTTGTCAACAAATTTGGAATAATTCATCCAAATTAGACAAATAAATTAATACCAGATATTAGGATATGGTTATGAAAAGGGGCTAATATATTTAGAACATTATACTATCCAATTCCTCTCCGGTCATGGGTGTTTCTATTCATATTTATTTAAATATAAAAAAGTAAAGTGTTTTTAATGATAATGCAGAACACATTCAGAATTGCAGTAGATGGTTTAGTGAACATTTGGAACTAAGACTTCTATTAGGTGATGAACTGACTAACGAATTTTTTTCAAAATTTATTGCAAATGGTCACTGGGATGTTATAAAAAAATAACAGAAAGAATGAGACAAAAGCATATGAGGAGAGAGATGGACAAAATTTGAATGTAGAACTGAGACAAGTGTAATGAGGAATTTAAATTTATGAAAATATTAATTAATTAAATATATATATATATATATATATATATATATATATATAAATTAAAATAAATAAATAAATTTAAAACAATGGCATGGATAAAACAAAACATGTTAAATTGAGAATTTTTAGCCACCTAAATATGAAGTAATACAGAAATGTGGATTCCATATTTAGGAATATATTCGTTTGAGAATCAAGGTGGGGTTTTGCTTGTAGGTCGGCCCTAAATGGGTCGGAATCTAGCACTTCCCGGGGAGAATGTATTAATAACCTCTCGGCCGTCTTTCAAGACAAAAAAAGTCTAATTGTCTCAGTAGCAATTTTTGTATCAGGTCTGGACCAGGAGCCGAGTTTTTACCTTTATTTAATACAGAAAAGAATTTTTATTTCAGTATATTTGATATTAGATCATCGCGTCTTGATACTAACATCATCATGTTACGATTTTTTATGTTATCTACCTAGCTAAGAAAATAAGGGACAATCAACATTTTATTTTTCATCGTAAGAATCATTACGAGTTTTTCAACGTTTTTTCCACAGCGTTTTCCAAGTTGTGACATAGCATCTGTTTGTTGAGATTTGCAGAGAGATAATAATCACAGGCGGCGAGGTCAGGATTGTAAGGGGATGTTTTAATTCCTTAAAGCCACATTCATTGACTACTTCTTGAACAATTCGTGCTTTATGTACCCTGCAGCTGTCGTGCAGAAGTAGGGTTTTCTGATCATAATTGTGGGGTCTTTTTCTTGAATATTCGATTTCATGTTCTTAAATGTGTGTTTGTAGACATTCCCTGTTCTTGGTCTTCGGAGGTGGAGAGCCCTTACGAACCCATTACATGGACTCTTGTTTCGTTGTAGGATCCCAGTAGTATACCCAGGTCTAATTCACAGTATATCCCAATGGATATTTTTCAGGCTACTGTTTTTTTTTCGATAAAAAAATCATGTCGCTTCATAATTCCAAGTTGAAAATAACTTTTTGCAGCATGTTAAGCAATTGGAACCAACCTTGGTTGAGGAGATGGCACTATAAATGCCACAGAAACTTGCCATAATTAAGTCGTTGCCCTAGATAAATGTAATAATAATATCATCATTGCTGTTGCGATATAAACAAATTGTCGGAATTTCAAAATATTTGGGAATAGAAAAATAGTAGGTTACCCTGGTTTAGCAGGCTCTTTCTTGCGAATGTCTTAAGGATGCTCAATAAGAGTTGATGCCCAATGGGATTACTAGAATATACTGTCTTCTTCATTGTATTTCTGGTTTTGAATACATTGAAATGGTTGTATTGTTGTAGGACATAAAATAAATATTTAAAAAACGATTTTCTTTATACTAGTAGGTGAACAGCTGCTATTTATTGTATGATGAGCTGATTTTTTAATACAACACAATCCTCTTTCAGGGTGGGATCAGCTGATCTTTTTTGTTGTGTTGTAATGGTCACAAAAAAAATGATACCCGAGCAACTTTAGGTTCGGGTGTCATTTTTTATAACACTTTTTTAAATTTAACAACTCTTTCCTCGGGCGGACAATAATATTGCACCGGTAACTCGGTGAAGACGGGTTCACCTTATAATTCCTTTATGCTGTACGTAATTATGTGTTTTAAAATGCATCGAGCGCCACCGCTTAATTAAGCTAAAAAATAAATAATCTGTAAATGACGGATTTTATTTAAATTAAATGAAACTCGAACGTTATAAAATATATAAATTGAACAAATTAAACAAATCAGTCAGGAAATAATATTAATTTCGGGTATAATCATAAACAAGTTAATGCTGTGCTCGAAGACGGTCGAGTCGGCCGTGATTCAAAGTAAAGAACAATATAACGACGGAGAACAAAAAAGCCGATATAAAAATAAACCTAACAGTAAATAATATATAAAGTTAACTTATCATAAAATAGAAACCATGCAACCTAACAGATACGAACTAAACAGAAATTAAGTGTACCTCGTGGAACTTAATCATAAAACTACATCAATAATATATTAGTGCGCGCACAGTTTATTTAAACCCGCATCTAAACAAACGCATATCCGAATAGACTGTATGCCGACCACAAGGAAAAACAAGAAAAAATCGATAAAATCCTCTAGTGATAGTGAGGAAGAAACCATCGAAAACAACGGAGATATACTAGAGATAAAAAACACCTTAAAAGAAATGAAACGGTCAATCGAATTCATGTCTAAACAATTCGAAGAAACTCAGGAGCAAAATAAAAAACTAATGAAACTATTAAAAGAAAAGAAAAAAGAGAATGCTGAACTAAAAGAACACATCGAAGATCTGGACAGCAGATGCAACGCATTGGAACAAAACAAATAAAAAATAATATAGTCATAGCGGGAGTCCCTAATCAAGGTAATGACGAAAACGCAACCGAAGTCTTTCAAAAAATTATAAAGGGTATGGGTATTGAAGTACACTCACAAAGCGTAATAGATGCATACAGGAAAACAAATAAAAACATTGCAGGCCCGATTATAATAAAACTAAGCAACGCGAGAGAAAAAACTAAACTAATGGAAAAAAGAAAACAGATAATGTAATCTGAAAGGTACTAATGCAACAATTTACATAAATGACGAACCTACCAGCAAAATAGCAACTTGTTGTTCGAGGGTAGACAGTTGAAGAAAACAAATGGCTATAAATACATATGGACAAAGGAGGGACAAATCTTTGCAAGAAAATCTGATGATGAAAAGGTGACAGTAATTAACAACTTAACCGATATTGAGAAATTACAAAACAACTAAATAAATATAATAATATAAGAAACAACAAACCAAAAATTAATTCCACCAGAACTAACATATTATTGCAAAATATACGAAGCATACGAACGAAATTCTATGAAATAATTCTACTACCAAAATTATATAAGAACCTAGATATCATGGCTTTTACTGAAACATGGCTTGATACTGATGAAACCATAAACTTTGAAATCACAAATTATAGACATATACATAATTGCAGGAAAAAACTAGTAGGAGGTATATCATTATATTTAAACAACAACATACAATTACACACAATCCTGAACACAACTATTAACAATGTTGAAATAATTAAAATATTACTCTAAAAACATAAAACGTATCTCAAATTAGTCTACAAACCGCCACATGTAGAAAATGACAAATTTTTGATAACTCTTGAACAAACAATACTCAATGAATAAAAAAATCACATTGTATTAGGAGACTTCAACATAAATATTGCCAACACAAATAAATCTACACAAAAATACAACGAGATAATTGTGGAACAAGATTATACAATAATGAACAAAGACTTGAGCCACACAAGAAGCGACAAAAACAACATAATCATATCAAGAATCGATGATGTGATAACCAATAATACAAATCTATTACGTAACATACAAATAGATGAACTAAACCTATCTGACCATAACGCTATAGTAACAGAGTGGTCACTAAATAACAAAGAAAACCCCATTTTTGTAAAAAAACAAAAACTAAAATCAATTAAAAACGAATTTAATAAAGAACTAAAATCGATTGAAACCTTTGAGGAACTCATACGAATATTGATAAACCTAACACAAAACAATACCAAAAGAATGACATTTAAAAGAAAAGAGCAGAATGACTGGGCCAACGTAGAAGTAATCAACAAAATAAAATAACGGAATTATTATTTCCAACGACACAAAAATAAGCCCTCAAACCAGTTCCTGAAACGAAGATATGAAGAGACCAAAGCAAGCAAACAATTAAAGATCGAAAACTAAACTACTACAGAAACAAGATAAATAACGCAAAAGGAAATTCTTCCAAAACCTGGCATGAAATAAACAAAATGCTAAATAGAACTAACAAACATAAAAAGAAATCTCAAACGAAATAAATAAATACTTCTCAGAAATAGGTAAAAAACTAGCAGAAAACCACACAAACACAGCTGAACACACTAAAAATCAAATGGATTTAACAGAAGACTCAACCAAAGCAAAATTTGATTTAACAACGGAATCAGAGATAAAGAACATCATAAAAGACCTAAAAGATTTCTCGGCACCTGGAAAGGATAAAATAACAAATAAATTAGTGAAACATTTAGAAACTGAGCTGGCCTCAATACTCAAAAGATTAACAAATGAAATTATAAAAACTGGTGAATTTCCTGACTGCTAAAGGAAACAATAATAATTCCAATACACAAAACAGGATCAAGAATACAAGCAGAAAATTATCGCCCAATCGTGTTACTGTCAGTGTTCTTAAAAATAATACACACCCGATTGAGCCACTATCTTGAAAAAGAAACCATAGTAACCAAAAAACAATATCAAAAAATATCCGGAACAACGTCAGCCACAACAGATATGATACTAGACATCCAAAAGACAATAACGAATACGCCACAGTACCGTTCATTGATCTAAAAAAAGAACGACTAATAACAAAATTATAAAACAACGAAATTCAAAGAACAGAACTTAAATTATTGAAGGCGTATCTACACAACAGAAAACAACAGACAAGAATTGGAAATACACTAAGTGACACAAATATGCCAGAATACGGCATACAACAAGGCGGAGTTCTTGCACCTACTCTATACTACTGTATATAAATAATATACAAATACTTGGTAACATATATCTTTACGCAGATGATACGTGTATAATATATAATGGAGCAAATATGCTTGAAATAGAAAACAAAATAAATAGAGATATGAACAACCTTCTACAATGGTTGACTAACAATTTATTAACCATCAATGACACAAAAACAAAAATTATGAGCATATCAAATAAAAATAAAAAGATAATACAGACAAACATCAAAATAAACCAAACGGAAATAGAATGTACAAGAAACTACAAATACTTAGGACTTACAATAACAAATGAACTAAATTGGAACCAACACATAGACACAATAAGAAGCAACGCTGCTGCAATAATAGGAGCTATATACAGAGTAAATCAATACTTACCAGAGGAAACAAAAAAAAAAAAAATATATATATATATATATATATATATATATATATATATATATATATATATATATATAAATATATATATATATATATATATATATATATATATATATATATATATATATATATATATATATATATATATATATATAAATATATATATATATATATATATATATATATATATATATATATATATATATATATATATATATATATATATATATATATATATATATATATATATATAGTGCAATACAATTTCACAATGTTTGCCAACTAATATAGTTGTGATCCTCACTCTTAAAACAGCTTATGCTTTTAAAAATGTTATCATACAAAAAATATCCACCCTTAAAACAGCTTGTGTTGTTAAAAAGCTGATCATACAACAATAAAAATTAGTTGATCTTACAATAGTAAAATCAGCTGATCACACAACAATTAATATCTGCAGATCACACAACAGCAAAGATCAGTGGATAAAAATATAAGCAATTACTTATGGTGTGGTGAATAGTGTAATATTATTGAGTTTTTACAAAACCAATGCACCATAATTGGGTATAGAGGGTGTCACTGAAGTATGGAATAAATTCGAGAAAACCTTTATTTTATTTTTTTGCCTGGACACGTCGATTTTAAATTTTCATTTCTTAATAAAAGCAATTTTTTCGCCCATTTTTGAATAAGCAATGATGCCATCGATAATTTTTTTTATTGCGGATTCTTAAATGGATTATTTTTCTGCGATTAGCGATGTATATTATGATAGGTCACTTGTCGAAAAAGAGGACTAGTCATAGAGCACGATTAATATCTTCAGCGGACCTAGATAATATGGCTAGTTTATTGTTTTCTAATTTTTAACATTCAAATCGTTTTTATTCTTAGAAAATTGTTAATTGTCTTGATTTCACTGAATAAATTCAATTGGTACCGTGAGACAATTACCCTAGATAATTTACCTATGCTTAACAAGTCCTTTACAACGTTTACAATTGTACTGTTAACTTATTCCTATTGAGTTTCAATTTAAATTTCCCGGGCCACTGTCTAATAACCAATAGATTTTGACCTCGCGACCGTTACGAACTCGTAAAAAGACGAATCCGGTAGTAGGAGAATGCGAGGGGTAGGAGAAATTCGCACATGTGCTATCGCAGGTCCGCGCCATAATTCCGGTCATTAGCATCGTATCCTACCGACTGGGAGTGTTAGCATTACATATTCAATATGAACCGTCAATTAAATTCGGAAGTGCCTATTCACGAACGATTAAATTAATTGTTAGAGTGTACGGGCTTTGAGGTAATACAAGTGAAGTGTATTTATTGCCATCATTGGTCGAAAAAGCAACTCTCCACGGGCTGCGAGATTCTCGCGGGTGAACTACCGCGAGGCATTTTTGAGGACGGATTGTAGCGTTGTTCGAGAGAATCGGGCAAATTCAGCAAATCATTTTAATGATAGATTTTACCGTTTGATCCGCGGATATGCGTTCGTTATCTACAATAACCCGGAGGTAGCAACAATGGCCGTTACTATTTTGCACGGCATCGAAATGCATGCAAAGATTGAAATTTATAAATCTATCGACAATTGTCGCCTGTTTGTTGGCAGGTTACCCGTGGAGGGGAACAAGGACGGAGTCTCGAACGAGCTCACCAAATGCGTGTACGGCATCCAGAAGATTATGTTAATCGTATGAGTACCCTCATTCCAACCGCGACTTCGTATTCGTCGAATTTGAGAATCACCGGCTCGCAGTGATGGCGCCCGCCTTATCTCACCTGGGGCGTTATTCATGAGGGAGGTGCCCATATTACCCCACATGGACCCCGTTCTCATGTTTCAGGTAATTATGCAAATTTATATATATTTTGTAGCTTTTTTAACAGAAATCATAGTCTAATATTAGTTTTATTTTAATATCAGTGCTACAACTGTACTTTTGACTGAAAATTCTTAAAATAGTATCGTTTTGGCTTCAACGAAAACCGTTGGGGTTTAAGCGGGAAGCACCGCCCTCCCGCGTAAACCTAAACGTTTTTCCAAAACTACGCTAAAATTAGATTGTTTATAAATAATAAATATTTTATAAACTGGCTTTCTTTAAACTACTGGGTGAACAGCTGATATTTGTTTTGTGATCATATTATTTTTTATTGCTGTGTGATCTAATTTTATAACACAAGCTTCTTTAAGAAGGGTGGGATCAGTTGATCTTTGTTGTTTTATGTATAGCATTTTTAATAAAATAAGCTGTTTGAATGGCTGGAGCAGATCTGTACCTTTCTCATGGCAGACATTGTATGTATTGAGCTTTTAGCCAAAACTGCAATGGAATGGCATAGAATTTTGTACCAATAAAAATAGATTTTTTTTGGCTTGGAAACGTATTTTATAATATATTGATCTTTCACATTCTATTAATGATCCTTATAAAAAGTTTCATGTTCAACTGAGTACTAAAAATTGATACGATTCCATTGCACAGTTTTCTAAAACTCAATACATTTTCACAATTAGTGCCATAAGAGATTTATAGTTGTGATTTGACTGTTAAAGCAGCTTATGTTGTTAAAATTTTTGATCATACAACATCAAATGTCAGTTGATACCACCTTAAAGTAGCTTGTGTTGTTAAAAAAGCTGATCACATAACAATAAAAATAAATCAGTGGATCACACAACAATAAGTGTCAGTGGTTCACAAAACAATTAAGATCTACAGATCACACAACATCAAATATCAGCTGATCACTAGTTTGGAAAATCTTTTTCTTTATTTGTAAATAGTAACCTTTGAGGTAAGGTATGTTACAATTACTTAGACATAAGCATACTTTTTAAAATATCTATAATTCATGTAAAAATTTCGTCCATTTTTTTTCTTGTACTTTGGCAGCTTTGATTCAAAAAGCGGTAAATAACGTGGTCGTAATTATCGCATTTTGACTCCCCCTTGTGTCTTCCCACTATCTTCTTCACTTCCATCGCAACTCCTCATTTGGCCTTCCTCACCTTATCTCTCCCTACCCTACCTTCTTTCTTGGCCCTCCCAATTATAGCTTCTTTCTTTTCCCCCTGCATCACCCAGTCCCATCCTGCTGCAAGTCTCCAGCAAACTCACTATGTCTCTTCTCTCTGCCCTCAATCTGGCCCTCTCTCTTTTCTTCGTTATCAATAATGACATATTTTGGGTGATTTATATTGAATAATAATAATAAAGCATTATTTCCCAACAGACAAAACAAAATCCAATTGCATGGGAAATTTATGATAGATCCATCACAAAATAAGTAATTGCAGTAAAAGAAACATACTTGTAAATGATAATTTGTGCCTGTAATTATATGTAACTTTGCCTGCTTTGAAATGCTTTATTATTAATATTAATCTACATAAAACTCTTAAAATAATGCATTATTTTGAATAGAAATAGAAATGTTTTTGATATTACTATTGTCTTTATTATTCATAACTTTTATTATAATAACATCATGTTTATTTTTAGGTGACCAAATGATATATAAGAATATTGAGAATTGAGATGGACAATCATGAATTGGATGAACTGCTTGGGGAATAATACTGATGATAGTTAAAATGCATTAAATAAAAGATTATGCATGTATCCATGTTACTAACAGAGAGGCAGCAGAGGAGGAGCATTAAAATGTAAGTCCTTTATAGCAACTATATATTGATATTAATTGATGTCTTGAGGTTTATATATAAATAACAACAATTATTTGACATAACCCTTTCATAAAAATCATCTGGGTATAATAAAAATTATATCATATGATCAAGTCGTCAATATAGATATTAGTGTCTTCCCCAGTTCTAATGCCCTTCTCACCTGGATCTTATGGTTCAGTGTCTCTATCTCCGCCTATCTACCACCTAATCTAATGATATTTCGTTATCGGTATATTTCGTTCATTCCATTAACTTGTTAGTATATGAAGTTGTCTCATTGTTTCGTGTTTGCGATGGGATAAAAATTCGGTATCATCGGCACATTGAAGTATTTGCTGTTAAAGTTTATGTCGTTCATGTGTGCTATATTGAAACTATCTATCAGAGCAATATAAATTATATAGTACTTCTGATAACAGAGAGCATTGGGGTACACATGGAAGGGCGGTACAGTAAGACGTGTCATGTCTGTTAATTCTTACCCTTAGTTAAGGAAACTGTCAATAATTTCTAATAGATGTGACTTCATTCCTATGACATATAATTCATATGAGACCTTTAGGCCACACTCCAAGTCCAATGCTTTGTTAATGTCAATGAATAAAGCTGTAGATCGCCTGTTTTATAAATGGCTGGCCTGAATGTTGTTAGTGTGCAAAGTGGATGAATTTTTGAATTTACTTTTTTAAACCCAACTGATACTATGAAATATGTGAATTAGTTGGGTGAAAAATAAAATGCTTTAACTACCAAAAGTTTGGGTAATTTTTCATCAGATTGTAAGAAAGAAAAAAGAAAACGGAAATGTCTAAATTGTGAAGATGATAATCACAAAACTAATAATTGCTATAATCCCAGTACTGCTATACATGTAATGGTTCATATAGAACTGATGTCAAAGGTAATATTTTAGAAGAAATGATCAATAGCAATAATTTATTGGTAGGTAATACAGGTACTACCGCAACCTTTAACGAGCTCAAGAATCAAATTTGGTACCACATTATTTGATGAAAATTTAAGAAACAAAATTAAAAATTGGAAGGTTAGAAACCCTGAGTGATCATAAATACATTTATTTTGAGGTTATAGAAAATAATTTAATATTTATATATATATTTAATAAGGAAAAACATAATTATAGTATCTGTGATAATAAGTATGTTTCAAATAAAAATAATATTTTAAATTTAAAAAATGGAATTCAATCAAGTCTTTCAAATCTAAACTGTGAAATCGATACTGCATTAAATTTAACAAATATTATAGTAGCCCAGATACTTTTCATAGACTTTAAAGCCGCTTTTGACACAGTGAGCAGGAAGAAAACACTAGGGGAGATGCAAAACATGAACATAACACAAAAACTTATAAATTTAACGAGAATGACAATGGAGGGATCCAACATGGCAGTGCGAACAAGACAAGGAACATAAAACCCAAATATAAATACAGGAGTAAGACAAGGGGTCGAACTATCAACAACACTCGTGGTCCTGCAAGGGGCTATAAGAAAGATAAAAGGACATGGAAAACTAGCGACAAAAATGACATAAATACTGGCATATGTAGATGCCATAGTGATCAGAAGTAGGAGCAAAAGGTGGCTGGAAGAGGCCTTCAGAATGCTGAGAGTCGCAGCAAAAGAAGCAGGACTACACATAAACAAAGAAAAAAGCAAAATACATGATAATCAGAAGAAAGGCAAGCCTTAGTAAGGGGTCCAAAGTAAGAATCAATAAAAAAACAGTGGTAAAGCCAGCGGTAACATACACACTAGAAACGACAAGCACGAGGAAATAAGACGAGGAAGAATCAGAATCTTCGAAAGACGAGTAATGAGAGCAATCCTCGAAGCAGACAAAGTAAACGGAGAATGGATACCACTAATGAACACAGACATATTAGATCAAAATGGAGGAACAGACATAGTAAAAAATTAAAGCGCGGAGAATACAATGGTTTGGACATGTACAGAGGAAAGACAGAAATGCAATAATAAGAGGAATGATGGAATGGAAACCAACGGAAAACAGAAGGAGAGGAATACCAAGGACAAAGTGGACAGACAATGTAGAACAAGACCTAAAAAACTAGGAGTACAAAACTGGAAAGAAAAAGTACATAACAGGAATTAATGGAGAAAGATTGTAGAAAAGGCTAAAACACACAAAGGTCTATGAAAGAAATAACGAAGGAAAACAAATGAATGATGATATAGTAAATTTATTTGATAAATGTTTATTAAATAATAATGATTTTAAATTCAAAGGTAAATATTGGTGGAATAATAAAATTAATGAAAGCAGGAAACTTATAAAAATAAAGAGAAAAGTTACAAGAGAAAATAAAAAATACTACAAAACAAAAAATAATGAAATTTGAGAAATAAATAATTATAAATAATCTAAAATATAATACAAGTAAAAATATACTTAAAGATTTGATTTTAAAATCAAAGCAAAGTAACTGGAAATTTTTTTGTGATGATTTAGAAAACAATTTATGGGGAAAAGAGTGCAAACTTATTTGCAACAAATTTCAAAAGAAAAAAATATTTATTCAATCTGTTTAACAATACAAAATTGCAAGATATTTACTTCCTGATCACTATACAACTATTTGGAATTCAGAAAATTTAGGAAAAAATTTAAATTTTGAATTAAAAATTGCTAATAGTGGGTTGAAAAATAAGAAAGCTCCAGGAAATTATAATATTCCAAATGAAATAATTAACATTTTAATATATGAAATTCCAGGTTATTTCTTAAATGTTGATCCGTTCTTGGACCCCTTTTATAGAATATTTTTTATGATGGCGTATTAATTTAAAGTTAGCTTTAGGTGTTAAAATTGTTAGTTATGCTGATGATATAGCAGTCTTGATATCTGGTAAAAATTAACTTCAGCTCAAAAATTTGACAATAGAAACTATAAATAAAATTGAGCTATGGATGATAACTAATGAACTAACTTTGTTAAGTGGAAACACAGAATTAATTATCCCCGAAGGTAGAAGAAATTTAATAACTTTAATTTAAATATAAGTAACAATGTTATTAAACGTAAATTAAATATTTATGCGTTTTGCTAGATAAAGGATTAAAATTTACAAACTATGTTAAAAATGTTTCGGAAAAAACAATTCAAAATCAACCGTTCAAGTGATAAAAGAAAAATTCGGAATCTAGCACTTCCCGGAGAGAATGTATTGATAGGGAAACACAAGCATAAAAAATTTAAATAAACTACAAATACAACAAAACAAAATACTGAAAATACTATACAAACTCGACAAGAAAACCAACACCAGAGAACTTAATCAACAGACACAGGAACTAACCATAAAAAACATGATAACACTAAATAAATTACTACTACTATTCAAAATTCAAAACAATAAAATAAAAACGTAACACTAAAACAAAACAAAGAAATTCATAGACACCAAACAAGAAGAAAATCGAAACTGAGAACGAGCAAATACAGAAAAACAAAATACTCACCAATACTAACAACCGAAATAATACAAAAATACAACGAAATACCCAACGAAATCAAAGCAATGGCATACGTTCCTTTCAAATTGAAAATTAAAAATCTACTGCTGAACAACAAAATATAATAATAGTAAACATAGCGCAACAAACAGAGATGGACACGGACACAAAAAAATACCTAACACAAGCCCTCAATACGCAGCCCTGGGAGGATTCACCACCACAAACCTCGAGGCAAGGACCGAGGGAAGAAAATTACAATTTTATTTTTTATCTTTTTCTTTTATTTGTAGATATGCAATTCATTTTAATTTTTACAATTATATAAATAGTTAAATATTATACTGTATATGTATGAACAGGGGAAAAAAAATAATAACCTCCCGGGCGTCTTTCAAGACAAAAAAATTGTCTCAGTAGCAATTTTTGTATCAGATCTGAACCACGAGCCGAGTTTTTATCTTTATTTAATGCAGAAAAGAATTTTTATTTCAGTATATTTGATATTAGATCATCGCGTCTTGATACTGACATCATCATGTTACGATTTTTTATGTTATCTACCTAGCTAAGAAAATAAGGGACAATCAACATTTTATTTTTCATCATAAGAATCATTACGAGTTTTTCAACGTTTTTTCCACAGTGTTTCCAAGTCGTGACATGGCATATATTTGTTGAGATTTGCAGAGAGATAATAGGGGGCGAGGTCAGGATTGTAAGGGGATGTTTTAATTCCTTAAAGCCACATTCATTGATTACTTCTCGAACAATTCGTGCTTTATGTACTCTGCAGCTGTCGTGCAGAAGTAGGGTTTTCTGATCATAATTGTGGGGTCTTTTTCTTGAATATTCGATTTCATGTTCTTAAATGTGTGTTTGTAGACATTCCCTGTTCTTGGTCTTCGGAGGTGGAGAGCCCTTACGAACCAATTACATGGACTCTTGTTTCGTTGTAGGATCCCAGTAGTATACCCAGGTCTAATTCACAGTATATCCCAATGGATATTCTTCAGGCTACTGTTTTTTTTTTCGATAAAAAAATCATGTCGCTTCATAATTCCAAGTTGAAAATAACTTTTTGCAAGCAATTGGAACCAAACTTGGTTGAGGAGATGGCACTATAAATGCCACAGAAACTTGCCATAATTAAGTCGTTGCCCTAGATAAATGGAATAATAATATAATTATTGCTGTTGCGATATAAACAAATTGTCGGAATTTCAAAATATTTGGGAATAGAAAAATAGTAGGTTACCCTGGTTTAGCAGGCTCTTTCTTGCGAATGTCTTAAGGATGCTCAATAAGAGTTGATGCCCAATGGGATTACTAGAATATACTGTCTTCTTCATTGTATTTCTGGTTTTGAATACATTGAAATGGTTGTATTGTTGTAGGACATAAAATATATATTTAAAAAACGACTTTCTTTATACTAGTAGGTGAACAGCTGCTATTTATTGTATGATGAGCTGATTTTTATTGTGTGATCAACTGATTTCTTCTTGTTGTATGATCTGATTTTTTAATACAACACAATCCTCTTTCAGGGTGGGATCAGCTGATCTTTTTTGTTGTGTTGTAACGGTCACAAAAAAAATGATACATATTTATATATATTCCTCGCTGGATTCTCTCTTTTTTAATTGTTTACAAAATATTCTCTCAAGATCTTAAATTTACGACATATTTTAATATCTTTGAGATGGTTTGGGATTGTGCTGTATGTCTTCCTACTTTCGTTTATTGGGCTTTTTGTCTGCATATTATGTGATGTTCTTGTTTGATGTGGGTGTACGTCACAATTATACATTTTTTGTTCCTTTAACATTTGTTTTCCTATCTTCACAGTAATTGGATTGTTAATTTTGTTTCTATTTTTATTAATTAGATATACCGTTTTGTTTGTTCACTTTTATACCCTTTGTTATGGTCCTGTTATAAAATAGATTTAAGTCTATTTATTTCATCGAGTATGGTTGTTGTATTACTTCCTGTATATAATAATAAGGTGTCATCAGCGTAAGAGTATTACCTTCCCTTTAAGTTTAGTATTCTCAGATCTGTGACGTATAGTATATATAAGTGTGGTGCTAAGAGGGATCCTTGCTGTACACCCGTGTGATTCACGTCTATATTGCTTCTTTTATTATTGATTACCACATATTGTTTCCGGTTTGTTAAATAGGTTTTAATCAATTGTAATGCCATTCCTCTTCTGCCCATGTTTTCTAATATTTCAAAAAGTTTTGAGTGATTAATTGTATCAAAAGCTTTTGTGTACTCTATGAAAATACTAACTCCAATATTTCCTCCATCCACTTCAGTTGTTATTTTTTCCACATAATCACATACGGCCACCTTTGTATTATTATTAACTTGGAATCCATATTGGTATGCGTCAAATTTAATGATACTCTTGATAAATTCAGTTACCCTATTATGTATAATTCTCTCTAGTATTTTACTTAAGACCGATAACATTGCGATGGGTCTATAATTATTCGTGTCGCTTTCTGCCCGTTTTTATATATTCGTATAATTTGCGCTATTTTCAATTCCTTTGGAAATACGCCCGAAGATATGATGTTGTTTACAAGGTTAGTAATTATAGGATTTATAATGCTTATATTATTTTCATATCCTTAGTCGCGATTCCATCTGGCCCAGGATGCTGTTTATAATATTTTCAATTTCCGCTTCATTACATTGATTTATAAATATGGACTTCTGATTGTAGTCTGTCGGATTTGCTATACTTTCTTCTGGACTATCATCCTCAAATATAATGTTTGAAATATTGCTATAAACTCTTTGTTAAATTTATTTTGCTGTTTAAATGCCCGTAAGGTTATCTACTTGTATATGTTATTTGGAGTTTTGTTTTCTTTATTTAGTGCTTTGTTAATAATTACCCATGTCTTTCTCGGATTATTTGTACTTTCTTCAAGTTTCTTTCTGAAGTACATTTGCTTTGTATTTCTAATGAGTGTATTAACTTTATTTTTAATATTTTTAAATTTTGTTTTCTCTGTTTCATTTATAGGCATATTCTTCATAATTTTTTATTGTTTATCTCTGCTTAATATTTGATATTATTTCTTCTGTTATCCAATTCTTATTCTTTGTTCTAATTTTCTTTTTAGTCATGTTTGTAATCTTTGCTCTTTAGATTATATTCATTAGTTCCTCAAATGTTTCAATTCTGGTGTTAATAATATTATTTTCTTTAAATCTGTTAATGTTTGTCCTTTTCTGTGTAATGGTTTTGTATTTTAAAGTATCTGTTTTGGTGTTTTTTAAAACCTTTATTTGCATTATTTTATGATCTGAGATTGATGTATCCTGTAGGATAATTGTTATTTTCGTGTTTTTAATATTTGTAATGACATGATCTATGATGGAATGTGTGGGTCTATTTTCATTTACTCTTGTAGCGTAAGTTTTTTGAAAATTGTTTATGATATTATATCCATATATTTTCAACATTTGCTTATAGGCAGTTGTTTCATTATTTTGACATTGTGACAATTAATGTTAATATCTCCAATTATTTTTAATTTTTTATTATCTATGAGGAGCGACTCCATGAAATCAAGAAAATATTCTACTTTTGCGGTGGGTGGTTTGTATACGGCTGGTACTTTTATTTTATCGATTTAAATAAGTATAGGATTGTATTCAAGATTCGTGTTTGTTGCTATTTCATGTTCCTTAAATTCCTTTATTATGTAGATAGCCGCCCCACCGCCTCTGGTATTCCTACAGCAGTGTATGGGAGTTGTAAATTTCTATTTCGTAATACGTTATTTCCATTTGGTTTAGCCATGTTTCTACTAGTATAAGTATGTGAATTTCCGTATTTGTTTTGGTTGGGCAGTTTAATTCGTCCAATTTATTTTTCGTATATTAAGGTAAACTACGTTTAAGTCTTAGACAATGTTACTCTATTAATTCTTGTAGTTCAAGTTATTATTCTGATAGCCGTTATCTTAACGTATCTACGTCCATTTTAGTGGCATATAAATTTATAGTTCTGTCTTTTTAGCTGTAGAGCTTTTCTAAATAGCTGTTGAGTATCTCTGCTTAGATCCTCATTTATGAAGATTGGACTTTCAGGTACTGAATTTATTTGACACATTTCCGTGTTAATTGTTATTGTATTTTAATAACGTGGTGTCTGCGGATATTTTCAAATGAAATATATAAATATAAATGAAATGTATGCTAATATCTTTTCACTGTAGATAATATTGTTAATGATTTATGGTGAGATATAATGGTATTTTAAAATTCGTATCAAGTGTTTGCTTCCGGAATCTATAGAAAGACCAACAAAAGCCAACAAGAAAATATGAGGTGGCCAAGGCATATTACTTCATCATACGTACCATAATAATGAAGGGGACTAAGAAATAATATACACATTTTAACAAATACAGTAACTACTACTATTTCATTTTTATGTAAAATCATTGATTCTTTATTAAATTTTATTGAGTAATGTGTATACTCATTTTTTATAAAAACAATGTTGGTTTTGTTTACAGTTATATTTACGTTTTATAAAATATATATTTTTTAATTATAAAAGATTTAAAAAAAAACGGGCTTATAAAAATAAACGAAGATCTAGTGGCGAACCTGGGCCACCGGCTTATGAGTCCAATGTTTTAACCACTATGCCAACTGTCGCGTTCGAATAAATTTATAAATATGCTATGTGTATGCAAATTATACAACATCTGTATTATTTTTAACATCACGTAGGCCCCATATTTATTGTGTCACACGTATTGACTGGCATCTCTTCTTGAACTTTCGCGTTGCAGTCGAAAATGAATTACGATGTCAGTCGATTGGGCCCTTAATTAAGCTAAAAAATAAATAATCTGTAAATGACGGATTTTATTTAAATTAAATGAAACTCGAACGTTATAAAATATAAATTGAACAAATTAAACAAATCAGTCAGGAAATAATATTTATTTCGGGTATAATCATAAACAAGTTAATGCTGTGCTCGAAGACGGTCGAGTCTGCCGTGCTTCAAAGTAAAGAACAATATAACGACGGAGAACAAAAAGCCGATATAAAAATAAACCTAACAGTAAATAATATATAAAGTTAACTTATGATAAAATAGAAACCATACAACCTAACAGATACGAACTAAACAGAAATTAAGTGTACCTCGTGGAACTTAATCATAAAACTACATCAATAATATATTAGTGCGCGCGCAGTTTATTTAAACCCGCATCTAAACAAACGCATATCCGAATAGACTGTATGCCGACCACAAGGAAAAACAAGAAAAAATCGATAAAATCCACCAGTGATAGTGAGGAAGAAACCATCGAAAACAACGGAGATATACTAGAGATAAAAAACACCTTAAAAGAAATGAAACGGTCAATCGAATTCATGTCTAAACAATTCGAAGAAACTCAGGAGCAAAATAAAAAACTAATGAAACTATTAAAAGAAACGAAAAAAGAGAATGCTGAACTAAAAGAACACATCGAAGATCTGGACAGCAGATGCAATGCATTGGAACAACAACAAATAAAAAATAATATAGTCATAGCGGGAGTCCCCAATCAAGGTAGACGAAAAAAAAATTATAAAGGGTATGGGTATTGAAGTACACACAAAGCGTAATAGATGCATACAGAAAAAACAAATAAAAGCAATGCAGGCCCGGTTATAATAAAACTAAGCAACGCGAGAGAAAAAAACTAAAATAATGGAAAAAAGAAAACAGAGATAATGTAATCTGAAAGGTACTAATGCAACAATTTACATAAATAACGAACTTACCAGCAAAAATAGCAACTTGTTGTTCGAGGTTAGACAGTTGAAGAAAACAAACGGATATAAATACATATGGACAAAGGAGGGATAAATCTTTGCAAGAAAATCTGATGATGAAAAGGTGACAGTAATTAACAACTTCATCGATATTGAGAAATTACAAAACAACTAAATAAATATAACAATATAATAAACAACAAACCAAAAATGAATTCCACCATAACTAACATATTATTGCAAAATATACGGAGCATACGAACGAAATAATTCTACTACCAAAATTATATAAGAACCTAGATATCATGGCTTTTACTGAAACCTGGTTTTACACTGATGAAACCATACACTTTGAAATCACAAATTATAGACATATACATAATTGCAGGAAAACACTAGTAGGAGGTATATCATTATATTTAAACAACAACATACAATTACACACAATCCTGAACACAACTATTAACAATGTTGAAATAATTAAAATATTACTCTAAAAACATAATACGTACTCACCACATTAGTCTACAAACCGCCACATGTAGAAAATGACACATTTTTGAAAACTCTTGAACAAACAATACTCAATGAATAAAAAAATCACATTGTATTAGGAGACTTCAACATAAATATTGCCAACACAAATAAATCTACACAAAAATACAACGAGATAATTGTGGAACAAGATTATACAATAATGAACAAAGACTTGAGCCACACTAGAAGCGACAAAAACAACATAATCATATCAAGAATCGATGATGTGATAACCAATAATGCAAATCTATTACGTAACATACAAATAGATGAACTAAACCTATCTGACCATAACGCTATAGTAACAGAGTGGTCACTAAATAACAAAGAAAACCCCATTTTTGTAAAAACAAAAACTAAAATCAATTAAAAACGAATTTAATAAAGAACTAAAATCGATTGAAACCTTTGAGGAACTCATACGAATATTGATAAACCTAATACAAAACAATACCAAAAGAATGACATTTAAAAGAAAAGAGCAGAATGACTGGGCCAACGTAGAAGTAATTAACAAAAATAAAATAACGGAATTATTATTTCCAACGACACAAAAATAAGCCCTCAAACCAGTTCCTGAAACGAAGATATGAAGAGACCAGAGCAAGCAAACAATTAAAGATCGAAAACTAAACTACTACAGAAACAAGATAAATAACGCAAAAGGAAATTCTTCCAAAACCTTGCATGAAATAAACAAAATGCTAAATAGAACTAACAAACATAAATGTATTAGAGAAATAACAGAACTGGAAATAGAAGATTTAACCACACCACATGATGAAAAAGAAATCTCAAACGAAATAAATAAATACTTCTCAGAAATAGGTAAAAAAAACTAGCAGAAAACCACACAAACACAACTGAACACATTAAAAATCAAATGGTTTTAACAGAAGACTCAACAAAAGCAAAATTTGATTTTACAACGGAATCAGAGATAAAGAACATCATAAAAGACCTAAAAGATTTCTCGGCACCTGGAAAGGATAAAACAACAAATAAATTAGTGAAACATTTAGAAACTGAGCTGGCCTCAATACTCAAAAGATTAATAAATGAAATTATAAAAACTTGTGAGTTCCTGACTGCTTAAAGGAAACAATAATAATTCCAATACACAAAACAGGATCAAGAATACAAGCAGAAAATTATCGCCCAATCGCGTTACTGTCAGTGTTCTTAAAAATAATACACACCCGATTGAGCCACTATCTTGAAAAATAAACCATAGTAACCAAAAAAACAATATGCCTATCAAAAAAGATCCGGAACAACGTCAGCCACAACAGATATGATACTAGACATCCAAAAGACAATAACGAATACGCCACAGTACTGTTCATTGATCTAAAAAAAGAACGACTAATAACAAAATTATAAAACAACGGAATTCAAGGAACAGAACTTAAATTATTGAAGACGTATCTACACAACAGAAAACAACAGACAAGAATTGGAAATACACTAAGTGACACAAATATGCCAGAATACGGCATACAACAAGGCGGAGTTCTTGCACCTACTCTATACTACTGTATATAAATAATATACAAATACTTGGTAACATATATCTTTACGCAGATGATACGTGTATAATATATAATGGAGCAAATATGCTTGAAATAGAAAACAAAATAAATAGAGATATGAACAACCTTCTACAATGGTTGACTAACAATTTATTAACCATCAATGACACAAAAAAAAATTATGAGCATATCAAATAAAAATAAAAAGATAATACAGACAAACATCAAAATAAACCAAACGGAAATAGAATGTACAAGAAACTACAAATACTTAGGACTTACAATAACGAATGAACTAAATTGGAACCAACACATAGACACAATAAGAAGCAACGCTGCTGCAATAATAGGAGCTATATACAGAGTAAATCAATACTTACCAGAGGAAACAAAAATATATATATATATATATATATATATATATATATATATATATATATATAGTGCAATACAATTTCACAATGTTTGCCAACTAATATAGTTGTGATCCTCACTCTTAAAACAGCTTATGCTTTTAAAAATGTTATCATACAAAAAATATCCACCCTTAAAACAGCTTGTGTTGTTAAAAAGCTGATCATACAACAATAAAAATTAGTTGATCTTACAATAGTAAAATCAGCTGATCACACAACAATTAATATCTGCAGATCACACAACAGCAAAGATCAGTGGATAAAAATATAAGCAATTACTTATGGTGTGGTGAATAGTGTAATATTATTGAGTTTTTACAAAACCAATGCACCATAATTGGGTATAGAGCGTGTCACTGAAACCTTTATTTTATTTTTTTGCCTGGACACGTCGATTTTAAATTTTCATTTCTTAATAAAAGCAATTTTTTCGCCCATTTTTGAATAAGCAATGATGTCATCGATAATTTTTTTATTGCGGATTCTTAAATGGATTATTTTTCTGCGATTAGCGATGTATATTATGATAGGTCAACATAGGTCACTTCAGGAAATTTTTTTCGAAAAAGAGGACTAGTCATAGAGCACGATTAATATCTTCAGCGGACCTAGATAATATGGCTAGTTTATTTGATTAGTTTTCTAATTTTTAACATTCAAATCGTGTTTTTTTCCTCTTAGAAAATTGTTAATTGTTTTGATTTCACTGAATAAATGCAATTGATACCGCGAGACAATTGCCCTAGTTAATTTACATATGCTTAACAAATCCTTTACAACGTTTACAATTGTACTGTTAACTTATTCCTATTGAGTTTCAATTTAAATTTCCCGGGCCACTGTCTAATAACCAATAGATTTTTACCTCGCGACCGTTACTAACTCGTAAAAAGACGAATCCGGTAGTAGGAGAATGCGAGGGGAAGGAGAAAATCGCACATGTGCTATCGCAGGTCCGCGCCATAATTCCCGTCGTTAGCAACGTATCCTACCGACTGGGAGTGTTAGCATTCAATATGAACCGCCAATTAAATTCGGAAGTACCTATTCACGAACGATTAAATTAATTGTTAGAGTGTACGGGCTTTGAGGTAATACAAGTGAAGTGTATTTATTGCCATCCTTGGTCGAAAAAACAACTCTCCAAGGGCTGCGAGATTCTCGCGGGTGAATTACCGCGAGGCATTTTTGAGGACGGATTGTAGCGTTGTTCGAGAGAATCGGGCAAATTCAGCAAATCATTTTAATGATAGATTTTACCGTTTGATCCGCGGATATGCGTTCGTTATCTACAATAACCCGGAGGTAGCAACAATGGCCGTTACTATTTTGCACGGCATCGAAATGCATGCAAAGATTGAAATTTATAAATCTACCGACAATTGTCGCCTGTTTGTTGGCAGGTTACTCGTGGAACGGAACAAGGACGGAGTCTCGAACGGGCTCACCAAATGCGTGTACGGCATCGAGAAGATTATGTTAATCGTATGAGTACCCTCATTCCAACCGCGACTTCGTATTCGTCGAATTTGAGTATCACCGGCTCGCAGTGATGGCGCCCGCTTAATCTCACCTGGGGCGTTACTCATGAGGGAGGTGCCCATATTACCCCACATGGACCCCGTTCTCATGTTTCAGGTAATTATGCAAATTTATATATATTTTGTGGCTTTTTTAACAGAAATCATAGTCTAATATTAGTTTTATTTTAATATCAGTACTACAACTGTACTTTTGACTGAAAATTCTTAAAATAGTATCGTTTTGGCTTCAACGAAAACCGTTAGGGTTTAAGTGGTAAACACCGTCCTCCCGCGTAAACCTAAACGTTTTTCCTTAAGGCCAAAACTACGTTAAAATTAGATTCTTTATAAATAATAAATATTTCATAAACTGGCTTTCTTTAAACTACTAGGTGAACAGCTGATATTTGTTTTGTGATCATATTATTTTTTATTGTTGTGTGATCTAATTTTATAACTACACAAGCTTTTTTAAGGGTGGGACAGTTGATCTTTGTTGTTTTGTGTACAGCATTTTTAATAACATAAGCTGTTTGAATGGCTGGAGCAGATCTGTTCCCTTCTCATGACAGAAATTATATGTATTGAGCTTTTAGCCAAAATTGCAATGGAATGGCATACAATTTTGTACTAATAAAAAGAGATTGTTGTTGGCTTGGAAACTTATTTTATAATATTTATTGTTCTTTGACATTCTATCAATGATGGGTATTAATCCTTACAAAATAAGTTTCATATTATTAACAACTAAGTACTAAACATTTTCAATTCCATTGCATAGTTTTTGCTAAAACTCAATACATTTTCACAATTAGTGCCATAAGAGTAGTTGTGATTCCACTGTTAAAGCAGCTTATGTTGTTAATATTTTTGACCATACAACAACAAAGGTCAGTTGATATCACATTAAAGCATCTTGTGTTGTTAAACGAAATTGATCACATAACAATAAAAATAAATCAGTTGATCACACAACAATCTGTGGTTCACAAAACAATTAAGATCTGCAGATCACACAACAGCAAATATCAGCTGATCATTAGTTTGGAAAAATAATTTTTTAATTTGTAAATAGTAACCTTAGGTGTAAGGTATGTTACATTTACTTAGACATAAGCATACTTTTTAAGATATCTATAATTTTTCTTGTTTTTTGCCAGCTTCGACGCTGTCGGGCACCGTTTTTTTCTGTGCAAAATAGCTATTACTTCATTGTTCCATGTTTTCCTGGATCTTCATTTTATTTCGTTGTACTCCCCATATATGTTTGACTGGTCATTGTTCTTGTTATGTCAGAACCATTTTATCTGTTGTTCCTCAATCCAGTGAGATATAGATTCAACTTTTAGTTGTTCTCTTATGATGTCATATCTTATTTTATTTATTTGTATTACTCCCATTACTTTTCATTGGTACATTTGTTTGCCTGAATATTACTTTTATTGCATTTGTTAAAACCCACTGCCATTTTTGTTTTTGTACTTATTTCCTTTTTGCCTATTGCCTTCTTGCTAAAATTATGGTACATTCATGCTACATTAGTTACTCTTTCGTTTATATAATCTTTGCTGTTGTGTGATCTGCATATAGATTCATCCCACCCTTAATGTACACTTTTGTTATAATTATAATAATATTATAATATGTATTTTATTATTTCTAGATTCATAAATACCTTAGTAAATAAATACCTCTTATTATAATTATAACAAACGTGTGCATTAAGGGTAGGATCTATCTATACCTTTTGTTATTGTTATTTTGTAATTGTATTAAGCTTTTAGCAAACACTAAAATGGTATATATTTCTTACAAATTAATAAAGTACCAGTTTTACTCAAAGTAATCAATGAACAGTTGATTTACTGATCTTTAGTTGTGTGACTAGCTTATCTGTGTTATGTGATTAATATTTTTTAATGTCTATGTATTAAATAGAACAAAATTGTAGGACTGTAGGTAAAATTCAGACTTAAGGTCGTTTTAGGCAAGACAATTTCTTGACTCAAATGTTGTTCAAGAAATGAACTAATATATTAACTAAGAAGTTGTGTTGATTACTCAAAATACCTGTATGAAACGAAACAATATTTCTGGAATACGATTTGGGTCTCGATCACACATTTAGCTTGTTGTCATAGTGCTGTCATGAACTTTAAGGTTACATGTTTGTTTTGTTTATTGTAATGAAAATATATTCAACAATATTCAACAATAACAATAATGGGTGGTAATTCGGTGTGTTAGTGGCTTATTTCACTTAATAAAAATATTAGAAAGAAGAATAAAAATGAGAAATAAGCAGCAAGAGCTGTTAATAAATCCTGAGTCATATTGGAATTTTTTAGAATGGATTATAGCAACTTCAGAGAATTACTCAATTTAATGAAAGTGAATATTGAAAAACAATAGACACACATTGAACCTGTATCAGTTAAAAAGCCTTTTGTTTCTCATTTATACACTGTATACTGTGTTCTAGCACTGTTTTTTAGCTTTAGGCGATAGCTACTGAGACTTTTGCTATTAAAATCCATGAGTTTATGACTACCAGAAGTGTGTCAAGCTATAATAGACTGATGCCATATCAAATTAAATTTTGAACTAGTATTTGAGAATATTTGTATTAATTTTAAAATGAGTTATGTTGTAGATGCCTCTTACTTTCTTCTCAAGAGTAAAATAACATTGGTACTGATTTCCTATATTTGCCAGACTTCCCTATGTGTGTTGGTGCTGGCAAACATATGTAGTTCAAAGCACCATATAGTAATTTTGATACAAGTACAAAAGGTTCCCATAGCAAATATTAGCATGATTAGTTACATTATACATTTATATATGTTGATCTTGGAATAAATGGTAGAATGAGTGATGGTGTTTTTAAAGACAGCAATGTCTAATTGATGACAATATTTTGAATTTTCCATAGATAATATCTTCCTAGATAAAAGAGTTATCATTCCAAATGTAATTGTATTAGATAATTTCTTCCCATTGTCAACAAGATTATTAAAACCTGTTACATAATCTGGACTGTTTGTTAAAAATATTTTTGATATAATAAGCAACAGATTATAAATTTTTTCATACCTGTATCAGCTTAAGTTCAGATTTTAACATTAACATATTGTCTTACACAATTGTCTTGCCACTAGAAACCAGAGATATATCATCATCTAAGCAGCAACACTGCACATCTAAAATTTTATTTGAGGTTGACAGGAGAGAGAAACTTGATGATAAAATGTTTATTGGAGTAACTAAATTACTCTAGTTAAAAATATAAAATATAAGCAATAAAATAAAAAAATGATAACTTCATTGGGTTAAAATAATTCCAATAAGCGTTTTATAATCGGTTTTTCTCTCTCCTATCAACCTCAAAGAAAATTTTAGATGTGTGGTGTTGCTGCTTAGGCGATGATATAGACATTATACCTACCATATCATCATGCCACCCTAACCAATTTGTGAATATTTGTATGCTCCTATTGGATTTGTTAAATGGCAGAATAAAGTAATGGTATAGAATTATGTAGTGGGTAAAGAAATATAATTATTAAAACAATATAAATTGGATTAGTGTATAATCCTTTATTGATAACCTGCAGCAATTTAATTTTAAACTCCTTCATCCATTTTTTCAGTTGGCCCACAGTTAAAGCATTGAGTGCATCTTCTGAGAGTTGCCAACACTGGCCAACACTAAAATCTTCTTTAGATGCCTTCACTGGCATTTTCCTCTGTGCAACAGCTCCTTATTGGTGATCTGCTTATTTTTAGAATTTCAGGGGAATTCCTACAGACAGAGGCCCATTCTGTAGTAAATCATATTCACTTTCATGCTGCAATTACAAAGAAGAATTAACATTAAAAACTAAACAGAGTCAATAAAATTGAACTGTTGAAAATTGATTGAAACAAAATAATTAGAATTTATTGATATTTGAATCCTAGGACATGTATCTTAACTTCTTCTAAAGTTACAGGTAAAGTCCTACACCAATTCAGCTCTGCAGACCTCACAGTTGTCAGACTGAAAACGGACGACAACGCAGAGATCTACATAGCCTCTGCGTATCTACCGTATGACGCAGCCCGACCACCTCCAAGCCCAGAACTGGTACACCTAGTGGAACACTGCGAAAAACTAAAGATTGACCTCATCATCGGATGTGATGCTAATGCCCACCATGTGGTGGGGGCAGCAACATCTACAGTAGAGGAAAGGCTCTAATTGAGTACATAACCAGTACAAAAATAGAGATACTAAACAGAGGGTGCGAACCAACGTCCGTAACACATCCACAATAAACTAATAAACAACTATATTGCAGATACCTATCGGATAGGATGGAGTATCAAGAAGTAGGCAACCTTCCAGAATCAGTGGACGACTTGGAGGCCTGTGTGAAACAGCTCCAAAAATCACTGATTTCAGCATATGAGGACTCCTGTCCCATGAGAAACGCGGGCATGAGCCTCTGCACCCCCTTTTGGTGGAGTGCAAAGATCAACTGCCTTTGATCCAAGGCCAGGAAAACTTTCAACAAGGCCAAATACAATAATGATATAGTTCTATGGGAAACCTTTAGGGAAGCCCGAAGACAATTCAAAAGTGAAGTCAGGAAGCGACAAAGAAATACATGGAGAGCCTACTGCAATGGCATTGAATCCACAGCAGCAGCTGCTCGTTTGAAGAGAGTAATCTCAAAAGGGAGGATGGCACCTTCACGGTAACACCCTCCCAAACTATCGAGGTACTCTTAGACACCCACTTTCCTGGTAATCAATCTGGAGGTCCCAACATAGTATCTGATCCCCATCTACCTGATGAGGAAAATTGCCTGCTAGCTGACCAAATGGTAAGTATAACTAAAATAGAATGGGCAATATCAAGCTTTTCATCTTTTAAGTCCCCAGGACTAGATGGAATATTCCCAGCACTGCTACAATGGGGGTTAACCTACATTATAAACACATTGATTTTAGGTACATACCCAATACACGGAGAGAGGTCAAAGTGACTTATACCCAAACCAGGCAAAGTATATTACACACTTGCCAAGTCATTCAGGCCCATCAGCCTAACCTCATTTTTATTGACGTTGGAAAGGCTCTGTGAATGTGAAATCTGTGACGGGCCGCTGAGAACGTTCCCCATTCATCCGAAACAGCATGCTTAGCAACCAGGTCGCTCAACAGAATCAGCCCTACATCTGGTGACTTCTAGAATAGAGGAAACACTGGAGCATAAAAGTTCGTTGCTTGCCACCTTCATTGATGTTGAAGGTGCTTTTGACAAAACAACATTGGAGAATATAGATAATACTCTAACATCTCACGGGATTCACCCCACTATGAGGGGCTGGATAAAAAATGTGCTTGGTCTAAAACAATCCAAGTAACTGTAGATGACGTAACATCAAAAAAAGTTACAGGAAGAGGCTGTCCCTCAAGGTGGAGTTCTCTCAACTCTTTTGTGGGACCTTGTAGTTGATAGCCTCCTGCTGGAATTAAACAACCTAGGATACTATTCTGTTGGCTATGCTGACGAAGTTTTGAAGGTGTACTCTGCAATCTCATGCCGAGTGCCCTAAAGATTGTGGAGAACTTGTGCGATAACCATTCGCTAACAGTAAATCCAAAAAAGACAGAGCTGATATTGTTTACGAGGAAGAGGAAACTCGAGCTCATGCACATGCCAACTCTCTTTAATGTCCGTCTGATACTCACAGATAAAGTAAAGTATCTAGGATTAATCATGGATACTAAACTGAACTGCAATGAACATACAACAACCAAGCTAGAAAAAGCTTGCATCTCATTTTGGCAATGCCGCAGGGCGGTTGGTAAAACATGGGGCCTGTCTCCCAAGATCACCCAATGGATATATACCGCGATCATAAAACCAACTATCGCATATGGTGCAATAGTCTGGTGGTGGAAAACCAAACAAGTCACAACAATCTCAAAGCTATCAAACATCAACACCCACAGCAGCTCTTGAAGCACTGTTATGTCTACAACTACTCGACCTTCTTATAAGGTAGACTGCAGTAAAAACAGCATTACTCAACCTGTGGCATGATAAAGGTAGAATCATGGGCACAGGAGCACATTGAGTGAAGCCATCAAACTAGACCCCCTCATAGAAGGTAAGTGCGATAACAGAATTCTACCCAAATACAGTTTTGTCAAACATTTTCAGACCATCATCACACTGGATGGTATCCCACAAGGCGCCAACATAACCATGTATACTGATGGATCCAAAACTAAGATGAGGGCTGGCTATGGAATATTCTCACCAGAACTCGATCTCAAGATAAGTGCACCACTTGGTAGACTCATTTCAGTCTTCCAAGCTGAATTAATAGGAATACTAAAGTGTGTTCAAATTTTAGCTGAATGGAATATTAAGGATAAACATATCCAAATACTCACCGACAGCAAAGCAGCACTAAATGCCAACACATTTGTGTCGAAAAGATTCATGTCTACACAGCCTGGAGAAACTAGCTAAGCATAACAAACTAGAATTCTGCTGGATCAAAGGACATAGTGGCATTGAGGGTAACAAAATAGCAGATGAGCGTGCCAGGAAGGAATCCTCACATCCTCTAACAACCCAAGAGGATGAGATACTTTCTGCAGGTACTCTGAAAAAAATAATAGAGCATAGGACACATGCTCTCCACAAGGTAAGATGGCGAGAGACACCGGGCTGCAAGCAATCAAAGGCAGCAATTAGGTAACCTTGTAAAATTGCAGCCACGGCGCGCCTTAACTTATCTAGAACTAATCTGAAATTATTGACCAACATTCTAATTGACTCACTGACAGTGACTTTGCTATGCTAAACAAACACCTACACACGATGGGTCTGGTGGACAGCCCGTTATGTAGAGGGTGCAATGAAGAATTAGAAACAGCAGAGCATGTAACATGCCTCTGTCCAGCTCTAGTAAACACTACGGGAGTGCTGGCCTAGTATGACTCCTCACCCGCCAGAGTTGTGCAGCTCGCACGCAAAATTGACTGGTGGGACGAGTGAGTAGCCTTAAAAGGAGGTTTCACAATGGGCCCAGTTTGAGGTCTAAGTGTCTGTAGCTACGCTACCCTCCAGCCAGCTATCCAGAACTATCCAGATATTTGAATCTTGTCAAAAATTATTTAAATAAAACTGTGGGAGAAAATTCTACACAGATAAATCTGTAAAATTATCATTAAATTATTTCTGAATTAATTGATTTCAATTCTGATTTAATATTAGTTGTTTTGAAAAGTTGTGTATATATGATATTTTTGCATTTCAAATTTGTTCATGATAATAGATGCTGTTTTTCGGAAAGTAAAAATATAATAATATATCTTTAAAGGTGCCTCTAATTTATTTATTTTGTTTGCAATTTAGCAACAAGAAAAGTAGTGAAAAAAGTATATTTAGAAATAATCGAATAGAAATTAATTTTTAATAATAGTACTTACCACTTCAAACAATTCAGCAGAACAAATACAGGCTATGTAGGTAATAATCACAATGAATAGTCTCAAAACAAAATCAATACTAATTGTTTCATATTTGGGTGTACAGTAAACACCCTGTACCCCCAAATATGCAGACATGTTCTGTTTATGCATATAATGCATATATTTTCTGTATATTATAAATAAATAGATAAGTGTTTTTTTTAAGTGAATAAGACTAGACGCACTATTTCACCGCCCTAGCAAACGGTTAACATATTTGCCCCAAAAGAAGGGGTATTAACTAAAATAAACGGAACTCGAGAATTGTAAACAACGTAACATAACGCCAAATGAAAATGTTCGGCGCAACTCGCATACAATTTGTCCTTGAGAAATAGAACGCGTTATATTTTTCCATTCAATCTACAATCGAATTCAATATTTCAAACAATTTGCTTTATGATACGAGACAATATAGATTGTCTCGCATATTGACTAGCTTTTGTCAAGAAATTGTCTTGTCTAAAACAACCTTTATTATTTTTGACTTCATTTATAGTGTGCACTGTCCTACAATTTTGTTCTATATAATACATAGACCTATTAGTAGTATATATGTAGGTTTATAAATCTGAGATGAAGTATAAAGGTTGGTTAATGCAAAACTAACTTAAGAAACAAATTTCAAAATACTAAGAAAAAACCTTTATCAGGCATACCCATCACAAGAAACACCACATCAATATGATATACAAAAACTAACAATATATTTCCTCCTCACCTATTTTATTTATTTATTTTATCTGATGCCTACTTACCATTTTATTGGTGTAAGGCTCTAATGTAATATATATATATATATATATATATATATATATATATATATATATATATATTACATTAGAGGAGGAGGTGCTGTAAACATTAAGATGCAAGTCCTTTATAACAACTATATATTCATATTAATTGATGTCTTGAGGTTTATATACAAAAAAACAATTACAATACTAATCTCACTTAAATAAAAAATAACAAGATTTATTCATAACATTTACAATAATTGCAATTGTTGTTGCATTAAAATCAAGTTCTGTGACATATATTCTAAATATATTCAACACGTGCTGTATATATTTACTAGTATTACAATACTAATCTCATTAAAATTTTTGACATTTTCTGACATTTAATATTGTTGACTTTTTTTTACTTTTTTGTACTTTTGACTTTTTTGTTAGTTTTTTTTGGCTTTCTAAATAGTTTTGGTATCTTTTGACATTTTTTCACCATAATTTCAATTGTTACTGCTTTTAAATTTAAGTTCTGTGACTTCTATTCTGAATATATTCTATACACCCCTTGTATAGTCTTACAAGTACCCCAATTGAAATTATGGTACATTCAATACTAATCTCATTTAAAAAAAATAATGAGAAATATTTATAACTTTAACCATAATTTCAATTGTTGCTGCCTTTTAAATTTAAGTTATGTGACTTCTATTCTGAATATATTCTATACAACCCCTGTATAGTCTTACAAGTACCCCAATTGAAATTATGGTACATTCAATACTAATCTCATTTGAAAAAAATGATAATGAGAAATATTTATAACTTTCACCATAGTTTCAATTTTTGCTGCTTTTTAAATTTAAGTTATGTGACTTCTATTCTGAATATATTCTATACGCCCCCTGTATAGTCTTACAAGTACCCCTATTGAAATTATGGTACATTCAATACTAATCTCATTTGAAAAAAATAATAATGAGAAATATTTATAACTTTCACCATAATTTTAATTGTTGCTGCTTCTAAATTTAAGTTATGTGTCTTCTATTCTGAATATATTCATTACACCCCCTGTACAGTCTTACAAGCACTCCAATTGAAATTATGGTACATTCAATACTAATCTCATTTGAAAAAAAAAATAATAATGAGAAATATTTATAACTTTCACCATAATTTCAATTGTTACTGCTTCTAAACTCAAGTTCTGTGTCTTCTATACTGAATATATTCTATACACCCCCTGTATAGTCTTACCAGCAATCCAATTGAAATTATGGTACATTCAATACTAATCTCATTTGAAAAAAAAAGTAATAATGAGAAATACTTATAACTTTCACCATAATTTCAATTGTTGCTGCCTTTTAAATTTAAGTTATGTGACTTCTATTCTGAATATATTCTATACACCCCCTGTATAATCTTACAAGTACCCCAATTGAAATTATGGTACATTCAATACTAATCTCATTTGAAAAAAATAATAATGAGAAATATTTATAACTTTCACCATAATTTCAATTGTTGCTGCTTTTTAAATTTAAGTTATGTGACTTCTATTCTGAATATATTCTATACACCCCCTGTGTAATCTTACAAGTACCCCAATTGAAATTATGGTACATTCAATACTAATCTCATTTGAAAAAAAAATAATGAGAAATATTTATAATTTTCACCATAATTTCAATTGTTGCTGCTTTTTAAATTTAAGTTATGTGACTTCTATTCCGAATATATTCTATACACTCCCTGTATAGTCTTACAAGTACCCCAATTGAAATTATGGTACATTCAATACTAATCTCATTTGAAAAAAATAATAATGGGAAATATTTATAACTTTCACCATAATTTCAATTGTTGCTGCTTTTTAAATTTAAGTTATGTGACGTCTATTCTATATATATTCTATACAACCCCTGTATAGTGTTACAAGTACCCCAATTGAAATTATGGTACATTCAATACTAATCTCATTTGAAAAAAATAATAATGGGAAATATTTATAACTTTCACCATAATTTCAATTGTTGCTGCTTTTTAAATTTAAGTTATGTGACGTCTATTCTATATATATTCTATACAACCCCTGTATAGTGTTACAAGTACCCCAATTGAAATTATGGTACATTCAATACTAATCTCATTTGAAAAAAATAATAATGAGAAATATTTATAACTTTCACCATAATTTCAATTGTTACTGCTTTTTAAATTTAAGTTATGTGACTTCTATTCCGAATATATTCTATACACTCCCTGTATAGTCTTACAAGTACCCCAATTGAAATTATGGTACATTCAATACTAATCTCATTTGAAAAAAAAATAATGAGAAATATTTATAACTTTCACCATAATTTTAATTGTTGCTGCTTTTAAATTTAAGTTATGTGTCTTCTATTCTGAATATATTCTTTACACCCCCTGTATAGTCTTACAAGCACCCCAATTGAAATTATGGTACATTCAATACTAATCTCATTTGAAAAAAATAATAATGAGAAATATTTATAACTTTCACCATAATTTCAATTGTTACTGCTTTTTAAATTTAAGTTATGTGACTTCTATTCCGAATATATTCTATACACTCCCTGTATAGTCTTACAAGTACCCCAATTGAAATTATGGTACATTCAATACTAATCTCATTTGAAAAAAATAATAATGGGAAATATTTATAACTTTCACCATAATTTCAATTGTTGCTGCTTTTTAAATTTAAGTTATGTGACGTCTATTCTATATATATTCTATACAACCCCTGTATAGTGTTACAAGTACCCCAATTGAAATTATGGTACATTCAATACTAATCTCATTTGAAAAAAATAATAATGAGAAATATTTATAACTTTCACCATAATTTCAATTGTTGCTGCTTTTTAAATTTAAGTTATGTGACTTCTATTCCGAATATATTCTATACACTCCCTGTATAGTCTTACAAGTACCCCAATTGAAATTATGGTACATTCAATACTAATCTCATTTGAAAAAAATAATAATGGGAAATATTTATAACTTTCACCATAATTTCAATTGTTGCTGCTTTTTAAATTTAAGTTATGTGACGTCTATTCTATATATATTCTATACAACCCCTGTATAGTGTTACAAGTACCCCAATTGAAATTATGGTACATTCAATACTAATCTCATTTGAAAAAAATAATAATGAGAAATATTTATAACTTTCACCATAATTTCAATTGTTACTGCTTTTTAAATTTAAGTTATGTGACTTCTATTCCGAATATATTCTATACACTCCCTGTATAGTCTTACAAGTACCCCAATTGAAATTATGGTACATTCAATACTAATCTCATTTGAAAAAAATAATAATGGGAAATATTTATAACTTTCACCATAATTTCAATTGTTGCTGCTTTTTAAATTTAAGTTATGTGACGTCTATTCTATATATATTCTATACAACCCCTGTATAGTGTTACAAGTACCCCAATTGAAATTATGGTACATTCAATACTAATCTCATTTGAAAAAAAAATAATGAGAAATATTTATAACTTTCACCATAATTTTAATTGTTGCTGCTTTTAAATTTAAGTTATGTGTCTTCTATTCTGAATATATTCTTTACACCCCCTGTATAGTCTTACAAGCACCCCAATTGAAATTATGGTACATTCAATACTAATCTCATTTGAAAAAAATAATAATGAGAAATATTTATAACTTTCACCATAATTTCAATTGTTGCTGCTTTTTAAATTTAAGTTATGTGACTTCTATTCTATATATATTCTATACAACCCCTGTATAGTCTTACAAGTACCCCAATTGAAATTATGGTACCTTCAATACTAATCTCATTTGAAAAAAATAATAATGAGATATATTTATAACTTTCACCATAATTTCAATTGTTGCTGCCTTTTAAATTTAAGTTATGTGACTTCTATTCTATATATATTCTATACAACCCCTGTATAGTCTTACAAGTACCCCAATTGAAATTATGGTACATTCAATACTAATCTCATTTGAAAAAAATAATAATGAGAAATATTTATAATTTTCACCATAATTTCAATTGTTGCTGCTTTTTAAATTTAAGTTATGTGACTTCTATTCTATATATATTCTATACAACCCCTGTATAGTCTTACAAGTACCCCAATTGAAATTATGGTTCATTCAATACTAATCTCATTTGAACAAAATAATAATGAGAAATATTTATAATTTTCACCATAATTTCAATTGTTGCTGCTTTTTAAATTTAAGTTATGTGACTTCTATTCTGAATATATTCTATACACCCCCTGTATAGTCTTACAAGTACCCCAATTGAAATTATGGTACATTCAATACTAATCTCATTTGAAAAAAATAATAATGAGAAATATTTATAACTTTCACCATAATTTCAATTGTTGCTGCCTTTTAAATTTAAGTTATGTGACTTATATTCTATATATATTCTATACAACCCCTGTATAGTCTTACAAGTACCCCAATTGAAATTATGGTACATTCAATACTAATCTCATTTGAAAAAAATAATAATGAGAAATATTTATAATTTTCACCATAATTTCAATTGTTGCTGCTTTTTAAATTTAAGTTATGTGACTTCTATTCTATATATATTCTATACAACCCCTGTATAGTCTTACAAGTACCCCAATTGAAATTATGGTACATTCAATACTAATCTCATTTGAAAAAAATAATAATGAGAAATATTTATAACTTTCACCATAATTTCAATTGTTGCTGCCTTTTAAATTTAAGTTATGTGACTTATATTCTATATATATTCTATACAACCCCTGTATAGTCTTACAAGTACCCCAATTGAAATTATGGTACATTCAATACTAATCTCATTTGAAAAAAATAATAATGAGAAATATTTATAACTTTCACCATAATTTCAATTGTTGCTGCTTTTTAAATTTAAGTTATGTGACTTCTATTCCGAATATATTCTATACACTCCCTGTATAGTCTTACAAGTACCCCAATTGAAATTATGGTACATTCAATACTAATCTCATTTGAAAAAAATAATAATGAGAAATATTTATAATTTTCACCATAATTTCAATTGTTGCTGCTTTTTAAATTTAAGTTATGTGACTTCTATTCTGAATATATTCTATACACCCCCTGTATAGTCTTACAAGTACCCCAATTGAAATTATGGTACATTCAATACTAATCTCATTTGAAAAAAATAATAATGAGAAATATTTATAACTTTCACCATAATTTCAATTGTTGCTGCCTTTTAAATTTAAGTTATGTGACTTATATTCTATATATATTCTATACAACCCCTGTATAGTCTTACAAGTACCCCAATTGAAATTATGGTACATTCAATACTAATCTCATTTGAAAAAAATAATAATGAGAAATATTTATAATTTTCACCATAATTTCAATTGTTGCTGCTTTTTAAATTTAAGTTATGTGACTTCTATTCTATATATATTCTATACAACCCCTGTATAGTCTTACAAGTACCCCAATTGAAATTATGGTACATTCAATACTAATCTCATTTGAAAAAAATAATAATGAGAAATATTTATAATTTTCACCATAATTTCAATTGTTGCTGCTTTTTAAATTTAAGTTATGTGACTTCTATTCTATATATATTCTATACAACCCCTGTATAGTCTTACAAGTACCCCAATTGAAATTATGGTTCATTCAATACTAATCTCATTTGAACAAAATAATAATGAGAAATATTTATAATTTTCACCATAATTTCAATTGTTGCTGCTTTTTAAATTTAAGTTATGTGACTTCTATTCTGAATATATTCTATACACCCCCTGTATAGTCTTACAAGTACCCCAATTGAAATTATGGTACATTCAATACTAATCTCATTTGAAAAAAATAATAATGAGAAATATTTATAACTTTCACCATAATTTCAATTGTTGCTGCCTTTTAAATTTAAGTTATGTGACTTATATTCTATATATATTCTATACAACCCCTGTATAGTCTTACAAGTACCCCAATTGAAATTATGGTACATTCAATACTAATCTCATTTGAAAAAAATAATAATGAGAAATATTTATAATTTTCACCATAATTTCAATTGTTGCTGCTTTTTAAATTTAAGTTATGTGACTTCTATTCTATATATATTCTATACAACCCCTGTATAGTCTTACAAGTACCCCAATTGAAATTATGGTACATTCAATACTAATCTCATTTGAAAAAAATAATAATGAGAAATATTTATAACTTTCACCATAATTTCAATTGTTGCTGCCTTTTAAATTTAAGTTATGTGACTTATATTCTATATATATTCTATACAACCCCTGTATAGTCTTACAAGTACCCCAATTGAAATTATGGTACATTCAATACTAATCTCATTTGAAAAAAATAATAATGAGAAATATTTATAACTTTCACCATAATTTCAATTGTTGCTGCTTTTTAAATTTAAGTTATGTGACTTCTATTCCGAATATATTCTATACACTCCCTGTATAGTCTTACAAGTACCCCAATTGAAATTATGGTACATTCAATACTAATCTCATTTGAAAAAAATAATAATGGGAAATATTTATAACTCACCATAATTTCAATTGTTGCTGCTTTTTAAATTTAAGTTATGTGACTTCTATTCTGAATATATTGTATACACCCCCTGTATAGTCTTACAAGTACCCCAATTGAAATTATGGTACATTCAATACTAATCTCATTTGAAAAAAATAATAATGAGAAATATTTATAACTTTCACCATAATTTCAATTGTTGCTGCTTTTTAAATTTAAGTTATGTGACTTCTATTCTGAATATATTCTATACACCCCCTGTATAGTCTTACAAGTACCCCAATTGAAATTATGGTACATTCAATACTAATCTCATTTGAAAAAAATAATAATGGGAAATATTTATAACTCACCATAATTTCAATTGTTGCTGCTTTTTAAATTTAAGTTATGTGACTTCTATTCTATATATATATTCTATACAACCCCTGTATAGTCTTACAAGTACCCCAATTGAAATTATGGTACATTCAATACTAATCTCATTTGAAAAAAATAATAATGAGAAATATTTATAACTTTCACCATAATTTCAATTGTTGCTGCTTTTTAAATTTAAGTTATGTGACTTCTATTCTGAATATATTGTATACACCCCCTGTATAGTCTTACAAGTACCCCAATTGAAATTATGGTACATTCAATACTAATCTCATTTGAAAAAAATAATAATGAGAAATATTTATAACTTTCACCATAATTTCAATTGTTGCTGCTTTTTAAATTTAAGTTATGTGACTTCTATTCTGAATATATTCTATACACCCCCTGTATAGTCTTACAAGTACCCCAATTGAAATTATGGTACATTCAATACTAATCTCATTTGAAAAAAATAATAATGGGAAATATTTATAACTCACCATAATTTCAATTGTTGCTGCTTTTTAAATTTAAGTTATGTGACTTCTATTCTATATATATATTCTATACAACCCCTGTATAGTCTTACAAGTACCCCAATTGAAATTATGGTACATTCAATACTAATCTCATTTGAAAAAAATAATAATGAGAAATATTTATAACTTTCACCATAATTTCAATTGTTGCTGCTTTTTAAATTTAAGTTATGTGACTTCTATTCTGAATATATTGTATACACCCCCTGTATAGTCTTACAAGTACCCCAATTGAAATTATGGTACATTCAATACTAATCTCATTTGAAAAAAATAATAATGAGAAATATTTATAACTTTCACCATAATTTCAATTGTTGCTGCTTTTTAAATTTAAGTTATGTGACTTCTATTCTGAATATATTCTATACACCCCCTGTATAGTCTTACAAGTACCCCAATTGAAATTATGGTACATTCAATACTAATCTCATTTGAAAAAAATAATAATGGGAAATATTTATAACTCACCATAATTTCAATTGTTGCTGCTTTTTAAATTTAAGTTATGTGACTTCTATTCTATATATATATTCTATACAACCCCTGTATAGTCTTACAAGTACCCCAATTGAAATTATGGTACATTCAATACTAATCTCATTTGAAAAAAATAATAATGAGAAATATTTATAATTTTCACCATAATTTCAATTGTTGCTGCTTTTTAAATTTAAGTTATGTGACTTCTATTCTGAATATATTGTATACACCCCCTGTATAGTCTTACAAGTACCCCAATTGAAATTATGGTACATTCAATACTAATCTCATTTGAAAAAAATAATAATGAGAAATATTTATAATTTTCACCATAATTTCAATTGTTGCTGCCTTTTAAATTTAAGTTATGTGACTTCTATTCTATATATTCTATACAACCCCTGTATAGTCTTACAAGTACCCCAATTGAAATTATGGTTCATTCAATACTAATCTCATTTGAACAAAATAATAATGAGAAATATTTATAATTTTCACCATAATTTCAATTGTTGCTGCTTTTTAAATTTAAGTTATGTGACTTCTATTCTGAATATATTCTATACACCCCCTGTATAGTCTTACAAGTACCCCAATTGAAATTATGGTACATTCAATACTAATCTCATTTGAAAAAAATAATAATGAGAAATATTTATAACTTTCACCATAATTTCAATTGTTGCTGCTTTTTAAATTTAAGTTATGTGACTTCTATTACGAATATATTCTATACACCCCCTGTATAGTCTTACAAGTACCCCAATTGAAATTATGGTACATTCAATACTAATCTCATTTGAAAAAAATAATAATGAGAAATATTTATAACTTTCACCATAATTTCAATTGTTGCTGCTTTTTAAATTTAAGTTATGTGACTTCTATTACGAATATATTCTATACACCCCCTGTATAGTCTTACAAGTACCCCAATTGAAATTATGGTACATTCAATACTAATCTCATTTGAAAAAAATAATAATGAGAAATATTTATAACTTTCACCATAATTTCAATTGTTGCTGCTTTTTAAATTTAAGTTATGTGACTTCTATTACGAATATATTCTATACACCCCCTGTATAGTCTTACAAGTACCCCAATTGAAATTATGGTACATTCAATACTAATCTCATTTGAAAAAAATAATAATGAGAAATATTTATAACTTTCACCATAATTTCAATTGTTGCTGCTTTTTAAATTTAAGTTATGTGACTTCTATTACGAATATATTCTATACACCCCCTGTATAGTCTTACAAGTACCCCAATTGAAATTATGGTACATTCAATACTAATCTCATTTGAAAAAAATAATAATGAGAAATATTTATAACTTTCACCATAATTTCAATTGTTGCTGCTTTTTAAATTTAAGTTATGTGACTTCTATTCTATATATATTCTATACAACCCCTGTATAGTCTTACAAGTATCCCAATTGAAATTATGGTACATTCAATACTAATCTCATTTGAAAAAAATAATAATGAGAAATATTTATAATTTTCACCATAATTTCAATTGTTGCTGCCTTTTAAATTTAAGTTATGTGACTTCTATTCTATATATATTCTATACAACCCCTGTATAGTCTTACAAGTACCCCAATTGAAATTATGGTACATTCAATACTAATCTCTTTTGAAAAAAATAATAATGAGAAATATTTATAATTTTCACCATAATTTCAATTGTTGCTGCTTTTTAAATTTAAGTTATGTGACTTCTATTCTGAATATATTGTATACACCCCCTGTATAGTCTTACAAGTACCCCAATTGAAATTATGGTACATTCAATACTAATCTCATTTGAAAAAAATAATAATGAGAAATATTTATAATTTTCACCATAATTTCAATTGTTGCTGCCTTTTAAATTTAAGTTATGTGACTTCTATTCTATATATATTCTATACAACCCCTGTATAGTCTTACAAGTACCCCAATTGAAATTATGGTACATTCAATACTAATCTCTTTTGAAAAAAATAATAATGAGAAATATTTATAATTTTCACCATAATTTCAATTGTTGCTGCTTTTTAAATTTAAGTTATGTGACTTCTATTCTGAATATATTCTATACACCCCCTGTATAGTCTTACAAGTACCCCAATTGAAATTATGGTACATTCAATACTAATCTCATTTGAAAAAAATAATAATGAGAAATATTTATAACTTTCACCATAATTTCAATTGTTGCTGCTTTTTCAATTTAAGTTATGTGACTTCTATTCTGAATATATTCTATACGCCCCCTGTATAGTCTTACAAGTACCCTAATTGAAATTATGGTACATTCAATACTAATCTCATTTCAATAAAAAATAACAAGATTTATTCATAACATTATTCAAAATTTTTACTGCAGTTACATTAAATTTAACTTCTGTGACATCTATTCTAAATATATCCAATACGCCCTGTATATATTTAGTAGTATTACAATACTAATCTTATTTAAATAAAAAATAACAATGTTTATTCATAATTGCAATTGTTGTTGCATTAAATTCAAGTTATGTGATATCTGTTCTAAATATATTCAATACGCCCTGTATGTGTTTAGTAGTAAAACAATACTAATCTCATTTAAATAAAAAATAACGAGATATATTCATAACATTCACAATAATTGCAATTGTTGTTGCATTAAATTCAAGTTCTGTGACATTTCTTCAAAATATATTCAATACGCCCAGTATATAATTAGTAGTATTACAATACTAATCTCATTTAAATAAAAAATAACAAGATTTATTCTTAACATTAACCATAATTTTTACTGCAGTTGCATTAAATTTTACTTTGGTGACATCTATTCTAAATATATTCAATACACCCTGTATATAATTAGTAGTATTACAATACTAATCTCATTTAAATAAAAAATAACAAGATTTATTCATAACATTAACCATAATTTTTACTGCAGTTACATTAAATTTTACTTTGGTGACATCTATTCTAAATATATTCTATACACCCTGTATATAATTAGTAGTATTACAATACTAATCTCATTTAAATAAAAAATAACAAGATTTATTCATAACATTAACGATAATTTTTACTGCAGTTACATTAAATTTTACTTTGGTGACATCTTTTCTAAATATATTCAATTCATCCTGTATATAATTAGTAGTATTACAATACTAATCTCATTTAAATAAAAAATAACAAGATTTATTCATAACATTAACCATAATTTTTACTGCAGTTACATTAAATTTTACTTTGGTGACATCTATTCTAAATATATTCAATTCACCCTGTATATAATTAGTAGTATTACAATACTAATCTCATTTAAATAAAAAATAACAAGATTTATTCATAACATTAACCATAATTTTTACTGCAGTTACATTAAATTTTACTTTGGTGACATCTATTCTAAATACATTCAATACACCCTGTATATAATTAGTAGTATTACAATACTAATCTCATTTAAATAAAAAATAACAAGATTTATTCATAACATTCACAATAATTGTAATTGTTGTTGCATTAAATTCAAGTTCTGTGACATCTATTCTAAATATATTCAATACACCCTGTATATAATTAGTAGTATTACAATACTAATCTCATTTAAATAAAAAATAACAAGATTTATTCATAACATTAACCATAATTTCTACTGCAGTTACATTAAATTTTACTTTGGTGACATCTATTCTAAATATATTCAATACACCCTATATATAATTAGTAGTATTACAATACTAATCTCATTTAAATAAAAAATAACAATTTTTATTCATAACATTAACCATATTTTTTACTGCAGTTTCATTAAATTTTACTTTGGTGACATTTATTCAAAATATATATAATACACCCTGTATATAATTAGTAGTATTACAATACTATTCTCATTTAAATAAAAAATAACAAGTTTTATTCATAACATTAACCATAATTTTTACTGCAGTTACTTTAAATTTTACTTTGGTGACATCTATTCTAAATATATTCAATACACCCTGTATATAATTAGTAGTATTACAATACTATTCTCATTTAAATAAAAAATAACAAGATTTATTCATAACATTAACCATAATTTTTACTGCAGTTACATTAAATTTTACTTTGGTGACATATATTCTAAATATATTCAATACACCCTGTATATAATTAGTAGTATTACAATACTATTCTCATTTAAATAAAAAATAACAAGTTTTATTCATAACATTAACCATAATTTTTACTGCAGTTACATTAAATTTTACTTTGGTGACATATATTCTAAATATATTCAATACACCCTGTATATAATTAGTAGTATTACAATACTATTCTCATTTAAATAAAAAATAACAAGATTTATTCATAACATTAACCATAATTTTTACTGCAGTTACATTAAATTTTACTTTGGTGACATCTATTCTAAATACATTCAATACACCCTGTATATAATTAGTAGTATTACAATACTAATCTCATTTAAATAAAAAATAACAAGATTTATTCATAACATTCACAATAATTGTAATTGTTGTTGCATTAAATTCAAGTTCTGTGACATCTATTCTAAATATATTCAATACACCCTGTATATAATTAGTAGTATTACAATACTAATCTCATTTAAATAAAAAATAACAAGATTTATTCATAACATTAACCATAATTTCTACTGCAGTTACATTAAATTTTACTTTGGTGACATCTATTCTAAATATATTCAATACACCCTATATATAATTAGTAGTATTACAATACTAATCTCATTTAAATAAAAAATAACAATTTTTATTCATAACATTAACCATATTTTTTACTGCAGTTTCATTAAATTTTACTTTGGTGACATTTATTCAAAATATATATAATACACCCTGTATATAATTAGTAGTATTACAATACTATTCTCATTTAAATAAAAAATAACAAGTTTTATTCATAACATTAACCATAATTTTTACTGCAGTTACTTTAAATTTTACTTTGGTGACATCTATTCTAAATATATTCAATACACCCTGTATATAATTAGTAGTATTACAATACTATTCTCATTTAAATAAAAAATAACAAGATTTATTCATAACATTAACCATAATTTTTACTGCAGTTACATTAAATTTTACTTTGGTGACATATATTCTAAATATATTCAATACACCCTGTATATAATTAGTAGTATTACAATACTATTCTCATTTAAATAAAAAATAACAAGTTTTATTCATAACATTAACCATAATTTTTACTGCAGTTACATTAAATTTTACTTTGGCGACATCTATTCTAAATATATTCAATACACCCTGTATATAATTAGTAGTATTACAATACTATTCTCATTTAAATAAAAAATAACAAGATTTATTCATAACATTAACCATAATTTTTACTGCAGTTACTTTAAATTTTACTTTGGTGACATCTATTCTAAATATATTCAATACACCCTGTATATAATTAGTAGTATTACAATACTAATCTCATTTAAATAAAAAATAACAAGATTTATTCATAACATTAACCATCATTTTTACTGCAGTTACATTAAATTTTACTTTGGTGACATCTATTCTAAATATATTCAATACACCCTGTATATAATTAGTAGTATTACAATACTATTCTCATTTAAATAAAAAATAACAAGATTTATTCATAACATTAACCATAATTTTTACTGCAGTTACATTAAATTTTACTTTGGTGACATCTATTCTAAATATATTCAATACACCCTGTATATAATTAGTAGTATTACAATACTATTCTCATTTAAATAAAAAATAACAAGATTTATTCATAACATTAACCATAATTTTTACTGCAGTTACATTAAATTTTACTTTGGTGACATCTATTCTAAATATATTCAATACACCCTGTATATAATTAGTAGTATTACAATACTATTCTCATTTAAATAAAAAATAACAAGTTTTATTCATAACATTAACCATAATGTTTACTGCAGTTACATTAAATTTTACTTTGGTGACATCTATTCTAAATATATTCAATACACCCTGTATATAATTAGTAGTATTACAATACTAATCTCATTTAAATAAAAAATAACAAGATTTATTCATAACATTAACCATAATTTTTACTGCAGTTACATTAAATTTTACTTTGGTGACATCTATTCTAAATATATTCAATACACCCTGTATATAATTAGTAGTATTACAATACTAATCTCATTTAAATAAAAAATAACTAGATTTATTCATAACATTAACCATAATTTTTACTGCAGTTACATTAAATTTTACTTTGGTGACATCTATTCTAAATATATTCAATACACCCTGTATATAATTAGTAGTATTACAATACTAATCTCATTTAAATAAAAAATAACAAGATTTATTCATAACATTAACCATAATTTTTACTGCAGTTACATTAAATTTTACTTTGGTGGCATCTATTCTAAATATATTCAATACACCCTGTATATAATAATAATAATAATGCTTTATTAACGGAAAACTCCATTTCAAAATTAATTACAAACAAATTTTAAAACTAAAACTAAAAATGTGATTTTATAAGAGACCCAAATATATACATATACATATAACAAACTAAATATAACATTTAAAAATACATATTAAGCAGGAAAAAAAATATATATATATATATACACATACATACACATGTACACACTCGCACATACATATATAACTAAACGCGCAAGAGCTCATTTTGGCAATACAGCAAAAAATACATTTTTTAAAAGAGTAAAAAGACATAAACTAACCAAATTATATAATAGAAATGACAATTTATAAGTATATAACCTCTAAAGATGTAACTTATTCAGTAATGTAGTATCTTAACGTTTTCTTGAAACGAAACCAATTAATATCGAAAATATGAAACCCGTTTATGCGATAATATCTATTACATGTCCGCATAATTCTATCTATAGGGCTGTTATTGCCATAATTGGTGGTATGGTTATCAACACGAAAAAGAGGAGCATGGCGTGTGTATCGGCCGCACGTGGGAACATAAAACTTTAAATGTTTTAACAAATCTTCACTATCCATTTTGTTATTAAAGATTTTATGCAAAACACATAGATCAGACTCTATACGGCGACAGTGTAAAGATTTAATACCAAGAGTGGCCATAATTTGAGTGTAGTCTCCTCTTATATGTTGTAGACCTGCCTTATGTTCCATGAATCTTAAAAATCGTTTCTGCACACCCTCTAAATGGGTTATGTCAATACATAAATATGGGAACCAGACTGGGGTTAGGTACTCTAGGTGACATCTAACCAGCGAGCAGTATAAGATTTTATGACATTGAAAATTAAGATCCCTGCAGGAAAATTTAATCAAGCCCCAAGCACGCAATGCCCTTTCCTTAACGTGTAAAACATGATCTCTAAAAGATAGTTTATTATCGAACGTTATGCCTAAATCTCCAATCGTTGAAACACGCATGACATAATTGTTCGAAATCATGTACCCAAAATTTAAAATGTTCTTTTTCCGGGCGAAGGAAATGGAGGCACATTTGTCAGGATTCAGCGCTAGCTTATTAGCATCACACCATTCAACTAGTTTATTCAGATCATTCTGAATTAGAACGCAATCATTTAAAGATTCGATTACCGAGAAAATTTTTAAATCATCTGCATATAAGAGAAATTTACACTTTTTAAAAACTCGGCCTATATCATTTATAAATAGAAGAAATAAAATGGGGCCACAATGTGATCCTTGGGGCACACCAGAACTCGCTTTAAACACGTGCGAGTACCAACCATCCAACTTCACCGATTGTGTGCGGTTGCTTAGAAAAGACGTGAACCATTTTAAGATGTTGTCACGAAATCCAAAAAGTTGCAAGCTTATTTAAAATAACTGAATGATTAACCCTGTCAAACGCTTTTGAAAAGTCCATATATACTGCATCAATTTGAAAATTATCCTCTAAAGCACCTGATAAAAACTGGTTAAAAATTAATAAGTTGGTCAAGGTGGATTTACCCGGCATAAATCCATGTTGCTCAGGAATAATAATATTTTTAGTATGCCATATAACCTGCTGGGCCACTATTTTATCTAGTAATTTTGGAATCGTAGATTGACACGAAACACCTCTGTAATTATTGATCTGATCGCGTCTGCCAGACTTGAATATAGGGGTCACGAAGCTATTTTTCCAACGAAGCGGAACATTTCCTTCTTTTAGAGATCTTGAGAATAAGGTGAATATAGTGTTAACCAAGGAACATACACAATTTATTAGAATTGAGCTAGGAATCAAATCTGGGCCATATAAATTAGAATATTTAAGACCCATAATATTATCATATGTCAATTCCCGTGATATGTAAATGTTAATATCCCCCGAGATCATTGATCCCTGATTAGGTGAGACGTTTAAAACATCAGATGTATCGTAAACCGATGCAAAAAAATCACCAAAAGCATCGACAATATCTTGGCCGTTATCTAAATTTATATCTGTATGACACATTAACTTAGGGACACCATTGGTTTTATTTAAGTCTTTAATGTAGTTCCAAAAATATTTCGGGTTTTTAATAACATGTGATTCAACATTAGAGATATAATCCCCATGTAAACTATTAGTTAGTTCTTTACACTCTGAGCGGAGATAAGAAAATTCTAAATAATTCATCCTACTTGGATTTTCTTTAAATTTTTTATGAGCGATTTTCTTTTTATATATGAGATTTATACACTCTCTGTTCATCCACTTAGGAAAATTGGAATATCTATAATTAGTAGTATTACAATACTATTCTCATTTAAATAAAAAATAACAAGATTTGTTCATAACATTAATCATAATTTTTACTGCAGTTACATTAAATTTTACTTTGGTGACATCTATTCTAAATATATTCAATAAGCCCTGTATATATTTAGTAGTATTACAATACTAATCTCATTTAAATAAAAAATAACAAGATTTATTCATAACATTAACCATAATTTTTACTGCAGTTACATTAAATTTTACTTTGGTGACATCTATTCTAAATATATTCAATACACCCTGTATATAATTAGTAGTATTACTATACTATTCTCATTTAAATAAAAAATAACACGATTTATTCATAACATTCACAATAATTGCAATTGTTGTTGCATTAAATTCAAGTTCTGTGACATCTATTCTAAATATATTCAATACGCCCTGTATATATTTAGTAGTATTACAATACTAATCTCATTTAAATAAAAAATAACAAGATTTATTCATAACATTCACAATAATTGCAATTGTTGTTGCATTAAATTCAAGTTCTGTGACATCTATTCTAAATATATTCAATACGCCCTGTATATAATTAGTAGTATTACAATACTAATCTCATTTAAATAAAAAATAACATGATTTATTCATAAAATTAACCATAATTTTTACTGCAGTTACATTAAATTTTACTTTGGTGACATCTATTCTAAATATATTCAATACACCCTGTATATAATTAGTAGTATTACAATACTAATCTCATTTAAATAAAAAATAACAAGATTTATTCATAACATTAACCATAATTTTTACTGCAGTTACTTAAATTTTACTTTGGTGACATCTATTCTAAATATATTCAATACACCCTGTATATAATTAGTAGTATTACAATACTAATCTCATTTAAATAAAAAATAACAAGATTTATTCATAACATTAACCATAATTTTTACTGCAGTTACATTAAATTTTACTTTGGTGACATCTATTCTAAATATATTCAATACACCCTGTATATAATTAGTAGTATTACAATACTATTCTAATTTAAATAAAAATAACAACATTTATTCATAACATTAACCATAATTTTTACTGCAGTTACATTAAATTTTACTTTGGTGACATCTATTCTAAATATATTCAATACACCCTGTATATAATTAGTAGTATTACAATACTAATCTCATTTAAATAAAAAATAACAAGATTTATTCATAACATTAACCATAATTTTTACTGCAGTTACATTAAATTTTACTTTGGTGACATCTATTCTAAATATATTCAATACACCCTGTATATAATTAGTAGTATTATAATACTATTCTCATTTAAATAAAAAATAACAAGATTTATTCATAACATTAACCATAATTTTTACTGCAGTTACATTAAATTTTACTTTGGTGACATCTATTCTAAATATATTCAATACACCCTGTATATAATTAGTAGTATTACAATACTAATCTCATTTAAATAAAAAATAACAAGATTTATTCATAACATTAACCATAATTTTTACTGCAGTTACATTAAATTTTACTTTGGTGACATCTATTCTAAATATATTCAATACACCCTGTATATAATTAGTAGTATTACATTACTAATCTCATTTAAATAAAAAATAACAAGATTTATTCATAACATTAAGCATAATTTTTACTGCAGTTACATTAAATTTTACTTTGGTGACATCTATTCTAAATATATTCAATACACCCTGTATATAATTAGTAGTATTACAATACTAATCTCATTTAAATAAAAAATAACAAGATTTATTCATAACATTAACCATAATTTTTACTGCAGTTACATTAAATTTTACTTTGGTGACATCTATTCTAAATATATTCAATACACCCTGTATATAATTAGTAGTATTACAATACTAATCTCATTTAAATAAAAAATAACAAGATTTATTCATAACATTAACCATAATTTTTACTGCAGTTACATTAAATTTTACTTTGGTGACATCTATTCTAAATATATTCAATACACCCTGTATATAATTAGTAGTATTACAATACTAATCTCATTTAAATAAAAAATAACAAGATTTATTCATAACATTAACCATAATTTTTACTGCAGTTACATTAAATTTTACTTTGGTGACATCTATTCTAAATATATTCAATACACCCTATATATAATTAGTAGTATTACAGTACTATTCTCATTTAAATAAAAAATAACACGATTTATTCATAACATTCACAATAATTGCAATTGTTGTTGCATTAAATTCAAGTTCTGTGACATCTATTCTAAATATATTCAATACGCCCTGTATATATTTAGTAGTATTACAATACTAATCTCATTTAAATAAAAAATAACAAGATTTATTCATAACATTAACCATAATTTTTACTGCAGTTACATTAAATTTTACTTTGGTGACATCTATTCTAAATATATTCAATACACCCTGTATATAATTAGTAGTATTACAATACTATTCTCATTTAAATAAAAAATAACAAGATTTGTTCATAACATTAATCATAATTTTTACTGCAGTTACATTAAATTTTACTTTGGTGACATCTATTCTAAATATATTCAATACACCCTGTATACAATTAGTAGTATTACAATACTAATCTCATTTAAATAAAAAATAACAAGATTTATTCATAACATTAACCATAATTTTTACTGCAGTTACATTAAATTTTACTTTGGTGACATCTATTCTAAATATATTCAATACACCCTGTATATAATTAGTAGTATTACAATACTATTCTCATTTAAATAAAAAATAACAAGATTTGTTCATAACATTAATCATAATTTTTACTGCAGTTACATTAAATTTTACTTTGGTGACATCTATTCTAAATATATTCAATACACCCTGTATACAATTAGTAGTATTACAATACTAATCTCATTTAAATAAAAAATAACAAGATTTATTCATAACATTAACCATAATTTTTACTGCAGTTACATTAAATTTTACTTTGGTGACATCTATTCTAAATATATTCAATACACCCTGTATATAATTAGTAGTATTACAATACTAATCTCATTTAAATAAAAAATAACAAGATTTATTCATAACATTAACCATAATTTTTACTGCAGTTACATTAAATTTTACTTTGGTGACATCTATTCTAAATATATTCAATACACCCTGTATATAATTAGTAGTATTACAATACTAATCTCATTTAAATAAAAAATAACAAGATTTATTCATAACATTAACCATAATTTTTACTGCAGTTACATTAAATTTTACTTTGGTGACATCTATTCTAAATATATTCAATACACCCTGTATATAATTAGTAGTATTACAATACTAATCTCATTTAAATAAAAAATAACAAGATTTATTCATAACATTAACCATCATTTTTACTGCAGTTACATTAAATTTTACTTTGGTGACATCTATTCTAAATATATTCAATACGCCCTGTATATATTTAGTAGTATTACAATACTAATCTCATTTAAATAAAAAGTAACAAGATTTATTCATAACATTAACCATAATTTTTACTGCAGTTACATTAAATTTTACTTTGGTGACAGCTATTCTAAATAAATACAATACATCCTATATATAATTAGTAGTATTACAATACTATTCTCATTTAAATAAAAAATAACAAGATTTATTCATAACATTAACCATAATTTTTACTGCAGTTACATTAAATTTTACTTTGGTGACATCTATTCTAAATATATTCAATACACCCTGTATATAATTAGTAGTATTACCATACTATTCTCATTTAAATAAAAAATAACAAGATTTATTCATAACATTAACCATAATTTTTACTGCAGTTACATTAAATTTTACTTTGGTGACATCTATTCTAAATATATTCAATACACCCTGTATACAATTAGTAGTATTACAATACTATTCTCATTTAAATAAAAAATAACAAGATTTATTCATAACATTAACCATAATTTTTACTGCAGTTACATTAAATTTTACTTTGGTGACATCTATTCTAAATATATTCAATACACCCTGTATACAATTAGTAGTATTACAATACTAATCTCATTTAAATAAAAAATAACAAGATTTATTCATAACATTAACCATAATTTTTACTGCAGTTACATTAAATTTTACTTTGGTGACATCTATTCTAAATATATTCAATACACCCTGTATATAATTAGTAGTATTACCATACTATTCTCATTTAAATAAAAAATAACAAGATTTATTCATAACATTAACCATAATTTTTACTGCAGTTACATTAAATTTTACTTTGGTGACATCTATTCTAAATATATTCAATACACCCTGTATATAATTAGTAGTATTACCATACTATTCTCATTTAAATAAAAAATAACAAGATTTATTCATAACATTAACCATAATTTTTACTGCAGTTACATTAAATTTTACTTTGGTGACATCTATTCTAAATATATTCAATACACCCTGTATATAATTAGTAGTATTACCATACTATTCTCATTTAAATAAAAAATAACAAGATTTATTCATAACATTAACCATAATTTTTACTGCAGTTACATTAAATTTTACTTTGGTGACATCTATTCTAAATATATTCAATACACCCTGTATATAATTAGTAGTATTACCATACTATTCTCATTTAAATAAAAAATAACAAGATTTATTCATAACATTAACCATAATTTTTACTGCAGTTACATTAAATTTTACTTTGGTGACATCTATTCTAAATATATTCAATACACCCTGTATATAATTAGTAGTATTACCATACTATTCTCATTTAAATAAAAAATAACAAGATTTATTCATAACATTAACCATAATTTTTACTGCAGTTACATTAAATTTTACTTTGGTGACATCTATTCTAAATATATTCAATACACCCTGTATATAATTAGTAGTATTACAATACTATTCTCATTTAAATAAAAAATAACAAGATTTGTTCATAACATTAATCATAATTTTTACTGCAGTTACATTAAATTTTACTTTGGTGACATCTATTCTAAATATATTCAATACACCCTGTATACAATTAGTAGTATTACAATACTAATCTCATTTAAATAAAAAATAACAAGATTTATTCATAACATTAACCGTAATTTTTACTGCAGTTACATTAAATTTTACTTTGGTGACAGCTATTCTAAATATATTCAATACATCCTATATATAATTAGTAGTATTACAATACTATTCTCATTTAAATAAAAAATAACAAGATTTATTCATAACATTAACCATAATTTTTACTGCAGTTACATTAAATTTTACTTTGGTGACATCTATTCTAAATATATTCAATACACCCTGTATATAATTAGTAGTATTACAATACTAATCTCATTTAAATAAAAAATAACAAGATTTATTCATAACATTAACCATAATTTTTACTGCAGTTACATTAAATTTTACTTTGGTGACATCTATTCTAAATATATTCAATACATCCTGTATATACTTAGTAGTATTACAATACTAATCTCATTTAAATAAAAAATAACAAGATTTATTCATAACATTAACCATAATTTTTACTGCAGTTACATTAAATTTTACTTTGGTGACATCTATTCTAAATATATTCAATACATCCTGTATATACTTAGTAGTATTACAATACTAATCTCATTTAAATAAAAAATAACAAGATTTATTCATAACATTAACCATAATTTTTACTGCAGTTACATTAAATTTTACTTTGGTGACATCTATTCTAAATATATTCAATACACCCTGTATATAATTAGTAGTATTACAATACTAATCTCATTTAAATAAAAAATAACAAGATTTATTCATAACATTAACCATAATTTTTACTGCAGTTACATTAAATTTTACTTTGGTGACATCTATTCTAAATATATTCAATACACCCTGTATATAATTAGTAGTATTACAATACTAATCTCATTTAAATAAAAAATAACAAGATTTATTCATAACATTAACCATAATTTTTACTGCAGTTACATTAAATTTTACTTTGGTGACATCTATTCTAAATATATTCAATACACCCTGTATATAATTAGTAGTATTACAATACTATTCTCATTTAAATAAAAAATAACAAGATTTGTTCATAACATTAATCATAATTTTTACTGCAGTTACATTAAATTTTACTTTGGTGACATCTATTCTAAATATATTCAATACACCCTGTATATAATTAGTAGTATTACAATACTATTCTCATTTAAATATAAAATAACAAGATTTATTCATAACATTCACCATAATTTTTACTGCAGTTACATTAAATTTTACTTTGGTGACATCTATTCTAAATATATTCAATACATCCTGTATATACTTAGTAGTATTACAATACTAATCTCATTTAAATAAAAAATAACAAGATTTATTCATAACATTAACCATAATTTTTACTGCAGTTACATTAAATTTTACTTTGGTGACATCTATTCTAAATATATTCAATACACCCTGTATATAATTAGTAGTATTACAATACTATTCTCATTTAAATAAAAAATAACAAGATTTGTTCATAACATTAATCATAATTTTTACTGCAGTTACATTAAATTTTACTTTGGTGACATCTATTCTAAATATATTCAATACACCCTGTATATAATTAGTAGTATTACAATACTATTCTCATTTAAATAAAAAATAACAAGATTTGTTCATAACATTAATCATAATTTTTACTGCAGTTACATTAAATTTTACTTTGGTGACATCTATACTATATATATTCAATACACCCTGTATATAATTAGTAGTATTACAATACTATTCTCATTTAAATAAAAAATAACAAGATTTATTCATAACATTAACCATAATTTTTACTGCAGTTACATTAAATTTTACTTTGGTGAAATCTATTCTAAATATATTCAATACACCCTGTATATAATTAGTAGTATTACAATACTAATCTCATTTAAATAAAAAATAACAAGATTTATTCATAACATTAACCATAGTTTTTACTGCAGTTACATTAAATTTTACTTTGGTGACATCTATTCTAAATATATTCAATACACCCTGTATATAATTAGTAGTATTACAATACTAATCTCATTTAAGTAAAAAATTACAAGATTTATTCATAACATTAACCATAATTTTGACTGCAGTTACATTAAATTTTACTTTGGTGACATCTATTCTAAATATATTCAATACACCCTGTATATAATTAGTAGTATTACAATACTAATCTCATTTAAATAAAAATAACACGATTTATTCATAACATTAACCATAATTTTTACTGCAGTTACATTAAATTTTACTTTGGTGACATCTATTCTAAATATATTCAATACACCCTGTATATAATTAGTAGTATTTCAATACTAATCTCATTTAAATAAAAAATAACAAGATTTATTCATAACATTAACCATAGTTTTTACTGCAGTTACATTAAATTTTACTTTGGTGACATCTATTCTAAATATATTCAATACACCCTGTATATAATTAGTAGTATTACAATACTATTCTCATTTAAATATAAAATAACAAGATTTATTCATAACATTCACCATAATTTTTACTGCAGTTACATTAAATTTTACTTTGGTGACATCTATTCTAAATATATTCAATACACCCTGTATATAATTAGTAGTATTACAATACTATTCTCATTTAAATAAAAAATAACAAGATTTATTTATAACATTAACCATAATTTTTACTGCAGTTACATTAAATTTTACTTTGGTGACATCTATTCTAAATATATTCAATACACCCTGTATATAATTAGTAGTATTACAATACTAATCTCATTTAAATAAAAAATAAGATTTATTCATAACATTAACCATAATTTTTACTGCAGTTACATTAAATTTTACTTTGGTGACATCTATTCTAAATATATTCAATACACCCTGTATATAATTAGTAGTATTACAATACTAATCTCATTTAAATAAAAATTAACAAGATTTATTCATAACATTAACCATAATTTTTACTGCAGTTACATAAAATTTTACTTTGGTGACATCTATTCTAAATATATTCAATACATCCTGTATATACTTAGTAGTATTACAATACTATTCTAATTTAAATAAAAATAACAAGATTTATTCATAACATTAACCATAATTTTTACTGCAGTTACATTCAATTTTACTTTGGTGACATCTATTCTAAATATATTCAATACACCCTGTATATAATTAGTAGTATTACAATACTATTCTCATTTAAATAAAAAATAACACGATTTATTCATAACATTCACAATAATTGCAATTGTTGTTGCATTAAATTCAAGTTCTGTGACATCTATTCTAAATATATTCAATACGCCCTGTATATATTTAGTAGTATTACAATACTAATCTCATTTAAATAAAAAATAACAAGATTTATTCATAACATTAACCATAATTTTTACTGCAGTTACATTAAATTTTACTTTGGTGACATCTATTCTAAATATATTCAATACATCCTGTATATACTTAGTAGTATTACAATACTATTCTAATTTAAATAAAAATAACAAGATTTATTCATAACATTAACCATAATTTTTACTGCAGTTACATTAAATTTTACTTTGGTGACATCTATTCTAAATATATTCAATACACCCTGTATATAATTAGTAGTATTACAATACTAATCTCATTTAAATAAAAAATAACAAGATTTATTCATAACATTAACCATAATTTTTACTGCAGTTACATTAAATTTTACTTTGGTGACATCTATTCTAAATATATTCAATACACCCTGTATATAATTAGTAGTATTACAATACTAATCTCATTTAAATAAAAAATAACAAGATTTATTCATAACATTAACCATAATTTTTACTGCAGTTACATTAAATTTTACTTTGGTGACATCTATTCTAAATATATTCAATACACCCGGTATATAATTAGTAGTATTACAATACTAATCTCATTTAAATAAAAAATAAGATTTATTCATAACATTAACCATAATTTTTACTGCAGTTACATTAAATTTTACTTTGGTGACATCTATTCTAAATATATTCAATACACCCTGTATATAATTAGTAGTATTACAATACTATTCTCATTTAAATAAAAAATAACAAGATTTATTCATAACATTAACCATAATTTTTACTGCAGTTACATTAAATTTTACTTTGGTGACATCTATTCTAAATATATTCAATACATCCTGTATATACTTAGTAGTATTACAATACTATTCTAATTTAAATAAAAATAACAAGATTTATTCATAACATTAACCATAATTTTTACTGCAGTTACATTAAATTTTACTTTGGTGACATCTATTCTAAATATATTCAATACACCCTGTATATAATTAGTAGTATTACAATACTAATCTCATTTAAATAAAAAATAACAAGATTTATTCATAACATTAACCATAATTTTTACTGCAGTTACATTAAATTTTACTTTGGTGACATCTATTCTAAATATATTCAATACATCCTGTATATACTTAGTAGTATTACAATACTAATCTCATTTAAATAAAAAATAACAAGATTTATTCATAACATTAACCATAATTTTTACTGCAGTTACATTAAATTTTACTTTAGTGACATCTATTCTAAATATATTCAATACATCCTGTATATACTTAGTAGTATTACAATACTATTCTAATTTAAATAAAAATAACAAGATTTATTCATAACATTAACCATAATTTTTACTGCAGTTACATTAAATTTTACTTTGGTGACATCTATTCTAAATATATTCAATACACCCTGTATATAATTAGTAGTATTACAATACTAATCTCATTTAAATAAAAAATAACAAGATTTATTCATAACATTAACCATAATTTTTACTGCAGTTACATTAAATTTTACTTTGGTGACATCTATTCTAAATATATTCAATACACCCTGTATATAATTAGTAGTATTACAATACTATTCTCATTTAAATAAAAAATAACAAGATTTATTCATAACATTCACCATAATTTTTACTGCAGTTACATTAAATTTTACTTTGGTGACATCTATTCTAAATATATTCAATACACCCTGTATATAATTAGTAGTATTACAATACTAATCTCATTTAAATAAAAAATAACAAGATTTATTCATAACATTAACCATAATTTTTACTGCAGTTACATTAAATTTAACTTTGGTGACATCTATACTATATATATTCAATACACCCTGTATATAATTAGTAGTATTACAATACTATTCTCATTTAAATAAAAAATAACAAGATTTATTCATAACATTAACCATCATTTTTACTGCAGTTACATTAAATTTTACTTTGGTGACATCTATTCTAAATATATTCAATACACCCTGTATATAATTAGTAGTATTACAATACTAATCTCATTTAAATAAAAAATAACAAGATTTATTCATAACATTAACCATAATTTTTACTGCAGTTACATTAAATTTTACTTTGGTGACATCTATTCTAAATATATTCAATACATCCTGTATATACTTAGTAGTATTACAATACTAATCTCATTTAAATAAAAAATAACAAGATTTATTCATAACATTAACCATAATTTTTACTGCAGTTACATTAAATTTTACTTTGGTGATATCTATTCTAAATATATTCAATACACCCTGTATATAATTAGTAGTATTACAATACTATTCTCATTTAAATAAAAAATAACAAGATTTGTTCATAACATTAATCATAATTTTTACTGCAGTTACATTAAATTTTACTTTGGTGACATCTATTCTAAATATATTCAATACACCCTGTATATAATTAGTAGTATTACAATACTAATCTCATTTAAATAAAAAATAACAAGATTTATTCATAACATTAACCATAGTTTTTACTGCAGTTACATTAAATTTTACTTTGGTGACATCTATTCTAAATATATTCAATACACCCTGTATATAATTAGTAGTATTACAATACTAATCTCATTTAAGTAAAAAATTACAAGATTTATTCATAACATTAACCATAATTTTGACTGCAGTTACATTAAATTTTACTTTGGTGACATCTATTCTAAATATATTCAATACACCCTATATATAATTAGTAGTATTACAATACTAATCTCATTTAAATAAAAAATAACAAGATATATTCATAACATTAACCATAATTTTTACTGCAGTTACATTAAATTTTACTTTGGTGACATCTATTCTAAATATATTCAATACACCCTGTATATAATTAGTAGTATTACAATACTAATCTCATTTAAATAAAACATAAGATTTATTCATAACATTAACCATAATTTTTACTGCAGTTACATTAAATTTTACTTTGGTGACATCTATTCTAAATATATTCAATACACCCTGTATATAATTAGTAGTATTACAATACTAATCTCATTTAAATAAAACATAAGATTTATTCATAACATTAACCATAATTTTTACTGCAGTTACATTAAATTTTACTTTGGTGACATCTATTCTAAATATATTCAATACACCCTGTATATAATTAGTAGTATTACAATACTATTCTCATTTAAATAAAAAATAACACGATTTATTCATAACATTCACAATAATTGCAATTGTTGTTGCATTAAATTCAAGTTCTGTGACATCTATTCTAAATATATTCAATACGCCCTGTATATATTTAGTAGTATTACAATACTAATCTCATTTAAATAAAAAATAACAAGATTTATTCATAACATCAACCATAATTTTTACTGCAGTTACATTAAATTTTACTTTGGTGACATCTATTCTAAATATATTCAATACACCCTCTATATAATTAGTAGTATTACAATATTATTCTCATTTAAATAAAAAATAACAAGATTTATTCATAACATTAACTATAATTTTTACTGCAGTTACATTAAATTTTACTTTGGTGACATCTATTCTAAATATATTCAATACACCCTGTATATAATTAGTAGTATTACAATACTAATCTCATTTAAATAAAAAATAACAAGATTTGTTCATAACATTAATCATAATTTTTACTGCAGTTACATTAAATTTTACTTTGGTGACATCTATTCTAAATAAATTCAATACACCCTGTATATAATTAGTAGTATTACAATACTATTCTCATTTAAATAAAAAATAACAAGATTTATTCATAACATTAACCATAATTTTTACTGCAGTTACATTAAATTTTACTTTGGTGACATCTATTCTAAATATATTCAATACACCCTGTATATAATTAGTAGTATTACAATACTAATCTCATTTAAATAAAACATAAGATTTATTCATAACATTAACCATAATTTTTACTGCAGTTACATTAAATTTTACTTTGGTGACATCTATTCTAAATATATTCAATACACCCTGTATATAATTAGTAGTATTACAATACTAATCTCATTTAAATAAAAAATAACAAGATTTATTCATAACATTAACCATAATTTTTACTGCAGTTACATAAAATTTTACTTTGGTGACATCTATTCTAAATATATCCAATACACCCTGTATATAATTAGTAGTATTACAATACTAATCTCATTTAAATAAAAAATAACAAGATTTATTCATAACATTAACCATAATTTTTACTGCAGTTACATTAAATTTTACTTTGGTGACATCTATTCTAAATATATTCAATACATCCTGTATATACTTAGTAGTATTACAATACTATTCTAATTTAAATAAAAATAACAAGATTTATTCATAACATTAACCATAATTTTTACTGCAGTTACATTAAATTTTACTTTGGTGACATCTATTCTAAATATATTCAATACACCCTGTATATAATTAGTAGTATTACAGTACTATTCTCATTTAAATAAAAAATAACACGATTTATTCATAACATTCACAATAATTGCAATTGTTGTTGCATTAAATTCAAGTTCTGTGACATCTATTCTAAATATATTCAATAAGCCCTGTATATATTTAGTAGTATTACAATACTAATCTCATTTAAATAAAAAATAACACGATTTATTCATAACATTAACCATAATTTTTACTGCAGTTACATTAAATTTTACTTTGGTGACATCTATTCTAAATATATTCAATACACCCTGTATATAATTAGTAGTATTACAATACTAATCTCATTTAAATAAAAAATAACAAGATTTATTCATAACATTAACCATAATTTTTACTGCAGTTACATTAAATTTTACTTTGGTGACATCTATTCTAAATATATTCAATACACCCTGTATATACTTAGTAGTATTACAATACTATTCTAATTTAAATAAAAATAACAAGATTTATTCATAACATTAACCATAATTTTTACTGCGGTTACATTAAATTTTACTTTGGTGACATCTATTCTAAATATATTCAATACATCCTGTATATACTTAGTAGTATTACAATACTATTCTAATTTAAAAAAAAATAACAAGATTTATTCATAACATTAACCATAACTTTTACTGCAGTTACATTAAATTTTACTTTGGTGACATCTATTCTAAATATATTCAATACACCCTGTATATAATTAGTAGTATTACAATACTAATCTCATTTAAATAAAAAATAACAAGATTTATTCATAACATTAACCATAATTTTTACTGCAGTTACATTAAATTTTACTTTGGTGACATCTATTCTAAATATATTCAATACACCCTGTATATAATTAGTAGTATTACAATACTAATCTCATTTAAATAAAAAATAACAAGATTTATTCATAACATTAACCATAATTTTTACTGCAGTTACATTAAATTTTACTTTGGTGACATCTATTCTAAATATATTCAATACACCCTGTATATAATTAGTAGTATTACAATACTATTCTCATTTAAATAAAAAATAACAAGATTTATTCATAACATTCACCATAATTTTTACTGCAGTTACATTAAATTTTACTTTGGTGACATCTATTCTAAATATATTCAATACACCCTGTATATAATTAGTAGTATTACAATACTAATCTCATTTAAATAAAAAATAACAAGATTTATTCATAACATTAACCATAATTTTTACTGCAGTTACATTAAATTTTACTTTGGTGACATCTATTCTAAATATATTCAATACACCCTGTATATAATTAGTAGTATTACAATACTATTCTCATTTAAATAAAAAATAACAAGATTTATTCATAACATTCACCATAATTTTTACTGCAGTTACATTAAATTTTAAATGGTGACATCTATTCTAAACATATTCAATACACCCTGTATATAATTAGTAGTATTACAATACTAATCTCATTTAAATAAAAAATAACAAGATTTATTCATAACATTCACCATAATTTTTACTGCAGTTACATTAAATTTTACTTTGGTGACATCTATTCTAAATATATTCAATACACCCTGCATATAATTAGTAGTATTACAATACTATTCTCATTTAAATAAAAAATAACAAGATTTATTCATAACATTCACCATAATTTTTACTGCAGTTACATTAAATTTTACTTTGGTGACATCTATTCTAAATATATTCAATACACCCTGTATATAATTAGTAGTATTACAATACTAATCTCATTTAAATAAAAAATAACAAGTTTTATTCATAACATTAACCATAATTTTTACTGCAGTTACATTAAATTTTAAATGGTGACATCTATTCTAAACATATTCAATACACCCTGTATATAATTAGTAGTATTACAATACTAATCTCATTTAAATAAAAAATAACAAGATTTATTCATAACATTCACCATAATTTTTACTGCAGTTACATTAAATTTTACTTTGGTGACATCTATTCTAAATATATTCAATACACCCTGTATATAATTAGTAGTATTACAATACTATTCTCATTTAAATAAAAAATAACAAGATTTATTCATAACATTCACCATAATTTTTACTGCAGTTACATTAAATTTTACTTTGGTGACATCTATTCTAAATATATTCAATACACCCTGTATATAATTAGTAGTATTACAATACTATTCTCATTTAAATAAAAAATAACAAGATTTATTCATAACATTCACCATAATTTTTACTGCAGTTACATTAAATTTTACTTTGGTGACATCTATTCTAAATATATTCAATACACCCTGTATATAATTAGTAGTATTACAATACTATTCTCATTTAAATAAAAAATAACAAGATTTATTCATAACATTCACCATAATTTTTACTGCAGTTACATTAAATTTTACTTTGGTGACATCTATTCTAAATATATTCAATACACCCTGTATATAATTAGTAGTATTACAATACTAATCTCATTTAAATAAAAAATAACAAGTTTTATTCATAACATTAACCATAATTTTTACTGCATTTACATTAAATTTTAAATGGTGACATCTATTCTAAACATATTCAATACACCCTGTATATAATTAGTAGTATTACAATACTAATCTCATTTAAATAAAAAATAACAAGATTTATTCATAACATTAACCATAATTTTTACTGCAGTTACATTAAATTTTACTTTGGTGACATCTATTCTAAATATATTCAATACACCCTGCATATAATTAGTAGTATTACAATACTATTCTCATTTAAATAAAAAATAACAAGATTTATTCATAACATTCACCATAATTTTTACTGCAGTTACATTAAATTTTACTTTGGTGACATCTATTCTAAATATATTCAATACACCCTGTATATAATTAGTAGTATTACAATACTATTCTCATTTAAATAAAAAATAACAAGATTTATTCATAACATTCACCATAATTTTTACTGCAGTTACATTAAATTTTACTTTGGTGACATCTATTCTAAATATATTCAATACACCCTGTATATAATTAGTAGTATTACCATACTATTCTCATTTAAATAAAAAATAACAAGATTTATTCATAACATGAACCATAATTTTTACTGCAGTTACATTAAATTTTACTTTGGTGACATCTATTCTAAATATATTCAATACACCCTGAATATAATTAGTAGTATTACAATACTATTCTCATTTAAATAAAAAATAACAAGATTTGTTCATAACATTAATCATAATTTTTACTGCAGTTACATTAAATTTTACTTTGGTGACATCTATTCTAAATATATTCAATACACCCTGTATATAATTAGTAGTATTACAATACTATTCTCATTTAAATAAAAAATAACAAGATTTATTCATAACATTAACCATAATTTTTACTGCAGTTACATTAAATTTTACTTTGGTGACATCTATTCTAAATATATTCAATACACCCTGTATATAATTAGTAGTATTACAATACTATTCTCATTTAAATAAAAAATAACAAGATTTATTCATAACATTAACCATAATTTTTACTGCAGTTACATTAAATTTTACTTTGGTGACATCTATTCTAAATATATTCAATACACCCTGTATATAATTAGTAGTATTACAATACTATTCTCATTTAAATAAAAAATAACAAGATTTATTCATAACATTAACCATCATTTTTACTGCAGTTACATTAAGTTTTACTTTGGTGACATCTATTCTAAATATATTCAATACACCCTGTATATAATTAGTAGTATTACAATACTAATCTCATTTAAATAAAAAATAACAAGATTTATTCATAACATTAACCATAATTTTTACTGCAGTTACATTAAATTTTACTTTGGTGACATCTATTCTAAATATATTCAATACACCCTGTATATAATTAGTAGTATTACCATACTATTCTCATTTAAATAAAAAATAACAAGATTTATTCATAACATGAACCATAATTTTTACTGCAGTTACATTAAATTTTACTTTGGTGACATCTATTCTAAATATATTCAATACACCCTGTATATAATTAGTAGTATTACAATACTATTCTCATTTAAATAAAAAATAACAAGATTTATTCTTAACATTAACCATAATTTTTACTGCAGTTACATTAAATTTTACTTTGGTGACATCTATTCTAAATATATTCAATACACCCTGTATATAATTAGTAGTATTACCATACTATTCTCATTTAAATAAAAAATAACAAGATTTATTCATAACATTCAACATAATTTTTACTGCAGTTACATTAAATTTTACTTTGGTGACATCTATTCTAAATATATTCAATACACCCTGTATATAATTAGTAGTATTACCATACTATTCTCATTTAAATAAAAAATAACAAGATTTATTCATAACATGAACCATAATTTTTACTGCAGTTACATTAAATTTTACTTTGGTGACATCTATTCTAAATATATTCAATACACCCTGTATATAATTAGTAGTATTACAATACTAATCTCATTTAAATAAAAAATAACAAGATTTATTCATAACATTAACCATAATTTTTACTGCAGTTACATTAAATTTTACTTTGGTGACATCTATTCTAAATATATTCAATACACCCTGTATATAATTAGTAGTATTACCATACTATTCTCATTTAAATAAAAAATAACAAGATTTATTCATAACATGAACCATAATTTTTACTGCAGTTACATTAAATTTTACTTTGGTGACATCTATTCTAAATATATTCAATACACCCTGTATATAATTAGTAGTATTACAATACTATTCTCATTTAAATAAAAAATAACAAGATTTATTCATAACATTCAACATAATTTTTACTGCAGTTACATTAAATTTTACTTTGGTGACATCTATTCTAAATATATTCAATACACCCTGTATATAATTAGTAGTATTACAATACTATTCTCATTTAAATAAAAAATAACAAGATTTATTCATAACATTAACCATAATTTTTACTGCAGTTACATTAAATTTTACTTTGGTGACATCTATTCTAAATATATTCAATACACCCTGTATATAATTAGTAGTATTACAATACTATTCTCATTTAAATAAAAAATAACAAGATTTATTCATAACATTAACCATCATTTTTACTGCAGTTACATTAAGTTTTACTTTGGTGACATCTATTCTAAATATATTCAATACACCCTGTATATAATTAGTAGTATTACAATACTAATCTCATTTAAATAAAAAATAACAAGATTTATTCATAACATTAACCATAATTTTTACTGCAGTTACATTAAATTTTACTTTGGTGACATCTATTCTAAATATATTCAATACACCCTGTATATAATTAGTAGTATTACAATACTAATCTCATTTAAATAAAAAATAACAAGATTTATTCATAACATTCACAATAATTGCAATTGTTGTTGCATTAAATTCAAGTTCTGTGACATCTATTCTAAATATATTCAATACGCCCTGTATATATTTAGTAGTATTACAATACTAATCTCATTTAAATAAAAAATAACAAGATTTATTCATAACATCAACCATAATTTTTACTGCAGTTACATTAAATTTTACTTTGGTGACATCTATTCTAAATATATTCAATACACCCTGTATATAATTAGTAGTATTACAATATTATTCTCATTTAAATAAAAAATAACAAGATTTATTCATAACATTAACCATAATTTTTACTGCAGTTACATTAAATTTTACTTTGGTGACATCTATTCTAAATATATTCAATACACCCTGTATATAATTAGTAGTATTACCATACTATTCTCATTTAAATAAAAAATAACAAGATTTATTCATAACATGAACCATAATTTTTACTGCAGTTACATTAAATTTTACTTTGGTGACATCTATTCTAAATATATTCAATACACCCTGTATATAATTAGTAGTATTACAATACTATTCTCATTTAAATAAAAAATAACAAGATTTATTCATAACATTAACCATAATTTTTACTGCAGTTACATTAAATTTTACTTTGGTGACATCTATTCTAAATATATTCAATACACCCTGTATATAATTAGTAGTATTACAATACTAATCTCATTTAAATAAAAAATAACAAGATTTATTCATAACATTCACAATAATTGCAATTGTTGTTGCATTAAATTCAAGTTCTGTGACATCTATTCTAAATATATTCAATACGCCCTGTATATATTTAGTAGTATTACAATACTAATCTCATTTAAATAAAAAATAACAAGATTTATTCATAACATTATCCATAATTTTTACTGCAGTTACATTAAATTTTACTTTGGTGACATCTATTCTAAATATATTCAATACACCCTGTATATAATTAGTAGTATTACAATACTATTCTCATTTAAATAAAAAATAAGATTTATTCATAACATTAACCATAATTTTTACTGCAGTTACATTAAATTTTACTTTGGTGACATCTATTCTAAATATATTCAATACACCCTGTATATAATTAGTAGTATTACAATACTATTCTCATTTAAATAAAAAATAACAAGATTTATTCATAACATTAACCATAATTTTTACTGCAGTTACATTAAATTTTACTTTGGTGACATCTATTCTAAATATATTCAATACACCCTGTATATAATTAGTAGTATTACAATACTAATCTCATTTAAATAAAAAATAACAAGATTTATTCATAACATTAACCATAATTTTTACTGCAGTTACATTAAATTTTAAATGGTGACATCTATTCTAAACATATTCAATACACCCTGTATATAATTAGTAGTATTACAATACTAATCTCATTTAAATAAAAAATAACAAGATTTATTCATAACATTCACCATAATTTTTACTGCAGTTACATTAAATTTTACTTTGGTGACATCTATTCTAAATATATTCAATACACCCTGTATATAATTAGTAGTATTACAATACTAATCTCATTTAAATAAAAAATAACAAGATTTATTCATAACATTAACCATAATTTTTACTGCAGTTACATTAAATTTTAAATGGTGACATCTATTCTAAACATATTCAATACACCCTGTATATAATTAGTAGTATTACAATACTAATCTCATTTAAGTAAAAAATTACAAGATTTATTCATAACATTAACCATAATTTTTACTGCAGTTACATTAAATTTTACTTTGGTGACATCTATTCTAAATACATTCAATACACCCTGTATATAATTAGTAGTATTACAATACTAATCTCATTTAAATAAAAAATAACAAGATTTATTCATAACATTAACTATAATTTTTACTGCAGTTACATTAAATTTTACTTTGGTGACATCTATTCTAAATATATTCAATACACCCTGTATATAATTAGTAGTATTACCATACTATTCTCATTTAAATAAAAAATAACAAGATTTATTCATAACATGAACCATAATTTTTACTGCAGTTACATTAAATTTTACTTTGGTGACATCTATTCTAAATATATTCAATACAACCTGTATATAATTAGTAGTATTACAATACTATTCTCATTTAAATAAAAAATAACAAGATTTATTCATAACATTAACCATAATTTTTACTGCAGTTACATTAAATTTTACTTTGGTGACATCTATTCTAAATATATTCAATACACCCTGTATATAATTAGTAGTATTACAATACTATTCTCATTTAAATAAAAAATAACAAGATTTATTCATAACATTAACCATAATTTTTACTGCAGTTACATTAAATTTTACTTTGGTGACATCTATTCTAAATATATTCAATACACCCTGTATATAATTAGTAGTATTACAATACTAATCTCATTTAAATAAAAAATAACAAGATTTATTCATAACATTCACAATAATTGCAATTGTTGTTGCATTAAATTCAAGTTCTGTGACATCTATTCTAAATATATTCAATACACCCTGTATATAATTAGTAGTATTACAATACTATTCTCATTTAAATAAAAAATAACAAGATTTATTCATAACATTAACCATAATTTTTACTGCAGTTACATTATATTTTACTTTGGTGACAGCTATTCTAAATATATTCAATACATCCTATATATAATTAGTAGTATTACAATACTATTCTCATTTAAATAAAAAATAACAAGATTTATTCATAACATTAACCATAATTTTTACTGCAGTTACATTAAATTTTACTTTGGTGACATCTATTCTAAATATATTCAATACACCCTGTATATAATTAGTAGTATTACAATACTAATCTCATTTAAATAAAAAATAACAAGATTTATTCATAACATTAACCATAATTTTTACTGCAGTTACATTATATTTTACTTTGGTGACAGCTATTCTAAATATATTCAATACATCCTATATATAATTAGTAGTATTACAATACTATTCTCATTTAAATAAAAAATAACAAGATTTATTCATAACATTAACCATAATTTTTACTGCAGTTACATTAAATTTTACTTTGGTGACATCTATTCTAAATATATTCAATACACCCTGTATATAATTAGTAGTATTACAATACTAATCTCATTTAAATAAAAAATAACAAGATTTATTCATAACATTAACCATAATTTTTACTGCAGTTACATTATATTTTACTTTGGTGACAGCTATTCTAAATATATTCAATACATCCTATATATAATTAGTAGTATTACAATACTATTCTCATTTAAATAAAAAATAACAAGATTTATTCATAACATCAACCATAATTTTTACTGCAGTTACATTAAATTTTACTTTGGTGACATCTATTCTAAATATATTCAATACACCCTGTATATAATTAGTAGTATTACAATATTATTCTCATTTAAATAAAAAATAACAAGATTTATTCATAACATTAACTATAATTTTTACTGCAGTTACATTAAATTTTACTTTGGTGACATCTATTCTAAATATATTCAATACACCCTGTATATAATTAGTAGTATTACAATACTATTCTCATTTAAATAAAAAATAACAAGATTTATTCATAACATTAACCATAATTTTTACTGCAGTTACATTAAATTTTACTTTGGTGACATCTATTCTAAATATATTCAATACACCCTGTATATAATTAGTAGTATTACAATACTAATCTCATTTAAATAAAAAATAACAAGATTTATTCATAACATTCACAATAATTGCAATTGTTGTTGCATTAAATTCAAGTTCTGTGACATCTATTCTAAATATATTCAATACGCCCTGTATATATTTAGTAGTATTACAATACTAATTTCATTTAAATAAAAAATAACAAGATTTATTCATAACATCAACCATAATTTTTACTGCAGTTACATTAAATTTTACTTTGGTGACATCTATTCTAAATATATTCAATACACCCTGTATATAATTAGTAGTATTACAATACTATTCTCATTTAAATAAAAAATAACAAGATTTATTCATAACATTCAACATAATTTTTACTGCAGTTACATTAAATTTTACTTTGGTGACATCTATTCTAAATATATTCAATACACCCTGTATATAATTAGTAGTATTACAATACTAATCTCATTTAAATAAAAAATAACAAGATTTATTCATAACATTAACCATAATTTTTACTGCAGTTACATTAAATTTTACTTTGGTGACATCTATTCTAAATATATTCAATACACCCTGTATATAATTAGTAGTATTACCATACTATTCTCATTTAAATAAAAAATAACAAGATTTATTCATAACATGAACCATAATTTTTACTGCAGTTACATTAAATTTTACTTTGGTGACATCTATTCTAAATATATTCAATACACCCTGTATATAATTAGTAGTATTACAATACTATTCTCATTTAAATAAAAAATAACAAGATTTATTCATAACATTCAACATAATTTTTACTGCAGTTACATTAAATTTTACTTTGGTGACATCTATTCTAAATATATTCAATACACCCTGTATATAATTAGTAGTATTACAATACTATTCTCATTTAAATAAAAAATAACAAGATTTATTCATAACATTAACCATCATTTTTACTGCAGTTACATTAAGTTTTACTTTGGTGACATCTATTCTAAATATATTCAATACACCCTGTATATAATTAGTAGTATTACAATACTAATCTCATTTAAATAAAAAATAACAAGATTTATTCATAACATTAACCATAATTTTTACTGCAGTTACATTAAATTTTACTTTGGTGACATCTATTCTAAATATATTCAATACACCCTGTATATAATTAGTAGTATTACAATACTAATCTCATTTAAATAAAAAATAACAAGATTTATTCATAACATTCACAATAATTGCAATTGTTGTTGCATTAAATTCAAGTTCTGTGACATCTATTCTAAATATATTCAATACGCCCTGTATATATTTAGTAGTATTACAATACTAATCTCATTTAAATAAAAAATAACAAGATTTATTCATAACATCAACCATAATTTTTACTGCAGTTACATTAAATTTTACTTTGGTGACATCTATTCTAAATATATTCAATACACCCTGTATATAATTAGTAGTATTACAATATTATTCTCATTTAAATAAAAAATAACAAGATTTATTCATAACATCAACCATAATTTTTACTGCAGTTACATTAAATTTTACTTTGGTGACATCTATTCTAAATATATTCAATACACCCTGTATATAATTAGTAGTATTACAATACTAATCTCATTTAAATAAAAAATAACAAGATTTATTCATAACATTCACAATAATTGCAATTGTTGTTGCATTAAATTCAAGTTCTGTGACATCTATTCTAAATATATTCAATACACCCTGTATATAATTAGTAGTATTACAATACTATTCTCATTTAAATAAAAAATAACAAGATTTATTCATAACATTAACCATAATTTTTACTGCAGTTACATTATATTTTACTTTGGTGACAGCTATTCTAAATATATTCAATACATCCTATATATAATTAGTAGTATTACAATACTATTCTCATTTAAATAAAAAATAACAAGATTTATTCATAACATTAACCATAATTTTTACTGCAGTTACATTAAATTTTACTTTGGTGACATCTATTCTAAATATATTCAATACACCCTGTATATAATTAGTAGTATTACAATACTAATCTCATTTAAATAAAAAATAACAAGATTTATTCATAACATTAACCATAATTTTTACTGCAGTTACATTATATTTTACTTTGGTGACAGCTATTCTAAATATATTCAATACATCCTATATATAATTAGTAGTATTACAATACTATTCTCATTTAAATAAAAAATAACAAGATTTATTCATAACATTAACCATAATTTTTACTGCAGTTACATTAAATTTTACTTTGGTGACATCTATTCTAAATATATTCAATACACCCTGTATATAATTAGTAGTATTACAATACTAATCTCATTTAAATAAAAAATAACAAGATTTATTCATAACATTAACCATAATTTTTACTGCAGTTACATTATATTTTACTTTGGTGACAGCTATTCTAAATATATTCAATACATCCTATATATAATTAGTAGTATTACAATACTATTCTCATTTAAATAAAAAATAACAAGATTTATTCATAACATCAACCATAATTTTTACTGCAGTTACATTAAATTTTACTTTGGTGACATCTATTCTAAATATATTCAATACACCCTGTATATAATTAGTAGTATTACAATATTATTCTCATTTAAATAAAAAATAACAAGATTTATTCATAACATTAACTATAATTTTTACTGCAGTTACATTAAATTTTACTTTGGTGACATCTATTCTAAATATATTCAATACACCCTGTATATAATTAGTAGTATTACAATACTATTCTCATTTAAATAAAAAATAACAAGATTTATTCATAACATTAACCATAATTTTTACTGCAGTTACATTAAATTTTACTTTGGTGACATCTATTCTAAATATATTCAATACACCCTGTATATAATTAGTAGTATTACAATACTAATCTCATTTAAATAAAAAATAACAAGATTTATTCATAACATTCACAATAATTGCAATTGTTGTTGCATTAAATTCAAGTTCTGTGACATCTATTCTAAATATATTCAATACGCCCTGTATATATTTAGTAGTATTACAATACTAATTTCATTTAAATAAAAAATAACAAGATTTATTCATAACATCAACCATAATTTTTACTGCAGTTACATTAAATTTTACTTTGGTGACATCTATTCTAAATATATTCAATACACCCTGTATATAATTAGTAGTATTACAATACTATTCTCATTTAAATAAAAAATAACAAGATTTATTCATAACATTCAACATAATTTTTACTGCAGTTACATTAAATTTTACTTTGGTGACATCTATTCTAAATATATTCAATACACCCTGTATATAATTAGTAGTATTACAATACTAATCTCATTTAAATAAAAAATAACAAGATTTATTCATAACATTAACCATAATTTTTACTGCAGTTACATTAAATTTTACTTTGGTGACATCTATTCTAAATATATTCAATACACCCTGTATATAATTAGTAGTATTACCATACTATTCTCATTTAAATAAAAAATAACAAGATTTATTCATAACATGAACCATAATTTTTACTGCAGTTACATTAAATTTTACTTTGGTGACATCTATTCTAAATATATTCAATACACCCTGTATATAATTAGTAGTATTACAATACTATTCTCATTTAAATAAAAAATAACAAGATTTATTCATAACATTCAACATAATTTTTACTGCAGTTACATTAAATTTTACTTTGGTGACATCTATTCTAAATATATTCAATACACCCTGTATATAATTAGTAGTATTACAATACTATTCTCATTTAAATAAAAAATAACAAGATTTATTCATAACATTAACCATCATTTTTACTGCAGTTACATTAAGTTTTACTTTGGTGACATCTATTCTAAATATATTCAATACACCCTGTATATAATTAGTAGTATTACAATACTAATCTCATTTAAATAAAAAATAACAAGATTTATTCATAACATTAACCATAATTTTTACTGCAGTTACATTAAATTTTACTTTGGTGACATCTATTCTAAATATATTCAATACACCCTGTATATAATTAGTAGTATTACAATACTAATCTCATTTAAATAAAAAATAACAAGATTTATTCATAACATTCACAATAATTGCAATTGTTGTTGCATTAAATTCAAGTTCTGTGACATCTATTCTAAATATATTCAATACGCCCTGTATATATTTAGTAGTATTACAATACTAATCTCATTTAAATAAAAAATAACAAGATTTATTCATAACATCAACCATAATTTTTACTGCAGTTACATTAAATTTTACTTTGGTGACATCTATTCTAAATATATTCAATACACCCTGTATATAATTAGTAGTATTACAATATTATTCTCATTTAAATAAAAAATAACAAGATTTATTCATAACATCAACCATAATTTTTACTGCAGTTACATTAAATTTTACTTTGGTGACATCTATTCTAAATATATTCAATACACCCTGTATATAATTAGTAGTATTACAATACTATTCTCATTTAAATAAAAAATAACAAGATTTATTCATAACATTCACCATAATTTTTACTGCAGTTACATTAAATTTTACTTTGGTGACATCTATTCTAAATATATTCAATACACCCTGTATATAATTAGTAGTATTACCATACTATTCTCATTTAAATAAAAAATAACAAGATTTATTCATAACATGAACCATAATTTTTACTGCAGTTACATTAAATTTTACTTTGGTGACATCTATTCTAAATATATTCAATACACCCTGAATATAATTAGTAGTATTACAATACTATTCTCATTTAAATAAAAAATAACAAGATTTGTTCATAACATTAATCATAATTTTTACTGCAGTTACATTAAATTTTACTTTGGTGACATCTATTCTAAATATATTCAATACACCCTGTATATAATTAGTAGTATTACAATACTATTCTCATTTAAATAAAAAATAACAAGATTTATTCATAACATTAACCATAATTTTTACTGCAGTTACATTAAATTTTACTTTGGTGACATCTATTCTAAATATATTCAATACACCCTGTATATAATTAGTAGTATTACAATACTATTCTCATTTAAATAAAAAATAACAAGATTTATTCATAACATTAACCATAATTTTTACTGCAGTTACATTAAATTTTACTTTGGTGACATCTATTCTAAATATATTCAATACACCCTGTATATAATTAGTAGTATTACAATACTATTCTCATTTAAATAAAAAATAACAAGATTTATTCATAACATTAACCATCATTTTTACTGCAGTTACATTAAGTTTTACTTTGGTGACATCTATTCTAAATATATTCAATACACCCTGTATATAATTAGTAGTATTACAATACTAATCTCATTTAAATAAAAAATAACAAGATTTATTCATAACATTCACCATAATTTTTACTGCAGTTACATTAAATTTTACTTTGGTGACATCTATTCTAAATATATTCAATACACCCTGCATATAATTAGTAGTATTACAATACTATTCTCATTTAAATAAAAAATAACAAGATTTATTCATAACATTCACCATAATTTTTACTGCAGTTACATTAAATTTTACTTTGGTGACATCTATTCTAAATATATTCAATACACCCTGTATATAATTAGTAGTATTACAATACTATTCTCATTTAAATAAAAAATAACAAGATTTATTCATAACATTCACCATAATTTTTACTGCAGTTACATTAAATTTTACTTTGGTGACATCTATTCTAAATATATTCAATACACCCTGTATATAATTAGTAGTATTACCATACTATTCTCATTTAAATAAAAAATAACAAGATTTATTCATAACATGAACCATAATTTTTACTGCAGTTACATTAAATTTTACTTTGGTGACATCTATTCTAAATATATTCAATACACCCTGAATATAATTAGTAGTATTACAATACTATTCTCATTTAAATAAAAAATAACAAGATTTGTTCATAACATTAATCATAATTTTTACTGCAGTTACATTAAATTTTACTTTGGTGACATCTATTCTAAATATATTCAATACACCCTGTATATAATTAGTAGTATTACAATACTATTCTCATTTAAATAAAAAATAACAAGATTTATTCATAACATTAACCATAATTTTTACTGCAGTTACATTAAATTTTACTTTGGTGACATCTATTCTAAATATATTCAATACACCCTGTATATAATTAGTAGTATTACAATACTATTCTCATTTAAATAAAAAATAACAAGATTTATTCATAACATTAACCATAATTTTTACTGCAGTTACATTAAATTTTACTTTGGTGACATCTATTCTAAATATATTCAATACACCCTGTATATAATTAGTAGTATTACAATACTATTCTCATTTAAATAAAAAATAACAAGATTTATTCATAACATTAACCATCATTTTTACTGCAGTTACATTAAGTTTTACTTTGGTGACATCTATTCTAAATATATTCAATACACCCTGTATATAATTAGTAGTATTACAATACTAATCTCATTTAAATAAAAAATAACAAGATTTATTCATAACATTAACCATAATTTTTACTGCAGTTACATTAAATTTTACTTTGGTGACATCTATTCTAAATATATTCAATACACCCTGTATATAATTAGTAGTATTACCATACTATTCTCATTTAAATAAAAAATAACAAGATTTATTCATAACATGAACCATAATTTTTACTGCAGTTACATTAAATTTTACTTTGGTGACATCTATTCTAAATATATTCAATACACCCTGTATATAATTAGTAGTATTACAATACTATTCTCATTTAAATAAAAAATAACAAGATTTATTCTTAACATTAACCATAATTTTTACTGCAGTTACATTAAATTTTACTTTGGTGACATCTATTCTAAATATATTCAATACACCCTGTATATAATTAGTAGTATTACCATACTATTCTCATTTAAATAAAAAATAACAAGATTTATTCATAACATTCAACATAATTTTTACTGCAGTTACATTAAATTTTACTTTGGTGACATCTATTCTAAATATATTCAATACACCCTGTATATAATTAGTAGTATTACCATACTATTCTCATTTAAATAAAAAATAACAAGATTTATTCATAACATGAACCATAATTTTTACTGCAGTTACATTAAATTTTACTTTGGTGACATCTATTCTAAATATATTCAATACACCCTGTATATAATTAGTAGTATTACAATACTAATCTCATTTAAATAAAAAATAACAAGATTTATTCATAACATTAACCATAATTTTTACTGCAGTTACATTAAATTTTACTTTGGTGACATCTATTCTAAATATATTCAATACACCCTGTATATAATTAGTAGTATTACCATACTATTCTCATTTAAATAAAAAATAACAAGATTTATTCATAACATGAACCATAATTTTTACTGCAGTTACATTAAATTTTACTTTGGTGACATCTATTCTAAATATATTCAATACACCCTGTATATAATTAGTAGTATTACAATACTATTCTCATTTAAATAAAAAATAACAAGATTTATTCATAACATTCAACATAATTTTTACTGCAGTTACATTAAATTTTACTTTGGTGACATCTATTCTAAATATATTCAATACACCCTGTATATAATTAGTAGTATTACAATACTATTCTCATTTAAATAAAAAATAACAAGATTTATTCATAACATTAACCATAATTTTTACTGCAGTTACATTAAATTTTACTTTGGTGACATCTATTCTAAATATATTCAATACACCCTGTATATAATTAGTAGTATTACAATACTATTCTCATTTAAATAAAAAATAACAAGATTTATTCATAACATTAACCATCATTTTTACTGCAGTTACATTAAGTTTTACTTTGGTGACATCTATTCTAAATATATTCAATACACCCTGTATATAATTAGTAGTATTACAATACTAATCTCATTTAAATAAAAAATAACAAGATTTATTCATAACATTAACCATAATTTTTACTGCAGTTACATTAAATTTTACTTTGGTGACATCTATTCTAAATATATTCAATACACCCTGTATATAATTAGTAGTATTACAATACTAATCTCATTTAAATAAAAAATAACAAGATTTATTCATAACATTCACAATAATTGCAATTGTTGTTGCATTAAATTCAAGTTCTGTGACATCTATTCTAAATATATTCAATACGCCCTGTATATATTTAGTAGTATTACAATACTAATCTCATTTAAATAAAAAATAACAAGATTTATTCATAACATCAACCATAATTTTTACTGCAGTTACATTAAATTTTACTTTGGTGACATCTATTCTAAATATATTCAATACACCCTGTATATAATTAGTAGTATTACAATATTATTCTCATTTAAATAAAAAATAACAAGATTTATTCATAACATTAACCATAATTTTTACTGCAGTTACATTAAATTTTACTTTGGTGACATCTATTCTAAATATATTCAATACACCCTGTATATAATTAGTAGTATTACCATACTATTCTCATTTAAATAAAAAATAACAAGATTTATTCATAACATGAACCATAATTTTTACTGCAGTTACATTAAATTTTACTTTGGTGACATCTATTCTAAATATATTCAATACACCCTGTATATAATTAGTAGTATTACAATACTATTCTCATTTAAATAAAAAATAACAAGATTTATTCATAACATTAACCATAATTTTTACTGCAGTTACATTAAATTTTACTTTGGTGACATCTATTCTAAATATATTCAATACACCCTGTATATAATTAGTAGTATTACAATACTAATCTCATTTAAATAAAAAATAACAAGATTTATTCATAACATTCACAATAATTGCAATTGTTGTTGCATTAAATTCAAGTTCTGTGACATCTATTCTAAATATATTCAATACGCCCTGTATATATTTAGTAGTATTACAATACTAATCTCATTTAAATAAAAAATAACAAGATTTATTCATAACATTATCCATAATTTTTACTGCAGTTACATTAAATTTTACTTTGGTGACATCTATTCTAAATATATTCAATACACCCTGTATATAATTAGTAGTATTACAATACTATTCTCATTTAAATAAAAAATAAGATTTATTCATAACATTAACCATAATTTTTACTGCAGTTACATTAAATTTTACTTTGGTGACATCTATTCTAAATATATTCAATACACCCTGTATATAATTAGTAGTATTACAATACTATTCTCATTTAAATAAAAAATAACAAGATTTATTCATAACATTAACCATAATTTTTACTGCAGTTACATTAAATTTTACTTTGGTGACATCTATTCTAAATATATTCAATACACCCTGTATATAATTAGTAGTATTACAATACTAATCTCATTTAAATAAAAAATAACAAGATTTATTCATAACATTAACCATAATTTTTACTGCAGTTACATTAAATTTTAAATGGTGACATCTATTCTAAACATATTCAATACACCCTGTATATAATTAGTAGTATTACAATACTAATCTCATTTAAATAAAAAATAACAAGATTTATTCATAACATTCACCATAATTTTTACTGCAGTTACATTAAATTTTACTTTGGTGACATCTATTCTAAATATATTCAATACACCCTGTATATAATTAGTAGTATTACAATACTAATCTCATTTAAATAAAAAATAACAAGATTTATTCATAACATTAACCATAATTTTTACTGCAGTTACATTAAATTTTAAATGGTGACATCTATTCTAAACATATTCAATACACCCTGTATATAATTAGTAGTATTACAATACTAATCTCATTTAAGTAAAAAATTACAAGATTTATTCATAACATTAACCATAATTTTTACTGCAGTTACATTAAATTTTACTTTGGTGACATCTATTCTAAATACATTCAATACACCCTGTATATAATTAGTAGTATTACAATACTAATCTCATTTAAATAAAAAATAACAAGATTTATTCATAACATTAACTATAATTTTTACTGCAGTTACATTAAATTTTACTTTGGTGACATCTATTCTAAATATATTCAATACACCCTGTATATAATTAGTAGTATTACCATACTATTCTCATTTAAATAAAAAATAACAAGATTTATTCATAACATGAACCATAATTTTTACTGCAGTTACATTAAATTTTACTTTGGTGACATCTATTCTAAATATATTCAATACAACCTGTATATAATTAGTAGTATTACAATACTATTCTCATTTAAATAAAAAATAACAAGATTTATTCATAACATTAACCATAATTTTTACTGCAGTTACATTAAATTTTACTTTGGTGACATCTATTCTAAATATATTCAATACACCCTGTATATAATTAGTAGTATTACAATACTATTCTCATTTAAATAAAAAATAACAAGATTTATTCATAACATTAACCATAATTTTTACTGCAGTTACATTAAATTTTACTTTGGTGACATCTATTCTAAATATATTCAATACACCCTGTATATAATTAGTAGTATTACAATACTAATCTCATTTAAATAAAAAATAACAAGATTTATTCATAACATTCACAATAATTGCAATTGTTGTTGCATTAAATTCAAGTTCTGTGACATCTATTCTAAATATATTCAATACACCCTGTATATAATTAGTAGTATTACAATACTATTCTCATTTAAATAAAAAATAACAAGATTTATTCATAACATTAACCATAATTTTTACTGCAGTTACATTATATTTTACTTTGGTGACAGCTATTCTAAATATATTCAATACATCCTATATATAATTAGTAGTATTACAATACTATTCTCATTTAAATAAAAAATAACAAGATTTATTCATAACATTAACCATAATTTTTACTGCAGTTACATTAAATTTTACTTTGGTGACATCTATTCTAAATATATTCAATACACCCTGTATATAATTAGTAGTATTACAATACTAATCTCATTTAAATAAAAAATAACAAGATTTATTCATAACATTAACCATAATTTTTACTGCAGTTACATTATATTTTACTTTGGTGACAGCTATTCTAAATATATTCAATACATCCTATATATAATTAGTAGTATTACAATACTATTCTCATTTAAATAAAAAATAACAAGATTTATTCATAACATTAACCATAATTTTTACTGCAGTTACATTAAATTTTACTTTGGTGACATCTATTCTAAATATATTCAATACACCCTGTATATAATTAGTAGTATTACAATACTAATCTCATTTAAATAAAAAATAACAAGATTTATTCATAACATTAACCATAATTTTTACTGCAGTTACATTATATTTTACTTTGGTGACAGCTATTCTAAATATATTCAATACATCCTATATATAATTAGTAGTATTACAATACTATTCTCATTTAAATAAAAAATAACAAGATTTATTCATAACATCAACCATAATTTTTACTGCAGTTACATTAAATTTTACTTTGGTGACATCTATTCTAAATATATTCAATACACCCTGTATATAATTAGTAGTATTACAATATTATTCTCATTTAAATAAAAAATAACAAGATTTATTCATAACATTAACTATAATTTTTACTGCAGTTACATTAAATTTTACTTTGGTGACATCTATTCTAAATATATTCAATACACCCTGTATATAATTAGTAGTATTACAATACTATTCTCATTTAAATAAAAAATAACAAGATTTATTCATAACATTAACCATAATTTTTACTGCAGTTACATTAAATTTTACTTTGGTGACATCTATTCTAAATATATTCAATACACCCTGTATATAATTAGTAGTATTACAATACTAATCTCATTTAAATAAAAAATAACAAGATTTATTCATAACATTCACAATAATTGCAATTGTTGTTGCATTAAATTCAAGTTCTGTGACATCTATTCTAAATATATTCAATACGCCCTGTATATATTTAGTAGTATTACAATACTAATTTCATTTAAATAAAAAATAACAAGATTTATTCATAACATCAACCATAATTTTTACTGCAGTTACATTAAATTTTACTTTGGTGACATCTATTCTAAATATATTCAATACACCCTGTATATAATTAGTAGTATTACAATACTATTCTCATTTAAATAAAAAATAACAAGATTTATTCATAACATTCAACATAATTTTTACTGCAGTTACATTAAATTTTACTTTGGTGACATCTATTCTAAATATATTCAATACACCCTGTATATAATTAGTAGTATTACAATACTAATCTCATTTAAATAAAAAATAACAAGATTTATTCATAACATTAACCATAATTTTTACTGCAGTTACATTAAATTTTACTTTGGTGACATCTATTCTAAATATATTCAATACACCCTGTATATAATTAGTAGTATTACCATACTATTCTCATTTAAATAAAAAATAACAAGATTTATTCATAACATGAACCATAATTTTTACTGCAGTTACATTAAATTTTACTTTGGTGACATCTATTCTAAATATATTCAATACACCCTGTATATAATTAGTAGTATTACAATACTATTCTCATTTAAATAAAAAATAACAAGATTTATTCATAACATTCAACATAATTTTTACTGCAGTTACATTAAATTTTACTTTGGTGACATCTATTCTAAATATATTCAATACACCCTGTATATAATTAGTAGTATTACAATACTATTCTCATTTAAATAAAAAATAACAAGATTTATTCATAACATTAACCATCATTTTTACTGCAGTTACATTAAGTTTTACTTTGGTGACATCTATTCTAAATATATTCAATACACCCTGTATATAATTAGTAGTATTACAATACTAATCTCATTTAAATAAAAAATAACAAGATTTATTCATAACATTAACCATAATTTTTACTGCAGTTACATTAAATTTTACTTTGGTGACATCTATTCTAAATATATTCAATACACCCTGTATATAATTAGTAGTATTACAATACTAATCTCATTTAAATAAAAAATAACAAGATTTATTCATAACATTCACAATAATTGCAATTGTTGTTGCATTAAATTCAAGTTCTGTGACATCTATTCTAAATATATTCAATACGCCCTGTATATATTTAGTAGTATTACAATACTAATCTCATTTAAATAAAAAATAACAAGATTTATTCATAACATCAACCATAATTTTTACTGCAGTTACATTAAATTTTACTTTGGTGACATCTATTCTAAATATATTCAATACACCCTGTATATAATTAGTAGTATTACAATATTATTCTCATTTAAATAAAAAATAACAAGATTTATTCATAACATCAACCATAATTTTTACTGCAGTTACATTAAATTTTACTTTGGTGACATCTATTCTAAATATATTCAATACACCCTGTATATAATTAGTAGTATTACAATACTAATCTCATTTAAATAAAAAATAACAAGATTTATTCATAACATTCACAATAATTGCAATTGTTGTTGCATTAAATTCAAGTTCTGTGACATCTATTCTAAATATATTCAATACACCCTGTATATAATTAGTAGTATTACAATACTATTCTCATTTAAATAAAAAATAACAAGATTTATTCATAACATTAACCATAATTTTTACTGCAGTTACATTATATTTTACTTTGGTGACAGCTATTCTAAATATATTCAATACATCCTATATATAATTAGTAGTATTACAATACTATTCTCATTTAAATAAAAAATAACAAGATTTATTCATAACATTAACCATAATTTTTACTGCAGTTACATTAAATTTTACTTTGGTGACATCTATTCTAAATATATTCAATACACCCTGTATATAATTAGTAGTATTACAATACTAATCTCATTTAAATAAAAAATAACAAGATTTATTCATAACATTAACCATAATTTTTACTGCAGTTACATTATATTTTACTTTGGTGACAGCTATTCTAAATATATTCAATACATCCTATATATAATTAGTAGTATTACAATACTATTCTCATTTAAATAAAAAATAACAAGATTTATTCATAACATTAACCATAATTTTTACTGCAGTTACATTAAATTTTACTTTGGTGACATCTATTCTAAATATATTCAATACACCCTGTATATAATTAGTAGTATTACAATACTAATCTCATTTAAATAAAAAATAACAAGATTTATTCATAACATTAACCATAATTTTTACTGCAGTTACATTATATTTTACTTTGGTGACAGCTATTCTAAATATATTCAATACATCCTATATATAATTAGTAGTATTACAATACTATTCTCATTTAAATAAAAAATAACAAGATTTATTCATAACATCAACCATAATTTTTACTGCAGTTACATTAAATTTTACTTTGGTGACATCTATTCTAAATATATTCAATACACCCTGTATATAATTAGTAGTATTACAATATTATTCTCATTTAAATAAAAAATAACAAGATTTATTCATAACATTAACTATAATTTTTACTGCAGTTACATTAAATTTTACTTTGGTGACATCTATTCTAAATATATTCAATACACCCTGTATATAATTAGTAGTATTACAATACTATTCTCATTTAAATAAAAAATAACAAGATTTATTCATAACATTAACCATAATTTTTACTGCAGTTACATTAAATTTTACTTTGGTGACATCTATTCTAAATATATTCAATACACCCTGTATATAATTAGTAGTATTACAATACTAATCTCATTTAAATAAAAAATAACAAGATTTATTCATAACATTCACAATAATTGCAATTGTTGTTGCATTAAATTCAAGTTCTGTGACATCTATTCTAAATATATTCAATACGCCCTGTATATATTTAGTAGTATTACAATACTAATTTCATTTAAATAAAAAATAACAAGATTTATTCATAACATCAACCATAATTTTTACTGCAGTTACATTAAATTTTACTTTGGTGACATCTATTCTAAATATATTCAATACACCCTGTATATAATTAGTAGTATTACAATACTATTCTCATTTAAATAAAAAATAACAAGATTTATTCATAACATTCAACATAATTTTTACTGCAGTTACATTAAATTTTACTTTGGTGACATCTATTCTAAATATATTCAATACACCCTGTATATAATTAGTAGTATTACAATACTAATCTCATTTAAATAAAAAATAACAAGATTTATTCATAACATTAACCATAATTTTTACTGCAGTTACATTAAATTTTACTTTGGTGACATCTATTCTAAATATATTCAATACACCCTGTATATAATTAGTAGTATTACCATACTATTCTCATTTAAATAAAAAATAACAAGATTTATTCATAACATGAACCATAATTTTTACTGCAGTTACATTAAATTTTACTTTGGTGACATCTATTCTAAATATATTCAATACACCCTGTATATAATTAGTAGTATTACAATACTATTCTCATTTAAATAAAAAATAACAAGATTTATTCATAACATTCAACATAATTTTTACTGCAGTTACATTAAATTTTACTTTGGTGACATCTATTCTAAATATATTCAATACACCCTGTATATAATTAGTAGTATTACAATACTATTCTCATTTAAATAAAAAATAACAAGATTTATTCATAACATTAACCATCATTTTTACTGCAGTTACATTAAGTTTTACTTTGGTGACATCTATTCTAAATATATTCAATACACCCTGTATATAATTAGTAGTATTACAATACTAATCTCATTTAAATAAAAAATAACAAGATTTATTCATAACATTAACCATAATTTTTACTGCAGTTACATTAAATTTTACTTTGGTGACATCTATTCTAAATATATTCAATACACCCTGTATATAATTAGTAGTATTACAATACTAATCTCATTTAAATAAAAAATAACAAGATTTATTCATAACATTCACAATAATTGCAATTGTTGTTGCATTAAATTCAAGTTCTGTGACATCTATTCTAAATATATTCAATACGCCCTGTATATATTTAGTAGTATTACAATACTAATCTCATTTAAATAAAAAATAACAAGATTTATTCATAACATCAACCATAATTTTTACTGCAGTTACATTAAATTTTACTTTGGTGACATCTATTCTAAATATATTCAATACACCCTGTATATAATTAGTAGTATTACAATATTATTCTCATTTAAATAAAAAATAACAAGATTTATTCATAACATCAACCATAATTTTTACTGCAGTTACATTAAATTTTACTTTGGTGACATCTATTCTAAATATATTCAATACACCCTGTATATAATTAGTAGTATTACAATACTATTCTCATTTAAATAAAAAATAACAAGATTTATTCATAACATTAACCATAATTTTTACTGCAGTTACATTAAATTTTACTTTGGTGACATCTATTCTAAATATATTCAATACACCCTGTATATAATTAGTAGTATTACCATACTATTCTCATTTAAATAAAAAATAACAAGATTTATTCATAACATGAACCATAATTTTTACTGCAGTTACATTAAATTTTACTTTGGTGACATCTATTCTAAATATATTCAATACACCCTGTATATAATTAGTAGTATTACAATACTATTCTCATTAAAATAAAAAATAACAAGATTTATTCATAACATTAACCATAATTTTTACTGCAGTTACATTAAATTTTACTTTGGTGACATCTATTCTAAATATATTCAATACACCCTGTATATAATTAGTAGTATTACAATACTAATCTCATTTAAATAAAAAATAACAAGATTTATTCATAACATTCACAATAATTGCAATTGTTGTTGCATTAAATTCAAGTTCTGTGACATCTATTCTAAATATATTCAATACGCCCTGTATATATTTAGTAGTATTACAATACTAATCTCATTTAAATAAAAAATAACAAGATTTATTCATAACATTATCCATAATTTTTACTGCAGTTACATTAAATTTTACTTTGGTGACATCTATTCTAAATATATTCAATACACCCTGTATATAATTAGTAGTATTACAATACTATTCTCATTTAAATAAAAAATAAGATTTATTCATAACATTAACCATAATTTTTACTGCAGTTACATTAAATTTTACTTTGGTGACATCTATTCTAAATATATTCAATACACCCTGTATATAATTAGTAGTATTACAATACTATTCTCATTTAAATAAAAAATAACAAGATTTATTCATAACATTAACCATAATTTTTACTGCAGTTACATTAAATTTTACTTTGGTGACATCTATTCTAAATATATTCAATACACCCTGTATATAATTAGTAGTATTACAATACTAATCTCATTTAAATAAAAAATAACAAGATTTATTCATAACATTAACCATAATTTTTACTGCAGTTACATTAAATTTTAAATGGTGACATCTATTCTAAACATATTCAATACACCCTGTATATAATTAGTAGTATTACAATACTAATCTCATTTAAATAAAAAATAACAAGATTTATTCATAACATTCACCATAATTTTTACTGCAGTTACATTAAATTTTACTTTGGTGACATCTATTCTAAATATATTCAATACACCCTGTATATAATTAGTAGTATTACAATACTAATCTCATTTAAATAAAAAATAACAAGATTTATTCATAACATTAACCATAATTTTTACTGCAGTTACATTAAATTTTAAATGGTGACATCTATTCTAAACATATTCAATACACGCTGTATATAATTAGTAGTATTACAATACTAATCTCATTTAAGTAAAAAATTACAAGATTTATTCATAACATTAACCATAATTTTTACTGCAGTTACATTAAATTTTACTTTGGTGACATCTATTCTAAATATATTCAATACACCCTGTATATAATTAGTAGTATTACAATACTAATCTCATTTAAATAAAAAATAACAAGATTTATTCATAACATTAACCATAATTTTTACTGCAGTTACATTAAATTTTAAATGGTGACATCTATTCTAAACATATTCAATACACCCTGTATATAATTAGTAGTATTACAATACTAATCTCATTTAAATAAAAAATAACAAGATTTATTCATAACATTCACCATAATTTTTACTGCAGTTACATTAAATTTTACTTTGGTGACATCTATTCTAAATATATTCAATACACCCTGTATATAATTAGTAGTATTACAATACTAATCTCATTTAAATAAAAAATAACAAGATTTATTCATAACATTAACCATAATTTTTACTGCAGTTACATTAAATTTTAAATGGTGACATCTATTCTAAACATATTCAATACACGCTGTATATAATTAGTAGTATTACAATACTAATCTCATTTAAGTAAAAAATTACAAGATTTATTCATAACATTAACCATAATTTTTACTGCAGTTACATTAAATTTTACTTTGGTGACATCTATTCTAAATACATTCAATACACCCTGTATATAATTAGTAGTATTACAATACTAATCTCATTTAAATAAAAAATAACAAGATTTATTCATAACATTAACTATAATTTTTACTGCAGTTACATTAAATTTTACTTTGGTGACATCTATTCTAAATATATTCAATACACCCTGTATATAATTAGTAGTATTACAATACTATTCTCATTTAAATAAAAAATAACAAGATTTATTCATAACATTAACCATAATTTTTACTGCAGTTACATTAAATTTTACTTTGGTGACATCTATTCTAAATATATTCAATACACCCTGTATATAATTAGTAGTATTACAATACTATTCTCATTTAAATAAAAAATAACAAGATTTATTCATAACATTAACCATAATTTTTACTGCAGTTACATTAAATTTTACTTTGGTGACATCTATTCTAAATATATTCAATACACCCTGTATATAATTAGTAGTATTACAATACTATTCTCATTTAAATAAAAAATAACAAGATTTATTCATAACATTAACCATAATTTTTACTGCAGTTACATTAAATTTTACTTTGGTGACATCTATTCTAAATATATTCAATACACCCTGTATATAATTAGTAGTATTACAATACTAATCTCATTTAAATAAAAAATAACAAGATTTATTCATAACATTCACAATAATTGCAATTGTTGTTGCATTAAATTCAAGTTCTGTGACATCTATTCTAAATATATTCAATACACCCTGTATATAATTAGTAGTATTACAATACTATTCTCATTTAAATAAAAAATAACAAGATTTATTCATAACATTAACCATAATTTTTACTGCAGTTACATTATATTTTACTTTGGTGACAGCTATTCTAAATATATTCAATACATCCTATATATAATTAGTAGTATTACAATACTATTCTCATTTAAATAAAAAATAACAAGATTTATTCATAACATTAACCATAATTTTTACTGCAGTTACATTAAATTTTACTTTGGTGACATCTATTCTAAATATATTCAATACACCCTGTATATAATTAGTAGTATTACAATACTAATCTCATTTAAATAAAAAATAACAAGATTTATTCATAACATTAACCATAATTTTTACTGCAGTTACATTATATTTTACTTTGGTGACAGCTATTCTAAATATATTCAATACATCCTATATATAATTAGTAGTATTACAATACTATTCTCATTTAAATAAAAAATAACAAGATTTATTCATAACATTAACCATAATTTTTACTGCAGTTACATTAAATTTTACTTTGGTGACATCTATTCTAAATATATTCAATACACCCTGTATATAATTAGTAGTATTACAATACTAATCTCATTTAAATAAAAAATAACAAGATTTATTCATAACATTAACCATAATTTTTACTGCAGTTACATTATATTTTACTTTGGTGACAGCTATTCTAAATATATTCAATACATCCTATATATAATTAGTAGTATTACAATACTATTCTCATTTAAATAAAAAATAACAAGATTTATTCATAACATCAACCATAATTTTTACTGCAGTTACATTAAATTTTACTTTGGTGACATCTATTCTAAATATATTCAATACACCCTGTATATAATTAGTAGTATTACAATATTATTCTCATTTAAATAAAAAATAACAAGATTTATTCATAACATTAACTATAATTTTTACTGCAGTTACATTAAATTTTACTTTGGTGACATCTATTCTAAATATATTCAATACACCCTGTATATAATTAGTAGTATTACAATACTAATCTCATTTAAATAAAAAATAACAAGATTTATTCATAACATTCACAATAATTGCAATTGTTGTTGCATTAAATTCAAGTTCTGTGACATCTATTCTAAATATATTCAATACGCCCTGTATATATTTAGTAGTATTACAATACTAAAGTAGGTAAAGAAAGTATATGCAGCCGTTTTCGAGCCCATGTTATTCTTATGGCACTTCCGGTCGACCAATTTTGTGTGTAGGGATGCAGCAATGGGGTGTATTTGAAATCTGACTTGTGATTTGGGTTGCCTACACCAGCCCCTCGAGACGTTTTTTGAATTATGACCCTGGGGTTGAAACTAGGGGTGGCATACAGCAGGTGTACATCTGGTTGCCTACATACAAGGGGACGGCGGGAAAATTCAAATATAATTATACAGGCTGATCAAAAATTAAAATCCAAGATGGCGGGCGGCTGTCGCAATATACAGGGTGATCAAAAATTTTAAATCCAAGATGGCGGCTGCCGCATCATACAGGGTGATCAAAAATTAAAATCCAAGATGGCGGCTGCTGTCGCAATATACAGGGTGATCAAAAATTAAAATCCAAGATGGCGGGCGCTTTACGCGGGCTGTCAAAAAATCCAAAATGGCCACTTCCGGTCGAAATATAAAATGTCTAAAATCGAAAAATAGCAACTTCCGGTCCAACTTCCGGTCGTTCAAATGGTGTCGTGTTTGTACTCAAATGAAAGGTCTTGACGTCAGGAACACGAATTTGCAGTTATTTCGTGTCTAAGGCCCTTGTGGCACGAGTTCGCTTTTTGCTTGGTAAATATAGGTATGTGACATATCAAATGAAAGGCCTCGGTGTCAGGAGTACAATTCCGATGTGTGTGTGTGTGTGTGTGTGTGTGTGTTGAAGATCTGAATCTCAATATCGGTTCCCCCCCGAACGCAGGGAACGCGGGTCACGCGGGGGGGGGGGGCACGGGGCGGCGGTTTATTTCGAATTATTCAAATGAAATTGATTCGTCGGTGGTGATTGAAATTATTATTAATGCTGATATTGATTATTATATATATATTAGACAAATAATTACATCATTATTATTATTATTATTTTTTCTGATACTTGCTAATTAAAATCTTGCTTTGCACGCGCTTGCAATATTAATTTATCTATTTACTCTTCCGACGGAAATTGATTATTTGTAATTAAGGGGCGTATTTTTGGCATTGAAACTGCATGCGCGCGTGTTTGTGATAAGAGGTTATATCAAGAATGCATATGGAAATGTGCATACAACCCATTCGCAAAATTATCGCAGCAGTGTCAAGTTCTATAATTAATAAAATTGAAATGGATTTGTTTGAAACATTGAATAAGTTATGTGTGGAAATCCCTGTAAAAAAAGTGCGCGAGTTGATTGTTGGTGTGTCTTATAAAATAAAAGAAGTAAATCGAATCAATACTAAATTTGGAGAAACGTATTTGCTAGTGTTGGAGGATGAATCTGAGGATCAAGTTAAGGTATTTTTACCAAAACGTTATGCGGAATTAGTTCCGCTGGATGAAATGCAACAAATGGTTGGTCACTATTTGATTTTTAAAGGTGAAAAAAATGTTGGGAAACCCAACCCAGCAGCAATAATAGAATTTAAGAAACAATAATTTTGCATTTATATTTTACAATAATCTCAACTTATACAAATAAATAATAAAGAAATAAATAAAATAAATTAAAATAAAATAAATGAATACTCTTCGAAAAAGGATTTATTTTGCTTTTGATGAAGAAGTATGTGATTCTAAAACACACAATTTTTACTGTTCAAATCCAACATTGTTTGGGCGAACTCAGGATGTGTTAGCATGCGATGAAAATTGTGAAATATACAAACTGCAGCAGGAATTAGAGGAAATTAAACAATGTTTCAATTCGCTAAAACTATTAATTAATAGAAGTCTGTATAAAAGAAAAAAAAATAAGTGGCGGTTTGCGTTGCAACATCAACAACAGAGGTTGAGAAGTATAAAATTAAATAACCCCAGCATGCCACAAAATTTAAAATTGTATTGGAGGAGTATTTTTCTTGGCTTAATTAAGTTGAAAAAGTGTGTTTAAAAAGGATAAGAGTAAAATTTTCCTGTTCGAAAAACAATTAGAAAATGTTTGAATTATATATTATTATATCTATACTTATTTTGTGCATTGTGTTAGCTTACATTATTTACGAAATGCTAGCACTTTTCAAAAGTTTGAAGAAGAGAGTACTGGCATTAGAACAGCATGTATATGTGTAGAAATCACAATGTGTGTCTGTGTGGATTAAATTAAAGTGTAACAAAATATTTAAAAATGCAATATTTTAGTTTGAATTGTTGTTCATATACTCATTTGAGTAACAATTTACGTTATCATCGAACATTTAAACAAATTGAGAAAGAGAATAAAAAATCCGGAGGCCGTTGTTTATCCATAGCAACTCGTCATTTTCACAGACAAATTTGGGGTACTTTTGGTGAATTAGATGTATCGTGCATTGTTTTAGCAGCACGTAAAAATTATAATACCCATTTGCCAAGCAACAACAACATAATCGAAGTTGGGAGTAGGAGTCATTTGATTGAAACGGAAGTGAATATATTATTGAAACAAAGATTAGAACCAATATATATATCCCCAACACATGCAAACATCAATTCATTGCAACATAATGAATTCGAGGTGTAAGAACATCGAAGCAGTGTTGTCAGCATGTTGTGATAGAGATGTGTTAAACAAAGCGTATGAGGAAAATAAAATAAATTTAAAATTATTAAATAAAAAATTAAAAACTGTGAAAACTGTACAGCAAAAACAAAATGTTATATCAGACATTGCAATCTGTAAGACATTGGCTGAGAAACTTGTGAAGAAACTAGAAGAAACCACACAGCAGAGGGCTTCTGGATATGGTTTAAGAAATGTGCGAAAAAATACATCATATCGAGAGAATGTCACCAACTCGAAGAGCCAACGAGGAAGTGAATGTGTTAAATGGAAAGAGGTGAGTTTTATAAAAATAATTTAATATATAATAAATAATATGTATATATATATATATATAGATGCAGACATCGTTTGAAAGTCGCTTGCGAACCGGGTTGGTTGTTAATTTGAAGCATAAGAACCCCACAGAGTTTCTACAAGAAGCAGCTGGTTTAATAAAACTGCGAATTAGAAATGTACTTAAGAAAATGGTGAGCATGAAGACAAACCTTGTGTTTTGCGCATCATTTGTTTTGCCGGATTCTGAGATGAGCGAGTACAAATATTTTCATACGAAAAATGTTTCGATTACTCGCGCAACCAACGTAGAAGAAGCTTTGGAACAACTAACGGCTGAAATATTAATTCAGGTATGTTATGCACAGAATATTATATGTATTAAAATATATGTATATATATACCTATATACAGATGAATTATTTTGCTAATTTATCTTTCTTATTTAGTTAGAAGAATTTCAAGAGCGGGGGAGTGGATGGGCATTGTCTGAAACAATTAATTTGCTTGCCGCCTTCAACAAATGGGAACCACTGCGTGGAGGAACCCCGCACACCACATATCTGGATCTACCACAATCACTGCAGAACCGCAATGGTGCTGTTTTAAATATTAGAAATGAAGACAGACGCTGCTTTGTATGGTGCATATTGGCTCATTTATACCCGGCAGAGAGAAATGGGGGTAAAACCAGCGCTTATCCTCAAAACATTCATGAAATCTTAAATTTAAGAGGCATTGAATTCCCTGTTAAACTAAGTCAGGTGAGGCAAATTGAGTTGCAAAATAAATTTCTTTCAATTAACATTTATGGGGTTGATGAAAAAAATATTATAGTTGGTCCATACTATCATACAGATTGTGTAAAAAATGTTCACATAAATCTTCTATACTTGCACAAGAACAATAATAATGATAATGTTGGTCATTATTGTTTAATAAAAGATTTAGCAAAGTTGTGCGGGCGACAAATTTCTAAGAACCCCTTGAAAAAGTATATATGTGATAGATGTCTGTGTTGTTTTCAATCCAAGTCTAAATTTAATGTACATTCAGAAGATTGTTCAAAACACAAAGCGATAAAAATTGAGATGCCTACAGATCAAAACAAAATATTAAAATTTACACATTTTGGGTCTACTATTAAAGCACCTTTCGCAATTTATGCTGATTTTGAGGCACTAACAACCCCCATTGATTCTTGTGAGTTAAATCGAAATTATTCTTTCAGTGAAGCATATCAGACACATATTCCGTTTAGCGTGGCGTTCCTTAGAGTATGTTCATTTGATCACCGCTTAAATAAGTTTGAAACGTTTAGAGGGCTCGACTGTCAGAGCTGGTTTATTAAAAAGTTATTTGAGGAAGTAGAGTGCATTGATACAATATTAAAAAGTAGAAGCAATGTTAAAATTAATAAATTAACAACATCACAAACAGAGCTTGCTAAGCACACAAATAATTGCAACATTTGTAATGAATATTTTAGTGAAACTAATAAGAAAACACTGCACCACAACCATTACACAGGTGAATTCATTTCGGTATTGTGCAATAATTGCAATCTGCAATGCAAAGTTCGTAAAATGTTACCTGTAATCTTTCACAATTTATCAAATTACGATGCACATTTTATCATTGAAAGGTTGGCATCTATTAACGATGATCCAGTCAAAATTATTCCCGTAACAGCGGAAAAATATATTAGCTTTTCAAAAAAATATAATGGTTATGAGATTCGGTTTATAGATTCACTACGTTTTATGTCATCATCTATAGAAAAACTTGCTTCATATTTAACCGATGATCAAATGAAAAATATGCACACAGCTTTTCCAAATTTGAATGATTTTGCTTTGGCACGACGAAAAGGATGTTTTCCATATGATTACGTTTCAACGTGGAGTGTTTTAGATGAATGTGCATTACCGGCAAAAGCAAAATTTTATAGTAAATTGAGGGATGAGAATATTACAGATTTAGATTATGAACATGCAAAGACTGTGTGGCAACATTTCAAATGTAATACAATTGGAGATTATTCAGATTTATATTTGAAAACCGATGTATACCTACTCGCGGACATATTTGAAAATTTTAGAACATTAACATTAAACACATATGGGTTAGATGCATGCACCTTTTATACTGCCCCAGGGTTAGCATTCTCAGCCGCCTTAATTATATCAAAAGTTAAACTTTCACTACTAACAGACATCGATATGGTGTTATTTTTTGAGAAAGGTTTAAGGGGTGGAATAACACAGGCATCTTGTAAATACGTAAAGGCTAATTCGATTTATATGAATGAAAAATATGGTGCAGAAAAGGAAATTGTTGAACTGCTTTATTTAGATGCGAATGGGTTGTATGCACATGCAATGACCTCCAATTTACCATGTGGTGATTTTAGTTGGATTTCCGAAGAGAAACTCACACATTTAGAAAACTTGTTTGCAAGTAATGCCGAGGAAATTGTGAAATTATATGGTGATTCTGTCTGTAAATCATGTGTGCTAGAAGTTGATCTTGAATATCCCCCCGAATTACATGATAAACATAGAGATTTCCCCTTCTGCGCCGAACACATTTCTCGAACTGGTAGGCAAAGTGATAAAAAATTGATGTTAACTTTATATGACAAAACTAAGTATGTCTTACACTTAAAAGTACTGCAACAAGCGTTGAAACATGGATTGAAATTGAAAAAAATCCACAGAGGAATTGAGTTTTCTGAAAGTAAATGGTTAGAAGAGTATATTAAAATCAATAGCGATTTGCGTGCAAAATCTAAAAACGATTTCGAAAAAAATTTTTTTAAGGCTCAAAACAATATGGTTTTTGGGAAATTGATGGAAAACGTTAGAAACTATAGAACTATTGTGCTGGTAAATAATTGGAAATCTTGTAGAAAATATATATCCGAACCAAATTTCAAGTGTGTTCAGATATTCAACGAGAATTTGGTTGCTGTAGAAATGCATAAAAAATTCGTTAAATTTAATAAACCCATCTACATGGGAATGTGTGTTTTAGATCTTTCCAAAACTGTTATGTATAATTTCCTATACGATTATGTTAAAGTGCATGTTGAAGATCAATTTCATGTTTTAGTATGTTACACAGATACAGACAGCTTTATCATAAAATTCACCCCGAGGGATTCTTTGAAAATAAAAAGTATTTATGATATTGTAAAAAGAGATGCTAAACAGATTTTTGATACGTCCGAGTACAAAACAGAAAATTGTTTTGAAATCCCACAAGTTAACAAAAAAATAATTGGTAAATTTAAAGATGAGATGTGTGGAGAAATTATATCAGAATATGTTGGTTTACGGGCTAAAGTTTATGCTATATATGTTAATGATTGTAGCATGTTCAAAAAGTTAAAAGGTGTGGGAAAAACTGCAATAAGGAAGTTAACTTTTAATGATTATAAAGAGGCTGTATTTAGTGATAAAGTAACTATGAGCACTTTTAATGTAATAAAATCAAGCAATCATAAATTAGCTTCTGTTAAGATTAACAAAGTAGCCTTAAAAAATGTGGATGATAAGCGCTGGTTATGTTCAGATGGTATTAATACGCTTCCATGGGGGCATTATTCTATTGTATAAGTTGAGAATTATTGTACTTTTTGCTTCATTATATATATATATATGTATTCTTATTATCAATATGTATTCTATATTGTTTAAATGTAATCAAATTATATATATATATATATGTATTCTTATTATCAATATGTATTCTATATTGTTTAAATGTAATCAAATTATGCATGTATTTCTATATATATATATAAATATGTAAACACAAACAATTAATAATGGTATTAATAAATTATATCTACTTAACAACGAATTTACTAGTACTTGTAGGATTAGGTTTTGGGGTGAAACAACAACAACAACAACAACAACATAATAAGGTAATAGGTGTTTTTTAGTTATTTTTATTTCAATAAATATGAATACAAACATTTAACATTTTCAGCACTACATATTGAATATTTATTAAAATGATTTACACAATTATGATAAGTTTTAATGAAATTAGGACAATTGCAAAATTCATCTTCATATTCTAAATTAACAATAGTAAATATATTAGTATTCAAATAAGAATTTAATATAGAATCTAAGAACATTTTCTTTAAATGACCTTTCGTGAATATTGTAAAATAACCTCTACCGTTAATGTGAAACATTAAAATGTTTTGAATCAGTTTTCGAGATATATTTCCAGCATTATATTTAAGTCCATGGTGATTCGCCTCCAACCATCGAACTTGAGTCTTATCTGCAGCGCTGAGAGAGCGGAACGGTGTTGGTGGTTTGAATAAATAAGTGTCTACATCCTCTTCCTCCTTATCTAATGATTTGATGGAAAGTTCCTTTGGCACAAATTTTCCATCCACCATAAATCCTTGCACATCAATTACACACCTCTGATTCATGATTTTATTTAATTGGAGATGATTGTGTAATATTGGTGCTAATATTTTCTCCATCAAATCAATTCTCCTCCGAAACCGCAATCTGTTTAAAGAACATTCCATCCATTCGGATCCGTTTCTAGACTCACACTGACCATCGATTATATAAATCTGCACAAGATCCAGCTCGCTGGAACTCTTTGGAAATGACACCGTTTTTATTCCCCCTCCCACCATCGTCGTCCTAGAGCTTCATTACACCAATTTTCGTACTATCCCCGACAACGGTGTATACTCTACCACAGCGTCAGATAAAATAAGGCAGTAGGCTTGTGTGTTTGCCTTAAACACTTGCGACGCTTCAAATTCAATTTTCAAATCAATCGTGGAGGACTTTACACTCTCGTTTTGCTTGGAGACGTCGAATACAAACAGCACATTCTCCTTGAATTGTTTCATATCCAATATCGGTTCATTTGTACCGCCTCCATAATAACTATTTTGAAACATAGCATACATATAGTAGAGCTGAACATAATCTCCACCATCTACATGAACACCCAAATTGTCATATGGGAAAAAATCCGAGTTTAGATAGATTTTAACGTTTCGCAGCGATGCACTGTCAAATTTAGATGCATCTTTTGCAGCATTATCTCTCCGTGACTCTTGTAGCGCAACAATAACATAGCGCGGCTTCTCAAGATTTGTTGATGTTTTCACCGACCAAATATCTCGATCGGTAGCCCTCAAAGCGGGCAACTCGTGAAGTTCCCACCTACGAAACGGAATCAGTAGCGGTTTGTCCAGTTTGAGTCTATTCAAAACATCCAATCTCGTCTCATCACTCAGTTGTAAATGTGGCACTCGCCAATTAATGTGATCTATCGTGAACGTTACACCAACGTCACCCATGTAACAGTTTACATCAGTTCGAGCACGCAGCAAAACTAATTCCTGTTTTACATTGATTACAAGTTTGCGATAATCCTCAGCAATGCCCAGTAAATACTTTAGTGGGATTAGAGCATAAAACATTCTCCGGTTGTTGTAATCAAAATAGGTAACATCCGCAGCATCATCTGCCCAGCCGAAGAGGTCGAGTACATGTTGCTCTTTTTTCGTGTTTGACAGCAAACCCTTGATCGTGCTGGTGATTCCCACATTACGATTTTTATCCACCTCAATGCCATTCAATTCATAGCGAATCTCATCGAAAAGAAACGCGAAACCATTTCGGACAAATTTAAAATTGTGTGCAGTGGCGGTTGCAGCTAGTGGTGGGAAATTAATTTTTCCACTCACATATAAATAACTTTCACCGGGGCAGGTAAAGATGTCTTGATGTTGTATCATTATGCGAACCTCATCGTTGTTGCGGAAATTTTGTGCTAACGGATGATAGGTGTGAAATTCTTCTTTCGAGATAGACTCATCGTAGCGCACCTTGTTGAATATATCCACTTTATCCATTATGCTGCTTCCGTAGCTTGTAACCCAACGCCAATAACTTGTTTCTTGCGACAGGTGTTAACTGTCTGTGGGCTGGAGATTGAATGATTGACTTTCTCACAACACCCAAGGTTATACGTTTAAAATCAATACCCATCTCTCTCTACTTCTACGAAATACTCTTTAACTCTAAACGAACCAAGATTTTCTCTCCTCTGAAATTTACAGGATGCCCGTCCTGATCAAGAATATGTATTGTAATGTTATCTATGGTTCTGGTGTTAATTGGTAGGTAAATTATGTTTCGCGGCTCGATATTTATTGAAAAGCCCGGATCAACGTTGGGCGAGAACTCGAATAGTGTGTGCGATGATTTGCTTTCGTAATACGATCCATGCACAATGTTACACTCCACGCGAATGCTGCTAACCTTTATAATTTCAACAGCTAGATCGGATTCATGTAAATGATTCGCTTCCAAGTTTCGCGCAGAAAATCCTAAAAGTCTCCCAATCGAATTGTCAGCGGAAAAAATTATTCTATATTTACTCCTTATTTCACACTTCAATGTGTTATTATTTGGTGTGAGTGAAAGCAATTCGGTTTTGTCGTATTTATCACCAACCTCATTGGTGGCTAGCAACAGTAGCTGATTTTGCAAGTAGAGCTCTATATCGGTTATTTCGTACGATCCTGATGGAATTGTAATCTGTTCCCTGATGCCACCGTTCTCGTACTCAAACAGATTATTATAACCTTCCTCGATGTTTGGGATTGAATTATAAGTGTGTAAACCGACGAGTCCAAGACAATAGACCGTATTCGAATCTAATTCTATAGGTGGATAATAATTCACAGACAAGACGTTCGTATTACTTTGCAGCGTGAATGTCTGAGACATGACTGACACATTTTGGCAAATGTCTTTGATTTTATTCCTCCAACAAAAATTGCAAACACAAGTGACCACAGTTGTAACTGTTAAACTTTTGGTATCTATCATGATTGTATTTTATGTTACTACCTCGAAAATATTTCAACAATTCTGTGGGTGGCTGCAGATCACCAAAACTGTCGAAATATATAATTGATTTTCCACGCTTTTTGTACGCCACCCAATGAGTACCGGCTCCTTTAACAGAATCTAAATTTACTACCGCGCACTCGTTGCGTTGCGGCTTAGCTGTAGGAAGCGCGTCCCGCATAAACACTCCACGGAAATGTTTAATATGTTTCGCATATTTTGTAATATCAGCATCTGTGAGTGGGCGTCGAGGTAGCTTACTTATCAGTTTTTTGGGGTTTGTTTCAAATAAAGTCCCAACCCCTTTCGGTACGGTTTGAGATATAGCCCACGACCACTTTTTCCCAATGCAATGGCCTCCATTGTCTTGTTGTGTCGCTCTGACTCCGCTAATTTATTTCGTGCTTCCTTCGAAGTATTGATTGCCTTCGCAATTCCTGCAGCACCCCCTGCCAACGAGCCCAAAGCACTTAACCCAGCAAACAGTGGGATTAGCGGTAAAATTCCACCCTGCTTCGGTATTGGAATTATGCGTGGAGTGCGAATTTTTCTGCGACCGCCCACCGCCTTAACTGCATCCTTCGCAGAGGCTAGGGCAATTTTACTACCTTCACTCATATCCAGCGACTTGAACTTTTTCATTGCTTTGCGTACTTTTGATACAACTCCACTATTTAGTGCTACTTTCTTCTGCTTCTTTCCCTTCATCTTTCTACCTCGTATCCCCATACCCAGTTTTCGTTTAACTTTCATCGCTGCGGCTACAGAGAGAGCTGCCGCTCTTTCGGAAAACTTTGCGTCTTTAGCCTTCACTCTTTCCCAAGCGACCTCCTGCAGAACTTTGTCTGCTGCGTGTCGATCTGACAAATTACTGTTTTGTGCGTATGCAATGTCGTGTTGTTTGCATGCACTGTCTAACGCGTTAATGCCTGTATCACCTCTTGCTAAACGTTTCTCTAACTTAGTACCCGGCCCACAATACTGGTAACCACCTGGCAGGTGTATCTCAAACGGGAGTTTGTTTATTACTGAATTGATGATGCTCCTGCCACAGTACATATTGATGTGTCACACAGGTGACACATACAGTTAATATATATAAAGGGTGAGACTGTCTCAGTGCAAACATTCAGTAAGATGCACTTTGTCAAGCAAAAACAATCGCTGCCAATCATGAATCTGGACAAGTGTGTTGGTGAAGGTATTTCGATGAAAAAGACACGTCGACATGGAAGCTTGTTCCCCAACTCGTTGCGGTGTATTATATGCGGTCCATCAAACTGCGGCAAATCGAATGTGATGCTAAGTTTGCTATTTGATGAAAACGGTCTAAAGTTTCAGAATGTGTATGTCTACTCGAAATCGCTCTACCAACTTAAATATCAGTTTCTTGAGAAGGTTTTGAGTCCCTTATCCGGCGTTGGATATTTTCCATTCAAAGAGAACGTTGATATTATGAGTCCAAGTGATGTGAAACCCAATTCGATCTTCATTTTCGATGATGTGGCTTGTGATAAACAGGATGTGATACGGGAATATTTCAGCATGGGTCGTCATAATAAGATAGACTCGTTTTACTTGTGTCAATCGTACACGCGAGTCCCAAAACACCTCATCCGTGACAATGCAAATTTCATAATACTTTTCAAACAGGACGATTTGAATCTGAAACATGTTTACACAGATCACATCAGCAGTGATATGAATTTTGATAAATTTAAAGAAATGTGTGCATCATGTTGGGAGGATTCATATGGATTTCTTACAATAGATAAGGATTGTGATATAGATAAAGGTCGATATCGCAAATATCTAGATCAATATATAGTGATAAGCAAATAATTTAAATTCAGTATATAATTGGATGCTATTAGGACAAGTTGTTTTCTCTATTTTGTATGAAATAGAGAGAGAGAGAGAGAGAGAGGTAGAGAGAAATATAATGAGTGAGGAGACGCAACGTAAACTGATTGGTGCTCAGAAAGCTATTCGTAAAAAATTACTATCCATGAAATTGAATAGAGCTGAAGAGGATGAATTACTAAATAAAACTTATAAACCATTAATTGAACCCATTAAAAGTTTATTCTCATCACAACTCCAACAACAACAACAACAGCAACAGCAACAGCAGCAGCGGCAGCAGCAGCAATTAATCCATGCAAAGTCTCCCACAAAAATTCCAACCAAAACTTTGAGTATAAAACAGGGTGCTAAACGTAAAGCAAGCAATTTTATACAGAAAAATATTTCTAAAAAAGATCGAGTTATACACCCATTTATTAATGAAAAATCCTCGGAATATACGCATCCAGCGGATGTTGATGATAATGATCAATCCATTTACGTGTCGGATAGAGGTTTAAATCAAACGTTTCTGGAGGATATTCCAAGTGAAAATCTGAAGCGAATACTAGAACAATATGACCCGTTGCCGAGGAAATATATTTCCAATCTGCTTCAAAACCCACGCGGGTTTGATGATGAAACTGGTATTAGATACAATGCAGGCATGGATAAATGCAGTATTGGAGACTCTAATATTCAGCTGGATGGATCCAATTTAATAATTAAACGTAAACAGTATGAGGGAACCGCTGGACTATACGAGTTATTATTTAAGAATAATCCAATCAACTACAACGCTGATGATGTGAGCGAATATCTTAAAATATTAGCGCGCACGAATACCTTGAATCAGCTTGATCCAAATAAAAAATCTGTGGGCAGACGATCCAATAAATATAACCTAATTATAAAACCGTTCATGGAGCGATTGAGACCAAAACCGAAATCTTCGGGGCATGGTATGGCAATACGCCCACCCAGAGACAAGCATTGTACTAGTGGCGGCGGCGGTTTTGATTCATCTTTACACCTCCCAATCAACAGCAATAGCAGAACGATAATTCAATATCGGTATTGGGATAGTATTGAGGAATTGGTGGACCGATTGTTTCTTTTGCACGCCTCAGAGAATGCGGGGAATACATCACATCACAACGAAATCGTTGCCATTGAGGAGGAGTTACGTGAAGCGAATATAATACTGTGATTGTGTGGAATTGTGGTTCAAATCAAAGATGAGTGTTGACAAGTTTGAACGTCATTCAAATCGAAAGCGTGTCGCGGAACGTGGGCCTCCAGGCCCTGGGTTTCTATTTACACGCGATGGGGATTTTAATGTAGGCAATAAAAGAATTTGCAATATAAATGATCCGTTGGACAAATCAGATGCTGTAACTAAAGATTTTCTCGATAGAAATATTTCTGATATTAATCATTACCTGAATAAGGTTAATGATAAGCTCGATATAATTGATAAAGACTTATTTAATGCTAGTGATGTACTCAGTCAGGAGGTGATGGATTTAAAAGCATTTGGAAGCGAGTTAAAAGGTTTTAAAAATGAAATTAATTTAGAAGTAAAAGAATGTAATATGAAAATAGGAACTGCACTTAAAACAGTAACAACAAAAATAAGTGATGTTGTTGAATCAATGCCCGACATGGTTGATTCAAAGTTTTTGCAATTAAAAGAGCAAGTTCAACAACAATATAATGGCTTTGGCTCCAAATTTGAGCAAAGGTTTAATGAGTTAAAAGCTAGTGTTCTCAAACTAATTAACGATGAAGTTAATATAATACTAGCGAAAAAACAAGAAGTATATAGAAACAGTGAAGCAGTTGTTGGAGTTCCATTAGAGAAATCGGATTCACATACTGCTGCAGGTGTTAGTGAGATAAGTTATCCATCGAGAGCGATATATACTGAGATAGGTAACCTTGACGTTCCAAAATTAAAACCATCTACAATCCCGGCTTCAAAGGTGGTTGATTTTGCTGATATTTCTCATCATGGGAAAAATCAGTTCGGTCAAAGAGGACGTGGTGAATGAGTTGCACAAGCCGGCGCGTAAAAAATTTCCAAGACGTAGAGTTATTGTGAAAGGATTGGATGATCTATGGCAGGCAGATTTAGCAGAATTTGCTCCTTATTCCCGTGAAAATAAAGGTTATAAATATATACTGGTGGTGATTGATTGCTTCTCGAAATTTCTATGGACTATACCGTTAAAGGATAAATCAGCCACGAGTCTGGCGGAGGGATTCAAGAAAATTTTTCTAATTTCCGATGGGCGTATTCCCCGAAACCTGCAAACCGATCAGGGAAAAGAGTTTTACAACCAACAATTTAATGCGCTAATGAAAAAGCATAATGTGAATCATTATTCCACGTACACCATTATGAAAGCATGCATGGCGGAACGAGTTATTAGAACGTTAAAAGATAAATTGTATCGAGCATTCAGCTTGAATGGAAAGTATAATTGGTACTCAATACTGGGGGAAGTTACAGCAGAGTACAATGCTACACGACATAGAACAACTGGCATGAAACCCAAAGATGTAAATCGTGGAAATGAGAAAGACTTGCTCAAAGGGGTTTATTCACATTTGAAGATTGCCGCCAAAGGACAATTTCATGTTGGTGATGTTGTACGCATAAGTAAGCAGAAGGCATTGTTTGATAAAGGTTATACACCAAATTGGTCTACTGAATTATTTCGAATTGAAAAGGTTAAGATTAGCAGTCCGGTAACATATTTATTGAATGATATGCAAGGTAGTCCAATTCAGGGGGCATTTTACGAGCACGAGCTGCAGAAAGCGAAACATGAAGATGTCTACTTGGTTGAAAAGGTGCTGCGACGCAAAGGAGCCAAGGTGTATGTGAAATGGTTGGGGCTTGATAAATCCCAGAATAGCTGGATTCATAAATCGAATGCATTGTGAAGTTATTTGATCATTTTGCAGTTGATGGTGACAGTGTAAACATGTTCGGGCCGCATTCTCAGTTGAGTTATTGCAAGTCTTGTAATGTCACCGAAATGACTACAGTTGAATATAAATCTAGTTGCAAGACTCATTTATTAGCTTTATTATGTTGTATATGTATTTGCACTCCATGTATTCCCTATTGTTTTCACTCTCTCAAGAATAGCAAACATTATTGTAGTGCATGTAAATCGTATTTAGGAACTTATAAATGTTAAATGAAATGTATTAATTGATTAATTTAAATGAATAAATATTTTACTTACCTTTTTAAATATATTGTTTTATTTATTTATTTATTCTGCTGCTGCTACTGAGAAAGAAAAAGGTAAGAAAACCACACAAGTTTATATATATATATTTATTTTATTTTTATTATTACAAGCAAACAACAACAACATTAATCCATACATAAATCAATCAAAAGCATAATTGATTGAATGAAATGAAAGATATATAGAATTATACATAAATTAACGGCAAAAATTGCAATTACTTTGGTATATTTGGGGGACTTCTTTGCAGGGGAACATTCAGACGATGATGATGATACATATTCTCTAGAAGTTGTAGATAAGGAGTGGGCTTCTTCCTCTTCAAATAATTCTGTGGTAGGGTTGTTGTTGACTTCTTCTTCTTGCTCTTCAAATAATTGTGTGCTTGGAATATATTCCACTACTTGTATTGCTGGTTGTAATGTATTATTGTTGAGTGTGATGCTATTTTTTTCTTCTCTTGAGGTTGGTAACTTGGTTATATAGCTCCGCCATTGTTCGGTTTTGTAATATGATCGATTTGGAAATACATACATTAGTTTAAAATTGATAACACCATCTTCGATGTCGTTTCCTTCAATTTGTGTGACACATGTTGGTGGTAGGGTCCCAGGTAACAGAATCATTCTCTTCCATCCAAACGGCCATGTATCAGATTTTCCATCAATCATGATAATATAGCATTCCTCAATTTCAGCAGTGGGTATGGTGGCATAGAACGACTTATCAAATACCCCAACCAGCAACACAAAATTTGCAATGTTCATCAACATTTTAAATGGTAATATTTTTACTTGGACACTTAAACAATGCCTACTAAAGTTTCCGGAGCGATGTTTAGACATTTATAGCATCTGTAGCGAGGTGGTGGGGGTCCATCGATATGATCCCTTTCCCCTGGTAAATTATAATGTTCAAAGCATGGAAGACATGCAACAATGTCTCTATCCTCTTTCAAATATGATGGAAGTGTGTCCCACATTAAGTCCAGTTCACATGCCGATATATGTTTCATTAAATGTAGTTTATATTGTGCCCGACAGTGACAACTGCAACACTTATTCACTGATACTAAGGTTGGAAAAAAGCTGGTAACACTTTTTCGCATCTTCGTAGGTTTTGATTGTTAATTTTAACTGTTGGATTTTTCTAATATGCAACTCCAATCGTACTTTTCTTCGCAGCTGATGTTCTTCTTCTTCTACTTCCTCACCCCTTGTTGCTTTGGCGACTTTAACCATTACACTGACGCGTTGTTTGCACGTCCTTCACAAATTTGTTTCTATTGTATGCAATTACCTCATACATACATTCCACCATCTCAATGTAATAGCCCTGAGTTGAAGTTTGCAGTAGCAACTCCAATGAGTGTATTATCCCATACGAATCTTCTTCTAATAATACCTGCGGTTGCAGGAAGTGCAGCACACATTGACTGTAGTAATCAGCGAAATTTAAACTTTTTAATCGCTCCAACCGGTAGTTGATTAGCTGGAACAGACTCTCCAACTTGCGAACCAACTGATGATCTAACTTGAACTGAACTCCTCGGTACTTGAGCGTGATATATTTATTCCGATTCTTCCCCGTGATTGGATGGTAACTAATAGTACATGTGTCAAACAGCAAAACACAATCTTCACTCGACTTGGACACTTCCTCCTCCTTCTTTGGCAACACAGCAAGGGGGTGTTTACATGTGGGACATCTTTTGGTTCCACGTGTTTGTTGTTGCTGTTGCTGTAGTTGTTGTTGTTGTTGTTGTTTTTGAAAAAATGAATTGATGTTCCCCCAGTGATTTTTCACAGTCTGCCATTCAATGGGTGTGAATGTGATGCTTTGTTTTGCGTTGAAGAGTCGCACACACTGATAGAAACCTCGAATGGCACTATATCCACTTGAGACAGAGAGTAGCTGTGATAGGGAATAGCTCACTTCATTCACCAGTCTGCGTTCACTTTTCAACTCCTCATCGAATTCATGCAACATGTTGTCCAGGAATGCGGTGGGTGAGCATCGAGGTGAATCACTGCGATCTTCGGGTATATGAATTGTTGGTATGTTATCCATTCTGCTGATAATCAATAACTAACTGTTTCCCTGAGAATACTCACACCATATTTATACTCCCCTCCCATTCAACATGTTCAATCTTGAATAGCTTATCATATACATGTATGCACACCAGATTCCAGACTCTTATCACCGGAAATTGTTTAAATTATCACCGGAAATGTTTTAAATTATCAACGGAAAATGGTTATCATTACATCCTGCCATATATTATTTACAAAGATAAATCATGTTCAAACCTGCCTGTTGAACGAGAGTAGTTTTGTCAATAGAATTCGCAATTTCTCCAAGATATCAATGTTGGGGCAATTGATGCCAAACTTTCCATAATCAATTTCCCCAGCACTCACTAAAGAATTTGTAAACTCGTTGTACTCGTAAACTTGGTTCTTGTTGAAGAAGTATAATATTCCATTGGTGTAGCGAAATGCTTGAGTTATGCCAATTGGTAGACCTGGGAAGCCCCTCTCTATTGTATTATGTCTTGTTACTGAATAATCACAATTACTTATTTCTGCATAGTAGATATCATCGAAAAATATGAAAGTTCGACCTGTATAGGTATTTACCACCGTCTGTATTTTTGCATTAGCCCCCAATTTGAAAAAGGAATTTGCACCTGTGTAAAAATTTACTTGGAGGGAATTTAAATCCACAACGTAAATCTTATCATTGGAAATAAGAACTACATCTCCATTGGGATTTTGAAACGCACTCGTCACTTTATCAAAATTTCTAATATATGGAATCCAATCGCTAACCATTCTAGGCGATTCAAACATTTCCTTCCTCATATCTTTTATCCAAACCCATTTCATATAGAAAATATATAACCTTTCTCCAATTACTAGCATAGCATCAACATTTTTCACGGAACACAAATCGGGTGTGATTTCTTTGCTGCTGTTGCGTGTGGCATGATTTGGTTTTAAATTTCTAGCAAAACTGCTCAATACCGTTCTCGTATTTATTGCTGATGTTGTTATTGGAGTTGTAGCAGCAGTTGTTGTTGTCGTCGTTGTTATTGTTGTAGCAGCAGTTGATTTTGATGTAGTAGTAGTAGTAGTAGTAGTAGTAGTATCTGTTGTACTCTGAGGTTTTGTACCATATAATGCATTAATTTGATCAATATCATCCTCACTCAAATTTTTGAAATGATAATTATGTGAATAGAACGGATACATTAAAGAATTACTGCTAGATAAATGATCGAACCCTAACGAGTGGCCTATCTCATGAGCAAGAATGAAATATAAACTATATTTTCCTTTTGGTGGAACACCCATTCCTAGATACCAATTCAAATTATTATCCAAATGAATTTCCACAGGTTTCGCCGAATTTGGGAAATATGCATGTGCAAGTATCCCATCTCCCAAGGAAAAGCCGCATACCGCCCTTTGTCTGCATTCAACAAAATTGTGATTTTTTCTCCTGAACGATATCAATATATTATAGTTTGTGGTGTTACGCCTAAACGTTAACGGTGAATTAACTTCCCACAATTTAAAAGCATTTTCAGCTACAACCAATATTTCAGGTGTGTCTAGATTGAAATGCCATGTTATATTGCTTGTTGTCCATTTATTCCATTTTGTGCGTATTGGTGAAAGTGTGTCTGCGACACCGCAACGGTCGGACTTTATTAAGAATAGAGTATCGTTGTCAATAATACCCGATCTATTTGGTAACTCATAAAATTCTTGGAAATGTGCTAGTGCAGAACGGAATGTTGTGTTATTATCCTGATGATTATTATTATTATTATTAAAGAGTGATATCTCTGCAATGGATTCGTTTGCATGAATATACCCCGCTTGCTGAAGATAATTCAGTGTAATCTCATAATCAGTTAAACTATGTGATGAGGAGATTAGCATGAGAATTAAAATTAAAAACATGATGTTGTCGCTTTGAATGCTTTATTGCAACTAAAATAAATCAATAAGTACAATAACTATTACTATTATTATTATCATTATTATTATTATCATTATTCCACATTGCCATCATCATCATCATCATCATCATCATCACGTATTTTACCCACTTCATCCCTGTTAAGCGCTCTGATTTTCCCATCCAGCTTCAAGAGCTCTTCCTCTATCCAGCTTGATAATAAATTAAAATGTTTATTAATGTATTCCTCCAACATCTGTGTTGCATTATTATTTACATTAATCTTTATCATGGGAAATGAAGTAGGTGTTCCATTCATCGCTGCTTTGACATCAGCATAATAAAACTTCGCCATCTCGCCCAAGCGAAGAATCTTTATTTTCTCATTCAGATGTGTAATTTCCATCTCAGCCCAATTTGCAAGTTCTGAAAAGTATTCTTGAACATGGTGCTCCAACGCAGAGACTGCTCCCTCGATATGAATCGACTTCTCAATGATATTAGTATCACTATTACTATTAACTCCAACATTTGCGGGCATCGTTTTCACACCTGCCAGAAGTATAAAGCAGCAAAATACAACCGCACTCATTGACGACATCTTTGCAAATGAATCAATTTCATTTGAATAATTCGAAATAAACCGCCGCCCCGTGCCCCCCCCGCGTGACCCGCGTTCCCTGCGTTCGGGGGGGAACCGATATTGAGATTCAGATCTTCAACACACACACACACACACACACACACATCGGAATTGTACTCCTGACACCGAGGCCTTTCATTTGATATGTCACATACCTATATTTACCAAGCAAAAAGCGAACTCGTGCCACAAGGGCCTTAGACACGAAATAACTGCAAATTCGTGTTCCTGACGTCAAGACCTTTCATTTGAGTACAAACACGACACCATTTGAACGACCGGAAGTTGGACCGGAAGTTGCTATTTTTCGATTTTAGACATTTTATATTTCGACCGGAAGTGGCCATTTTGGATTTTTTGACAGCCCGCGTAAAGCGCCCGCCATCTTGGATTTTAATTTTTGATCACCCTGTATATTGCGACAGCAGCCGCCATCTTGGATTTTAATTTTTGATCACCCTGTATGATGCGGCAGCCGCCATCTTGGATTTAAAATTTTTGATCACCCTGTATATTGCGACAGCCGCCCGCCATCTTGGATTTTAATTTTTGATCAGCCTGTATAATTATATTTGAATTTTCCCGCCGTCCCCTTGTATGTAGGCAACCAGATGTACACCTGCTGTATGCCACCCCTAGTTTCAACCCCAGGGTCATAATTCAAAAAACGTCTCGAGGGGCTGGTGTAGGCAACCCAAATCACAAGTCAGATTTCAAATACACCCCATTGCTGCATCCCTACACACAAAATTGGTCGACCGGAAGTGCCATAAGAATAACATGGGCTCGAAAACGGCTGCATATACTTTCTTTACCTACTTACTAATTTCATTTAAATAAAAAATAACAAGATTTATTCATAACATCAACCATAATTTTTACTGCAGTTACATTAAATTTTACTTTGGTGACATCTATTCTAAATATATTCAATACACCCTGTATATAATTAGTAGTATTACAATATTATTCTCATTTAAATAAAAAATAACAAGATTTGTTCATAACATTAATCATAATTTTTACTGCAGTTACATTAAATTTTACTTTGGTGACATCTATTCTAAATATATTCAATACACCCTGTATATAATTAGTAGTATTACAATACTAATCCCATTTAAATAAAAAATAACAAGATTTATTCATAACATTAACCATAATTTTTACTGCAGTTACATTAAATTTTACTTTGGTGACATCTATTCTAAACATATTCAATACACCCTGTATATAATTAGTAGTATTACAATACTAATCTCATTTAAGTAAAAAATTACAAGATTTATTCATAACATTAACCATAATTTTTACTGCAGTTACATTAAATTTTACTTTGGTGACATCTATTCTAAATATATTCAATACACCCTGTATATAATTAGTAGTATTACAATACTATTCTCATTTAAATAAAAAATAACAAGATTTATTCATAACATGAACCATAATTTTTACTGCAGTTACATTAAATTTTACTTTGGTGACATCTATTCTAAATATATTCAATACACCCTGTATATAATTAGTAGTATTACAATACTATTCTCATTTAAATAAAAAATAACAAGATTTATTCATAACATTAACCATAATTTTTACTGCAGTTACATTAAATTTTACTTTGGTGACATCTATTCTAAATATATTCAATACACCCTGTATATAATTAGTAGTATTACAATACTATTCTCATTTAAATAAAAAATAACAAGATTTATTCATAACATTAACCATAATTTTTACTGCAGTTACATTAAATTTTACTTTGGTGACATCTATTCTAAATATATTCAATACACCCTGTATATAATTAGTAGTATTACCATACTATTCTCATTTAAATAAAAAATAACAAGATTTATTCATAACATGAACCATAATTTTTACTGCAGTTACATTAAATTTTACTTTGGTGACATCTATTCTAAATATATTCAATACACCCTGTATATAATTAGTAGTATTACAATACTATACTCATTTAAATAAAAAATAACAAGATTTGTTCATAACATTAATCATAATTTTTACTGCAGTTACATTAAATTTTACTTTGGTGACATCTATACTAAATATATTCAATACACCCTGTATATAATTAGTGGTATTACAATACTAATCTCATTTAAATAAAAAATAACAAGATTTATTCATAACATTAACCATAATTTTTACTGCAGTTACATTAAATTTTACTTTGGTGACATCTATTCTAAATATATTCAATACACCCTGTATATAATTAGTAGTATTACCATACTATTCTCATTTAAATAAAAAATAACAAGATTTATTCATAACATGAACCATAATTTTTACTGCAGTTACATTAAATTTTACTTTGGTGACATCTATTCTAAATATATTCAATACACCCTGTATATAATTAGTAGTATTACAATACTAATCTCATTTAAATAAAAAATAACAAGATTTATTCATAACATTCACAATAATTGCAATTGTTGTTGCATTAAATTCAAGTTCTGTGACATCTATTCTAAATATATTCAATACGCCCTGTATATATTTAGTAGTATTACAATACTAATCTCATTTAAATAAAAAATAACAAGATTTATTCATAACATCAACCATAATTTTTACTGCAGTTACATTAAATTTTACTTTGGTGACATCTATTCTAAATATATTCAATACACCCTGTATACAATTAGTAGTATTACAATATTATTCTCATTTAAATAAAAAATAACAAGATTTATTCATAACATTAACTATAATTTTTACTGCAGTTACATTAAATTTTACTTTGGTGACATCTATTCTAAATATATTCAATACACCCTGTATATAATTAGTAGTATTACAATACTATTCTCATTTAAATAAAAAATAACAAGATTTATTCATAACATTAACCATAATTTTTACTGCAGTTACATTAAATTTTACTTTGGTGACATCTATACTAAATATATTCAATACACCCTGTATATAATTAGTGGTATTACAATACTAATCTCATTTAAATAAAAAATAACAAGATTTATTCATAACATTAACCATAATTTTTACTGCAGTTACATTAAATTTTACTTTGGTGACATCTATTCTAAATATATTCAATACACCCTGTATATAATTAGTAGTATTACCATACTATTCTCATTTAAATAAAAAATAACAAGATTTATTCATAACATGAACCATAATTTTTACTGCAGTTACATTAAATTTTACTTTGGTGACATCTATTCTAAATATATTCAATACACCCTGTATATAATTAGTAGTATTACAATACTATTCTCATTTAAATAAAAAATAACAAGATTTATTCATAACATTAACCATAATTTTTACTGCAGTTACATTAAATTTTACTTTGGTGACATCTATTCTAAATATATTCAATACACCCTGTATATAATTAGTAGTATTATGATACTATTCTCATTTAAATAAAAAATAACAAGATTTATTCATAACATTCACCATTATTTTTACTGCAGTTACATTAAATTTTACTTTGGTGACATCTATTCTAAATATATTCAATACACCCTGTATATAATTAGTAGTATTACAATACTAATCTCATTTAAATAAAAAATAACAAGATTTATTCATAACATTCACAATAATTGCAATTGTTGTTGCATTAAATTCAAGTTCTGTGACATCTATTCTAAATATATTCAATACGCCCTGTATATATTTAGTAGTATTACAATACTAATCTCATTTAAATAAAAAATAACAAGATTTATTCATAACATCAACCATAATTTTTACTGCAGTTACATTAAATTTTACTTTGGTGACATCTATTCTAAATATATTCAATACACCCTGTATATAATTAGTAGTATTACAATATTATTCTCATTTAAATAAAAAATAACAAGATTTATTCATAACATTAACTATAATTTTTACTGCAGTTACATTAAATTTTACTTTGGTGACATCTATTCTAAATATATTCAATACACCCTGTATATAATTAGTAGTATTACCATACTATTCTCATTTAAATAAAAAATAACAAGATTTATTCATAACATGAACCATAATTTTTACTGCAGTTACATTAAATTTTACTTTGGTGACATCTATTCTAAATATATTCAATACACCCTGTATATAATTAGTAGTATTACAATACTATTCTCATTTAAATAAAAAATAACAAGATTTATTCATAACATTAACCATAATTTTTACTGCAGTTACATTAAATTTTACTTTGGTGACATCTATTCTAAATATATTCAATACACCCTGTATATAATTAGTAGTATTACAATACTATTCTCATTTAAATAAAAAATAACAAGATTTATTCATAACATTAACCATAATTTTTACTGCAGTTACATTAAATTTTACTTTGGTGACATCTATTCTAAATATATTCAATACACCCTGTATATAATTAGTAGTATTACAATACTAATCTCATTTAAATAAAAAATAACAAGATTTATTCATAACATTCACAATAATTGCAATTGTTGTTGCATTAAATTCAAGTTCTGTGACATCTATTCTAAATATATTCAATACGCCCTGTATATATTTAGTAGTATTACAATACTAATCTCATTTAAATAAAAAATAACAAGATTTATTCATAACATCAACCATAATTTTTACTGCAGTTACATTAAATTTTACTTTGGTGACATCTATTCTAAATATATTCAATACACCCTGTATATAATTAGTAGTATTACAATATTATTCTCATTTAAATAAAAAATAACAAGATTTATTCATAACATTAACTATAATTTTTACTGCAGTTACATTAAATTTTACTTTGGTGACATCTATTCTAAATATATTCAATACACCCTGTATATAATTAGTAGTATTACCATACTATTCTCATTTAAATAAAAAATAACAAGATTTATTCATAACATGAACCATAATTTTTACTGCAGTTACATTAAATTTTACTTTGGTGACATCTATTCTAAATATATTCAATACACCCTGTATATAATTAGTAGTATTACAATACTATTCTCATTTAAATAAAAAATAACAAGATTTATTCATAACATTAACCATAATTTTTACTGCAGTTACATTAAATTTTACTTTGGTGACATCTATTCTAAATATATTCAATACACCCTGTATATAATTAGTAGTATTACAATACTAATCTCATTTAAATAAAAAATAACAAGATTTATTCATAACATTCACAATAATTGCAATTGTTGTTGCATTAAATTCAAGTTCTGTGACATCTATTCTAAATATATTCAATACGCCCTGTATATATTTAGTAGTATTACAATACTAATCTCATTTAAATAAAAAATAACAAGATTTATTCATAACATCAACCATAATTTTTACTGCAGTTACATTAAATTTTACTTTGGTGACATCTATTCTAAATATATTCAATACACCCTGTATATAATTAGTAGTATTACAATACTATTCTCATTTAAATAAAAAATAACAAGATTTATTCATAACATTAACCATAATTTTTACTGCAGTTACATTAAATTTTACTTTGGTGACATCTATTCTAAATATATTCAATACACCCTGTATATAATTAGTAGTATTACAATACTATTCTCATTTAAATAAAAAATAACAAGATTTATTCATAACATTAACCATAATTTTTACTGCAGTTACATTAAATTTTACTTTGGTGACATCTATTCTAAATATATTCAATACACCCTGTATATAATTAGTAGTATTACAATACTATTCTCATTTAAATAAAAAATAACAAGATTTATTCATAACATTAACCATAATTTTTAGTGCAGTTACATTAAATTTTACTTTGGTGACATCTATTCTAAATATATTCAATACACCCTGTATATAATTAGTAGTATTACAATACTAATCTCATTTAAATAAAAAATAACAAGATTTATTCATAACATTCACAATAATTGCAATTGTTGTTGCATTAAATTCAAGTTCTGTGACATCTATTCTAAATATATTCAATACGCCCTGTATATATTTAGTAGTATTACAATACTAATCTCATTTAAATAAAAAATAACAAGATTTATTCATAACATCAACCATAATTTTTACTGCAGTTACATTAAATTTTACTTTGGTGACATCTATTCTAAATATATTCAATACACCCTGTATACAATTAGTAGTATTACAATATTATTCTCATTTAAATAAAAAATAACAAGATTTATTCATAACATTAACTATAATTTTTACTGCAGTTACATTAAATTTTACTTTGGTGACATCTATTCTAAATATATTCAATACACCCTGTATATAATTAGTAGTATTACAATACTATTCTCATTTAAATAAAAAATAACAAGATTTATTCATAACATTAACCATAATTTTTATTGCAGTTACATTAAATTTTACTTTGGTGACATCTATTCTAAATATATTCAATACACCCTGTATATAATTAGTAGTATTACAATACTATTCTCATTTAAATAAAAAATAACAAGATTTATTCATAACATTAACCATAATTTTTACTGCAGTTACATTAAATTTTACTTTGGTGACATCTATTCTAAATATATTCAATACACCCTGTATATAATTAGTAGTATTACAATACTATTCTCATTTAAATAAAAAATAAGATTTATTCATAACATTAACCATAATTTTTACTGCAGTTACATTAAATTTTACTTTGGTGACATCTATTCTAAATATATTCAATACACCCTGTATATAATTAGTAGTATTACAATACTATTCTCATTTAAATAAAAAATAACAAGATTTATTCATAACATTCACCATAATTTTTACTGCAGTTACATTAAATTATACTTTGGTGACATCTATTCTAAATATATTCAATACACCCTGTATATAATTAGTAGTATTACAATACTAATCTCATTTAAATAAAAAATAACAAGTTTTATTCATAACATTAACCATAATTTTTACTGCATTTACATTAAATTTTAAATGGTGACATCTATTCTAAACATATTCAATACACCCTGTATATAATTAGTAGTATTACAATACTAATCTCATTTAAATAAAAAATAACAAGATTTATTCATAACATTAACCATAATTTTTACTGCAGTTACATTAAATTTTACTTTGGTGACATCTATTCTAAATATATTCAATACACCCTGTATATAATTAGTAGTATTACAATACTATTCTCATTTAAATAAAAAATAACAAGATTTATTCATTACATTCAACATAATTTTTACTGCAGTTACATTAAATTTTACTTTGGTGACATCTATTCTAAATATATTCAATACACCCTGTATATAATTAGTAGTATTACAATACTAATCTCATTTAAATAAAAAATAACAAGATTTATTCATAACATTCACCATAATTTTTACTGCAGTTACATTAAATTTTACTTTGGTGACATCTATTCTAAATATATTCAATACACCCTGTATATAATTAGTAGTATTACAATACTATTCTCATTTAAATAAAAAATAACAAGATTTATTCATAACATTCACCATAATTTTTACTGCAGTTACATTAAATTTTACTTTGGTGACATCTATTCTAAATATATTCAATACACCCTGTATATAATTAGTAGTATTACAATACTATTCTCATTTAAATAAAAAATAACAAGATTTATTCATTACATTCAACATAATTTTTACTGCAGTTACATTAAATTTTACTTTGGTGACATCTATTCTAAATATATTCAATACACCCTGTATATAATTAGTAGTATTACAATACTAATCTCATTTAAATAAAAAATAACAAGATTTATTCATAACATTCACCATAATTTTTACTGCAGTTACATTAAATTTTACTTTGGTGACATCTATTCTAAATATATTCAATACACCCTGTATATAATTAGTAGTATTACAATACTATTCTCATTTAAATAAAAAATAACAAGATTTATTCATAACATTCACCATAATTTTTACTGCAGTTACATTAAATTTTACTTTGGTGACATCTATTCTAAATATATTCAATACACCCTGTATATAATTAGTAGTATTACAATACTAATCTCATTTAAATAAAAAATAACAAGTTTTATTCATAACATTAACCATAATTTTTACTGCATTTACATTAAATTTTAAATGGTGACATCTATTCTAAACATATTCAATACACCCTGTATATAATTAGTAGTATTACAATACTAATCTCATTTAAATAAAAAATAACAAGATTTATTCATAACATTAACCATAATTTTTACTGCAGTTACATTAAATTTTACTTTGGTGACATCTATTCTAAATATATTCAATACACCCTGTATATAATTAGTAGTATTACAATACTATTCTCATTTAAATAAAAAATAACAAGATTTATTCATAACATTCAACATAATTTTTACTGCAGTTACATTAAATTTTACTTTGGTGACATCTATTCTAAATATATTCAATACACCCTGTATATAATTAGTAGTATTACAATACTAATCTCATTTAAATAAAAAATAACAAGATTTATTCATAACATTAACCATAATTTTTACTGCAGTTACATTAAATTTTACTTTGGTGACATCTATTCTAAATATATTCAATACACCCTGTATATAATTAGTAGTATTACCATACTATTCTCATTTAAATAAAAAATAACAAGATTTATTCATAACATGAACCATAATTTTTACTGCAGTTACATTAAATTTTACTTTGGTGACATCTATTCTAAATATATTCAATACACCCTGTATATAATTAGTAGTATTACAATACTATTCTCATTTAAATAAAAAATAACAAGATTTATTCATAACATTCAACATAATTTTTACTGCAGTTACATTAAATTTTACTTTGGTGACATCTATTCTAAATATATTCAATACACCCTGTATATAATTAGTAGTATTACAATACTATTCTCATTTAAATAAAAAATAACAAGATTTATTCATAACATTAACCATAATTTTTACTGCAGTTACATTAAATTTTACTTTGGTGACATCTATTCTAAATATATTCAATACACCCTGTATATAATTAGTAGTATTACAATACTATTCTCATTTAAATAAAAAATAACAAGATTTATTCATAACATTAACCATCATTTTTACTGCAGTTACATTAAGTTTTACTTTGGTGACATCTATTCTAAATATATTCAATACACCCTGTATATAATTAGTAGTATTACAATACTAATCTCATTTAAATAAAAAATAACAAGATTTATTCATAACATTAACCATAATTTTTACTGCAGTTACATTAAATTTTACTTTGGTGACATCTATTCTAAATATATTCAATACACCCTGTATATAATTAGTAGTATTACAATACTAATCTCATTTAAATAAAAAATAACAAGATTTATTCATAACATTCACAATAATTGCAATTGTTGTTGCATTAAATTCAAGTTCTGTGACATCTATTCTAAATATATTCAATACGCCCTGTATATATTTAGTAGTATTACAATACTAATCTCATTTAAATAAAAAATAACAAGATTTATTCATAACATCAACCATAATTTTTACTGCAGTTACATTAAATTTTACTTTGGTGACATCTATTCTAAATATATTCAATACACCCTGTATATAATTAGTAGTATTACAATATTATTCTCATTTAAATAAAAAATAACAAGATTTATTCATAACATTAACCATAATTTTTACTGCAGTTACATTAAATTTTACTTTGGTGACATCTATTCTAAATATATTCAATACACCCTGTATATAATTAGTAGTATTACCATACTATTCTCATTTAAATAAAAAATAACAAGATTTATTCATAACATGAACCATAATTTTTACTGCAGTTACATTAAATTTTACTTTGGTGACATCTATTCTAAATATATTCAATACACCCTGTATATAATTAGTAGTATTACAATACTATTCTCATTTAAATAAAAAATAACAAGATTTATTCATAACATTAACCATAATTTTTACTGCAGTTACATTAAATTTTACTTTGGTGACATCTATTCTAAATATATTCAATACACCCTGTATATAATTAGTAGTATTACAATACTATTCTCATTTAAATAAAAAATAAGATTTATTCATAACATTAACCATAATTTTTACTGCAGTTACATTAAATTTTACTTTGGTGACATCTATTCTAAATATATTCAATACACCCTGTATATAATTAGTAGTATTACAATACTATTCTCATTTAAATAAAAAATAACAAGATTTATTCATAACATTAACCATAATTTTTACTGCAGTTACATTAAATTTTACTTTGGTGACATCTATTCTAAATATATTCAATACACCCTGTATATAATTAGTAGTATTACAATACTATTCTCATTTAAATAAAAAATAACAAGATTTATTCTTAACATTAACCATAATTTTTACTGCAGTTACATTAAATTTTACTTTGGTGACATCTATTCTAAATATATTCAATACACCCTGTATATAATTAGTAGTATTACCATACTATTCTCATTTAAATAAAAAATAACAAGATTTATTCATAACATGAACCATAATTTTTACTGCAGTTACATTAAATTTTACTTTGGTGACATCTATTCTAAATATATTCAATACACCCTGTATATAATTAGTAGTATTACAATACTATTCTCATTTAAATAAAAAATAACAAGATTTATTCATAACATTAACCATAATTTTTACTGCAGTTACATTAAATTTTACTTTGGTGACATCTATTCTAAATATATTCAATACACCCTGTATATAATTAGTAGTATTACAATACTATTCTCATTTAAATAAAAAATAAGATTTATTCATAACATTAACCATAATTTTTACTGCAGTTACATTAAATTTTACTTTGGTGACATCTATTCTAAATATATTCAATACACCCTGTATATAATTAGTAGTATTACAATACTATTCTCATTTAAATAAAAAATAACAAGATTTATTCATAACATTAACCATAATTTTTACTGCAGTTACATTAAATTTTACTTTAGTGACATCTATTCTAAATATATTCAATACACCCTGTATATAATTAGTAGTATTACAATACTAATCTCATTTAAATAAAAAATAACAAGATTTATTCATAACATTCACAATAATTGCAATTGTTGTTGCATTAAATTCAAGTTCTGTGACAACTATTCTAAATATATTCAATACGCCCTGTATATATTTAGTAGTATTACAATACTAATCTCATTTAAATAAAAAATAACAAGATTTATTCATAACATTATCCATAATTTTTACTGCAGTTACATTAAATTTTACTTTGGTGACATCTATTCTAAATATATTCAATACACCCTGTATATAATTAGTAGTATTACAATACTATTCTCATTTAAATAAAAAATAACAAGATTTGTTCATAACATTAATCATAATTTTTTACTGCAGTTACATTAAATTTTACTTTGGTGACATCTATTCTAAATATATTCAATACACCCTGTATATAATTAGTAGTATTACAATACTATTCTCATTTAAATAAAAAATAACAAGATTTATTCATAACATTCACCATAATTTTTACTGCAGTTACATTAAATTTTACTTTGGTGACATCTATTCTAAATATATTCAATACACCCTGTATATAATTAGTAGTATTACAATACTAATCTCATTTAAATAAAAAATAACAAGATTTATTCATAACATTAACCATAATTTTTACTGCAGTTACATTAAATTTTAAATGGTGACATCTATTCTAAACATATTCAATACACCCTGTATATAATTAGTAGTATAACAATACTAATCTCATTTAAATAAAAAATAACAAGATTTATTCATAACATTCACCATAATTTTTACTGCAGTTACATTAAATTTTACTTTGGTGACATCTATTCTAAATATATTCAATACACCCTGTATATAATTAGTAGTATTACAATACTAATCTCATTTAAATAAAAAATAACAAGATTTATTCATAACATTAACCATAATTTTTACTGCAGTTACATTAAATTTTAAATGGTGACATCTATTCTAAACATATTCAATACACCCTGTATATAATTAGTAGTATTACAATACTAATCTCATTTAAGTAAAAAATTACAAGATTTATTCATAACATTAACCATAATTTTTACTGCAGTTACATTAAATTTTACTTTGGTGACATCTATTCTAAATATATTCAATACACCCTGTATATAATTAGTAGTATTACCATACTATTCTCATTTAAATAAAAAATAACAAGATTTATTCATAACATGAACCATAATTTTTACTGCAGTTACATTAAATTTTACTTTGGTGACATCTATTCTAAATATATTCAATACACCCTGTATATAATTAGTAGTATTACAATACTATTCTCATTTAAATAAAAAATAACAAGATTTATTCATAACATTAACCATAATTTTTACTGCAGTTACATTAAATTTTACTTTGGTGACATCTATTCTAAATACATTCAATACACCCTGTATATAATTAGTAGTATTACAATACTAATCTCATTTAAATAAAAAATAACAAGATTTATTCATAACATTAACTATAATTTTTACTGCAGTTACATTAAATTTTACTTTGGTGACATCTATTCTAAATATATTCAATACACCCTGTATATAATTAGTAGTATTACCATACTATTCTCATTTAAATAAAAAATAACAAGATTTATTCATAACATGAACCATAATTTTTACTGCAGTTACATTAAATTTTACTTTGGTGACATCTATTCTAAATATATTCAATACACCCTGTATATAATTAGTAGTATTACAATACTATTCTCATTTAAATAAAAAATAACAAGATTTATTCATAACATTAACCATAATTTTTACTGCAGTTACATTAAATTTTACTTTGGTGACATCTATTCTAAATATATTCAATACACCCTGTATATAATTAGTAGTATTACAATACTATTCTCATTTAAATAAAAAATAATAAGATTTATTCATAACATTAACCATAATTTTTACTGCAGTTACATTAAATTTTACTTTGGTGACATCTATTCTAAATATATTCAATACACCCTGTATATAATTAGTAGTATTACAATACTATTCTCATTTAAATAAAAAATAACAAGATTTATTCATAACATTAACCATAATTTTTACTGCAGTTACATTAAATTTTACTTTGGTGACATCTATTCTAAATATATTCAATACACCCTGTATATAATTAGTAGTATTACAATACTAATCTCATTTAAATAAAAAATAACAAGATTTATTCATAACATTAACCATAATTTTTACTGCAGTTACATTAAATTTTACTTTGGTGACATCTATTCTAAATATATTCAATACACCCTGTATATAATTAGTAGTATTACAATACTAATCTCATTTAAATAAAAAATAACAAGATTTAATCATAACATTCACAATAATTGCAATTGTTGTTGCATTAAATTCAAGTTCTGTGACATCTATTCTAAATATATTCAATACGCCCTGTATATATTTAGTAGTATTACAATACTATTCTCATTTAAATAAAAAATAACAAGATTTATTCATAACATTAACCATAATTTTTACTGCAGTTACATTAAATTTTACTTTGGTGACATCTATTCTAAATATATTCAATACACCCTGTATATAATTAGTAGTATTACAATACTAATCTCATTTAAATAAAAAATAACAAGATTTATTCATAACATTAACCATAATTTTTACAGCAGTTACATTAAATTTTACTTTGGTGACATCTATTCTAAATATATTCAATACACCCTGTATATAATTAGTAGTATTACAATACTAATCTCATTTAAATAAAAAATAACAAGATTTATTCATAACATTCACAATAATTGCAATTGTTGTTGCATTAAATTCAAGTTCTGTGACATCTATTCTAAATATATTCAATACACCCTGTATATAATTAGTAGTATTACAATACTATTCTCATTTAAATAAAAAATAACAAGATTTATTCATAACATTAACCATAATTTTTACTGCAGTTACATTATATTTTACTTTGGTGACAGCTATTCTAAATATATTCAATACATCCTATATATAATTAGTAGTATTACAATACTATTCTCATTTAAATAAAAAATAACAAGATTTATTCATAACATTAACCATAATTTTTACTGCAGTTACATTAAATTTTACTTTGGTGACATCTATTCTAAATATATTCAATACACCCTGTATATAATTAGTAGTATTACAATACTAATCTCATTTAAATAAAAAATAACAAGATTTATTCATAACATTCACCATAATTTTTACTGCAGTTACATTAAATTTTACTTTGGTGACATCTATTCTAAATATATTCAATACACCCTGTATATAATTAGTAGTATTACAATACTATTCTCATTTAAATAAAAAATAACAAGATTTATTCATAACATTCACCATAATTTTTACTGCAGTTACATTAAATTTTACTTTGGTGACATCTATTCTAAATATATTCAATACACCCTGTATATAATTAGTAGTATTACAATACTATTCTCATTTAAATAAAAAATAACAAGATTTATTCATAACATTCACCATAATTTTTACTGCAGTTACATTAAATTTTACTTTGGTGACATCTATTCTAAATATATTCAATACACCCTGTATATAATTAGTAGTATTACAATACTATTCTCATTTAAATAAAAAATAACAAGATTTATTCATAACATTCACCATAATTTTTACTGCAGTTACATTAAATTTTACTTTGGTGACATCTATTCTAAATATATTCAATACACCCTGTATATAATTAGTAGTATTACAATACTATTCTCATTTAAATAAAAAATAACAAGATTTATTCATAACATTCACCATAATTTTTACTGCAGTTACATTAAATTTTACTTTGGTGACATCTATTCTAAATATATTCAATACACCCTGTATATAATTAGTAGTATTACAATACTATTCTCATTTAAATAAAAAATAACAAGATTTATTCATAACATTCACCATAATTTTTACTGCAGTTACATTAAATTTTACTTTGGTGACATCTATTCTAAATATATTCAATACACCCTGTATATAATTAGTAGTATTACAATACTAATCTCATTTAAATAAAAAATAACAAGTTTTATTCATAACATTAACCATAATTTTTACTGCATTTACATTAAATTTTAAATGGTGACATCTATTCTAAACATATTCAATACACCCTGTATATAATTAGTAGTATTACAATACTAATCTCATTTAAATAAAAAATAACAAGATTTATTCATAACATTAACCATAATTTTTACTGCAGTTACATTAAATTTTACTTTGGTGACATCTATTCTAAATATATTCAATACACCCTGTATATAATTAGTAGTATTACAATACTATTCTCATTTAAATAAAAAATTACAAGATTTATTCATAACATTCAACATAATTTTTACTGCAGTTACATTAAATTTTACTTTGGTGACATCTATTCTAAATATATTCAATACACCCTGTATATAATTAGTAGTATTACAATACTAATCTCATTTAAATAAAAAATAACAAGATTTATTCATAACATTAACCATAATTTTTACTGCAGTTACATTAAATTTTACTTTGGTGACATCTATTCTAAATATATTCAATACACCCTGTATATAATTAGTAGTATTACCATACTATTCTCATTTAAATAAAAAATAACAAGATTTATTCATAACATGAACCATAATTTTTACTGCAGTTACATTAAATTTTACTTTGGTGACATCTATTCTAAATATATTCAATACACCCTGTATATAATTAGTAGTATTACAATACTATTCTCATTTAAATAAAAAATAACAAGATTTGTTCATAACATTAATCATAATTTTTACTGCAGTTACATTAAATTTTACTTTGGTGACATCTATTCTAAATATATTCAATACACCCTGTATATAATTAGTAGTATTACAATACTATTCTCATTTAAATAAAAAATAACAAGATTTATTCATAACATTAACCATAATTTTTACTGCAGTTACATTAAATTTTACTTTGGTGACATCTATTCTAAATATATTCAATACACCCTGTATATAATTAGTAGTATTACAATACTATTCTCATTTAAATAAAAAATAACAAGATTTATTCATAACATTAACCATAATTTTTACTGCAGTTACATTAAATTTTACTTTGGTGACATCTATTCTAAATATATTCAATACACCCTGTATATAATTAGTAGTATTACAATACTATTCTCATTTAAATAAAAAATAACAAGATTTATTCATAACATTAACCATCATTTTTACTGCAGTTACATTAAGTTTTACTTTGGTGACATCTATTCTAAATATATTCAATACACCCTGTATATAATTAGTAGTATTACAATACTAATCTCATTTAAATAAAAAATAACAAGATTTATTCATAACATTAACCATAATTTTTACTGCAGTTACATTAAATTTTACTTTGGTGACATCTATTCTAAATATATTCAATACACCCTGTATATAATTAGTAGTATTACCATACTATTCTCATTTAAATAAAAAATAACAAGATTTATTCATAACATGAACCATAATTTTTACTGCAGTTACATTAAATTTTACTTTGGTGACATCTATTCTAAATATATTCAATACACCCTGTATATAATTAGTAGTATTACAATACTATTCTCATTTAAATAAAAAATAACAAGATTTATTCATAACATTAACCATAATTTTTACTGCAGTTACATTAAATTTTACTTTGGTGACATCTATTCTAAATATATTCAATACACCCTGTATATAATTAGTAGTATTACAATACTATTCTCATTTAAATAAAAAATAAGATTTATTCATAACATTAACCATAATTTTTACTGCAGTTACATTAAATTTTACTTTGGTGACATCTATTCTAAATATATTCAATACACCCTGTATATAATTAGTAGTATTACAATACTATTCTCATTTAAATAAAAAATAACAAGATTTATTCATAACATTCACCATAATTTTTACTGCAGTTACATTAAATTTTACTTTGGTGACATCTATTCTAAATATATTCAATACACCCTGTATATAATTAGTAGTATTACAATACTAATCTCATTTAAATAAAAAATAACAAGTTTTATTCATAACATTAACCATAATTTTTACTGCATTTACATTAAATTTTAAATGGTGACATCTATTCTAAACATATTCAATACACCCTGTATATAATTAGTAGTATTACAATACTAATCTCATTTAAATAAAAAATAACAAGATTTATTCATAACATTAACCATAATTTTTACTGCAGTTACATTAAATTTTACTTTGGTGACATCTATTCTAAATATATTCAATACACCCTGTATATAATTAGTAGTATTACAATACTATTCTCATTTAAATAAAAAATAACAAGATTTATTCATAACATTCAACATAATTTTTACTGCAGTTACATTAAATTTTACTTTGGTGACATCTATTCTAAATATATTCAATACACCCTGTATATAATTAGTAGTATTACAATACTAATCTCATTTAAATAAAAAATAACAAGATTTATTCATAACATTCACCATAATTTTTACTGCAGTTACATTAAATTTTACTTTGGTGACATCTATTCTAAATATATTCAATACACCCTGTATATAATTAGTAGTATTACAATACTATTCTCATTTAAATAAAAAATAACAAGATTTATTCATAACATTCACCATAATTTTTACTGCAGTTACATTAAATTTTACTTTGGTGACATCTATTCTAAATATATTCAATACACCCTGTATATAATTAGTAGTATTACAATACTATTCTCATTTAAATAAAAAATAACAAGATTTATTCATAACATTCACCATAATTTTTACTGCAGTTACATTAAATTTTACTTTGGTGACATCTATTCTAAATATATTCAATACACCCTGTATATAATTAGTAGTATTACAATACTAATCTCATTTAAATAAAAAATAACAAGTTTTATTCATAACATTAACCATAATTTTTACTGCATTTACATTAAATTTTAAATGGTGACATCTATTCTAAACATATTCAATACACCCTGTATATAATTAGTAGTATTACAATACTAATCTCATTTAAATAAAAAATAACAAGATTTATTCATAACATTAACCATAATTTTTACTGCAGTTACATTAAATTTTACTTTGGTGACATCTATTCTAAATATATTCAATACACCCTGTATATAATTAGTAGTATTACCATACTATTCTCATTTAAATAAAAAATAACAAGATTTATTCATAACATGAACCATAATTTTTACTGCAGTTACATTAAATTTTACTTTGGTGACATCTATTCTAAATATATTCAAAACACCCTGTATATAATTAGTAGTATTACAATACTATTCTCATTTAAATAAAAAATAACAAGATTTATTCATAACATTCAACATAATTTTTACTGCAGTTACATTAAATTTTACTTTGGTGACATCTATTCTAAATATATTCAATACACCCTGTATATAATTAGTAGTATTACAATACTATTCTCATTTAAATAAAAAATAACAAGATTTATTCATAACATTAACCATAATTTTTACTGCAGTTACATTAAATTTTACTTTGGTGACATCTATTCTAAATATATTCAAAACACCCTGTATATAATTAGTAGTATTACAATACTATTCTCATTTAAATAAAAAATAACAAGATTTATTCATAACATTCAACATAATTTTTACTGCAGTTACATTAAATTTTACTTTGGTGACATCTATTCTAAATATATTCAATACACCCTGTATATAATTAGTAGTATTACAATACTATTCTCATTTAAATAAAAAATAACAAGATTTATTCATAACATGAACCATAATTTTTACTGCAGTTACATTAAATTTTACTTTGGTGACATCTATTCTAAATATATTCAATACACCCTGTATATAATTAGTAGTATTACAATACTATTCTCATTTAAATAAAAAATAACAAGATTTATTCATAACATTCAACATAATTTTTACTGCAGTTACATTAAATTTTACTTTGGTGACATCTATTCTAAATATATTCAATACACCCTGTATATAATTAGTAGTATTACAATACTAATCTCATTTAAATAAAAAATAACAAGATTTATTCATAACATTAACCATAATTTTTACTGCAGTTACATTAAATTTTACTTTGGTGACATCTATTCTAAATATATTCAATACACCCTGTATATAATTAGTAGTATTACCATACTATTCTCATTTAAATAAAAAATAACAAGATTTATTCATAACATGAACCATAATTTTTACTGCAGTTACATTAAATTTTACTTTGGTGACATCTATTCTAAATATATTCAAAACACCCTGTATATAATTAGTAGTATTACAATACTATTCTCATTTAAATAAAAAATAACAAGATTTATTCATAACATTCAACATAATTTTTACTGCAGTTACATTAAATTTTACTTTGGTGACATCTATTCTAAATATATTCAATACACCCTGTATATAATTAGTAGTATTACAATACTATTCTCATTTAAATAAAAAATAACAAGATTTATTCATAACATTAACCATAATTTTTACTGCAGTTACATTAAATTTTACTTTGGTGACATCTATTCTAAATATATTCAATACACCCTGTATATAATTAGTAGTATTACAATACTAATCTCATTTAAATAAAAAATAACAAGATTTATTCATAACATTCACAATAATTGCAATTGTTGTTGCATTAAATTCAAGTTCTGTGACATCTATTCTAAATATATTCAATACGCCCTGTATATATTTAGTAGTATTACAATACTAATCTCATTTAAATAAAAAATAACAAGATTTATTCATAACATCAACCATAATTTTTACTGCAGTTACATTAAATTTTACTTTGGTGACATCTATTCTAAATATATTCAATACACCCTGTATACAATTAGTAGTATTACAATATTATTCTCATTTAAATAAAAAATAACAAGATTTATTCATAACATTAACTATAATTTTTACTGCAGTTACATTAAATTTTACTTTGGTGACATCTATTCTAAATATATTCAATACACCCTGTATATAATTAGTAGTATTACAATACTATTCTCATTTAAATAAAAAATAACAAGATTTATTCATAACATTAACCATAATTTTTATTGCAGTTACATTAAATTTTACTTTGGTGACATCTATTCTAAATATATTCAATACACCCTGTATATAATTAGTAGTATTACAATACTATTCTCATTTAAATAAAAAATAACAAGATTTATTCATAACATTAACCATAATTTTTACTGCAGTTACATTAAATTTTACTTTGGTGACATCTATTCTAAATATATTCAATACACCCTGTATATAATTAGTAGTATTACAATACTATTCTCATTTAAATAAAAAATAAGATTTATTCATAACATTAACCATAATTTTTACTGCAGTTACATTAAATTTTACTTTGGTGACATCTATTCTAAATATATTCAATACACCCTGTATATAATTAGTAGTATTACAATACTATTCTCATTTAAATAAAAAATAACAAGATTTATTCATAACATTCACCATAATTTTTACTGCAGTTACATTAAATTTTACTTTGGTGACATCTATTCTAAATATATTCAATACACCCTGTATATAATTAGTAGTATTACAATACTAATCTCATTTAAATAAAAAATAACAAGTTTTATTCATAACATTAACCATAATTTTTACTGCATTTACATTAAATTTTAAATGGTGACATCTATTCTAAACATATTCAATACACCCTGTATATAATTAGTAGTATTACAATACTAATCTCATTTAAATAAAAAATAACAAGATTTATTCATAACATTAACCATAATTTTTACTGCAGTTACATTAAATTTTACTTTGGTGACATCTATTCTAAATATATTCAATACACCCTGTATATAATTAGTAGTATTACAATACTATTCTCATTTAAATAAAAAATAACAAGATTTATTCATAACATTCAACATAATTTTTACTGCAGTTACATTAAATTTTACTTTGGTGACATCTATTCTAAATATATTCAATACACCCTGTATATAATTAGTAGTATTACAATACTAATCTCATTTAAATAAAAAATAACAAGATTTATTCATAACATTCACCATAATTTTTACTGCAGTTACATTAAATTTTACTTTGGTGACATCTATTCTAAATATATTCAATACACCCTGTATATAATTAGTAGTATTACAATACTATTCTCATTTAAATAAAAAATAACAAGATTTATTCATAACATTCACCATAATTTTTACTGCAGTTACATTAAATTTTACTTTGGTGACATCTATTCTAAATATATTCAATACACCCTGTATATAATTAGTAGTATTACAATACTATTCTCATTTAAATAAAAAATAACAAGATTTATTCATAACATTCACCATAATTTTTACTGCAGTTACATTAAATTTTACTTTGGTGACATCTATTCTAAATATATTCAATACACCCTGTATATAATTAGTAGTATTACAATACTAATCTCATTTAAATAAAAAATAACAAGTTTTATTCATAACATTAACCATAATTTTTACTGCATTTACATTAAATTTTAAATGGTGACATCTATTCTAAACATATTCAATACACCCTGTATATAATTAGTAGTATTACAATACTAATCTCATTTAAATAAAAAATAACAAGATTTATTCATAACATTAACCATAATTTTTACTGCAGTTACATTAAATTTTACTTTGGTGACATCTATTCTAAATATATTCAATACACCCTGTATATAATTAGTAGTATTACAATACTATTCTCATTTAAATAAAAAATAACAAGATTTATTCATAACATTCAACATAATTTTTACTGCAGTTACATTAAATTTTACTTTGGTGACATCTATTCTAAATATATTCAATACACCCTGTATATAATTAGTAGTATTACAATACTAATCTCATTTAAATAAAAAATAACAAGATTTATTCATAACATTAACCATAATTTTTACTGCAGTTACATTAAATTTTACTTTGGTGACATCTATTCTAAATATATTCAATACACCCTGTATATAATTAGTAGTATTACCATACTATTCTCATTTAAATAAAAAATAACAAGATTTATTCATAACATGAACCATAATTTTTACTGCAGTTACATTAAATTTTACTTTGGTGACATCTATTCTAAATATATTCAATACACCCTGTATATAATTAGTAGTATTACAATACTATTCTCATTTAAATAAAAAATAACAAGATTTATTCATAACATTCAACATAATTTTTACTGCAGTTACATTAAATTTTACTTTGGTGACATCTATTCTAAATATATTCAATACACCCTGTATATAATTAGTAGTATTACAATACTATTCTCATTTAAATAAAAAATAACAAGATTTATTCATAACATTAACCATAATTTTTACTGCAGTTACATTAAATTTTACTTTGGTGACATCTATTCTAAATATATTCAATACACCCTGTATATAATTAGTAGTATTACAATACTATTCTCATTTAAATAAAAAATAACAAGATTTATTCATAACATTAACCATCATTTTTACTGCAGTTACATTAAGTTTTACTTTGGTGACATCTATTCTAAATATATTCAATACACCCTGTATATAATTAGTAGTATTACCATACTATTCTCATTTAAATAAAAAATAACAAGATTTATTCATAACATGAACCATAATTTTTACTGCAGTTACATTAAATTTTACTTTGGTGACATCTATTCTAAATATATTCAATACACCCTGTATATAATTAGTAGTATTACAATACTATTCTCATTTAAATAAAAAATAACAAGATTTATTCATAACATTCAACATAATTTTTACTGCAGTTACATTAAATTTTACTTTGGTGACATCTATTCTAAATATATTCAATACACCCTGTATATAATTAGTAGTATTACAATACTAATCTCATTTAAATAAAAAATAACAAGATTTATTCATAACATTCACAATAATTGCAATTGTTGTTGCATTAAATTCAAGTTCTGTGACATCTATTCTAAATATATTCAATACGCCCTGTATATATTTAGTAGTATTACAATACTAATCTCATTTAAATAAAAAATAACAAGATTTATTCATAACATCAACCATAATTTTTACTGCAGTTACATTAAATTTTACTTTGGTGACATCTATTCTAAATATATTCAATACACCCTGTATATAATTAGTAGTATTACAATATTATTCTCATTTAAATAAAAAATAACAAGATTTATTCATAACATTAACCATAATTTTTACTGCAGTTACATTAAATTTTACTTTGGTGACATCTATTCTAAATATATTCAATACACCCTGTATATAATTAGTAGTATTACCATACTATTCTCATTTAAATAAAAAATAACAAGATTTATTCATAACATGAACCATAATTTTTACTGCAGTTACATTAAATTTTACTTTGGTGACATCTATTCTAAATATATTCAATACACCCTGTATATAATTAGTAGTATTAAAATACTATTCTCATTTAAATAAAAAATAACAAGATTTATTCATAACATTAACCATAATTTTTACTGCAGTTACATTAAATTTTACTTTGGTGACATCTATTCTAAATATATTCAATACACCCTGTATATAATTAGTAGTATTACAATACTATTCTCATTTAAATAAAAAATAAGATTTATTCATAACATTAACCATAATTTTTACTGCAGTTACATTAAATTTTACTTTGGTGACATCTATTCTAAATATATTCAATACACCCTGTATATAATTAGTAGTATTACAATACTATTCTCATTTAAATAAAAAATAACAAGATTTATTCATAACATTAACCATAATTTTTACTGCAGTTACATTAAATTTTACTTTGGTGACATCTATTCTAAATATATTCAATACACCCTGTATATAATTAGTAGTATTACAATACTATTCTCATTTAAATAAAAAATAACAAGATTTATTCTTAACATTAACCATAATTTTTACTGCAGTTACATTAAATTTTACTTTGGTGACATCTATTCTAAATATATTCAATACACCCTGTATATAATTAGTAGTATTACCATACTATTCTCATTTAAATAAAAAATAACAAGATTTATTCATAACATGAACCATAATTTTTACTGCAGTTGCATTAAATTTTACTTTGGTGACATCTATTCTAAATATATTCAATACACCCTGTATATAATTAGTAGTATTACAATACTATTCTCATTTAAATAGAAAATAACAAGATTTATTCATAACATTAACCATAATTTTTACTGCAGTTACATTAAATTTTACTTTGGTGACATCTATTCTAAATATATTCAATACACCCTGTATATAATTAGTAGTATTACAATACTATTCTCATTTAAATAAAAAATAAGATTTATTCATAACATTAACCATAATTTTTACTGCAGTTACATTAAATTTTACTTTGGTGACATCTATTCTAAATATATTCAATACACCCTGTATATAATTAGTAGTATTACAATACTATTCTCATTTAAATAAAAAATAACAAGATTTATTCATAACATTAACCATAATTTTTACTGCAGTTACATTAAATTTTACTTTGGTGACATCTATTCTAAATATATTCAATACACCCTGTATATAATTAGTAGTATTACAATACTAATCTCATTTAAATAAAAAATAACAAGATTTATTCATAACATTCACAATAATTGCAATTGTTGTTGCATTAAATTCAAGTTCTGTGACAACTATTCTAAATATATTCAATACGCCCTGTATATATTTAGTAGTATTACAATACTAATCTCATTTAAATAAAAAATAACAAGATTTATTCATAACATTATCCATAATTTTTACTGCAGTTACATTAAATTTTACTTTGGTGACATCTATTCTAAATATATTCAATACACCCTGTATATAATTAGTAGTATTACAATACTATTCTCATTTAAATAAAAAATAACAAGATTTGTTCATAACATTAATCATAATTTTTTACTGCAGTTACATTAAATTTTACTTTGGTGACATCTATTCTAAATATATTCAATACACCCTGTATATAATTAGTAGTATTACAATACTAATCTCATTTAAATAAAAAATAACAAGATTTATTCATAACATTAACCATAATTTTTACTGCAGTTACATTAAATTTTAAATGGTGACATCTATTCTAAACATATTCAATACACCCTGTATATAATTAGTAGTATTACAATACTAATCTCATTTAAATAAAAAATAACAAGATTTATTCATAACATTCACCATAATTTTTACTGCAGTTACATTAAATTTTACTTTGGTGACATCTATTCTAAATATATTCAATACACCCTGTATATAATTAGTAGTATTACAATACTAATCTCATTTAAATAAAAAATAACAAGATTTATTCATAACATTAACCATAATTTTTACTGCAGTTACATTAAATTTTAAATGGTGACATCTATTCTAAACATATTCAATACACCCTGTATATAATTAGTAGTATTACAATACTAATCTCATTTAAGTAAAAAATTACAAGATTTATTCATAACATTAACCATAATTTTTACTGCAGTTACATTAAATTTTACTTTGGTGACATCTATTCTAAATATATTCAATACACCCTGTATATAATTAGTAGTATTACCATACTATTCTCATTTAAATAAAAAATAACAAGATTTATTCATAACATGAACCATAATTTTTACTGCAGTTACATTAAATTTTACTTTGGTGACATCTATTCTAAATATATTCAATACACCCTGTATATAATTAGTAGTATTACAATACTATTCTCATTTAAATAAAAAATAACAAGATTTATTCATAACATTAACCATAATTTTTACTGCAGTTACATTAAATTTTACTTTGGTGACATCTATTCTAAATATATTCAATACACCCTGTATATAATTAGTAGTATTACAATACTATTCTCATTTAAATAAAAAATAACAAGATTTATTCATAACATTAACCATAATTTTTACTGCAGTTACATTAAATTTTACTTTGGTGACATCTATTCTAAATACATTCAATACACCCTGTATATAATTAGTAGTATTACAATACTAATCTCATTTAAATAAAAAATAACAAGATTTATTCATAACATTAACTATAATTTTTACTGCAGTTACATTAAATTTTACTTTGGTGACATCTATTCTAAATATATTCAATACACCCTGTATATAATTAGTAGTATTACCATACTATTCTCATTTAAATAAAAAATAACAAGATTTATTCATAACATGAACCATAATTTTTACTGCAGTTACATTAAATTTTACTTTGGTGACATCTATTCTAAATATATTCAATACACCCTGTATATAATTAGTAGTATTACAATACTATTCTCATTTAAATAAAAAATAACAAGATTTATTCATAACATTAACCATAATTTTTACTGCAGTTACATTAAATTTTACTTTGGTGACATCTATTCTAAATATATTCAATACACCCTGTATATAATTAGTAGTATTACAATACTATTCTCATTTAAATAAAAAATAACAAGATTTATTCATAACATTAACCATAATTTTTACTGCAGTTACATTAAATTTTACTTTGGTGACATCTATTCTAAATATATTCAATACACCCTGTATATAATTAGTAGTATTACAATACTATTCTCATTTAAATAAAAAATAACAAGATTTATTCATAACATTAACCATAATTTTTACTGCAGTTACATTAAATTTTACTTTGGTGACATCTATTCTAAATATATTCAATACACCCTGTATATAATTAGTAGTATTACAATACTAATCTCATTTAAATAAAAAATAACAAGATTTATTCATAACATTAACCATAATTTTTACTGCAGTTACATTAAATTTTACTTTGGTGACATCTATTCTAAATATATTCAATACACCCTGTATATAATTAGTAGTATTACAATACTAATCTCATTTAAATAAAAAATAACAAGATTTAATCATAACATTCACAATAATTGCAATTGTTGTTGCATTAAATTCAAGTTCTGTGACATCTATTCTAAATATATTCAATACGCCCTGTATATATTTAGTAGTATTACAATACTATTCTCATTTAAATAAAAAATAACAAGATTTATTCATAACATTAACCATAATTTTTACTGCAGTTACATTAAATTTTACTTTGGTGACATCTATTCTAAATATATTCAATACACCCTGTATATAATTAGTAGTATTACAATACTAATCTCATTTAAATAAAAAATAACAAGATTTATTCATAACATTAACCATAATTTTTACAGCAGTTACATTAAATTTTACTTTGGTGACATCTATTCTAAATATATTCAATACACCCTGTATATAATTAGTAGTATTACAATACTAATCTCATTTAAATAAAAAATAACAAGATTTATTCATAACATTCACAATAATTGCAATTGTTGTTGCATTAAATTCAAGTTCTGTGACATCTATTCTAAATATATTCAATACACCCTGTATATAATTAGTAGTATTACAATACTATTCTCATTTAAATAAAAAATAACAAGATTTATTCATAACATTAACCATAATTTTTACTGCAGTTACATTATATTTTACTTTGGTGACAGCTATTCTAAATATATTCAATACATCCTATATATAATTAGTAGTATTACAATACTATTCTCATTCAAATAAAAAATAACAAGACTTATTCATAACATTAACCATAATTTTTACTGCAGTTACATTAAATTTTACTTTGGTGACATCTATTCTAAATATATTCAATACACCCTGTATATAATTAGTAGTATTACAATACTAATCTCATTTAAATAAAAAATAACAAGATTTATTCATAACATTCACCATAATTTTTACTGCAGTTACATTAAATTTTACTTTGGTGACATCTATTCTAAATATATTCAATACACCCTGTATATAATTAGTAGTATTACAATACTATTCTCATTTAAATAAAAAATAACAAGATTTATTCATAACATTCACCATAATTTTTACTGCAGTTACATTAAATTTTACTTTGGTGACATCTATTCTAAATATATTCAATACACCCTGTATATAATTAGTAGTATTACAATACTATTCTCATTTAAATAAAAAATAACAAGATTTATTCATAACATTCACCATAATTTTTACTGCAGTTACATTAAATTTTACTTTGGTGACATCTATTCTAAATATATTCAATACACCCTGTATATAATTAGTAGTATTACAATACTATTCTCATTTAAATAAAAAATAACAAGATTTATTCATAACATTCACCATAATTTTTACTGCAGTTACATTAAATTTTACTTTGGTGACATCTATTCTAAATATATTCAATACACCCTGTATATAATTAGTAGTATTACAATACTATTCTCATTTAAATAAAAAATAACAAGATTTATTCATAACATTCACCATAATTTTTACTGCAGTTACATTAAATTTTACTTTGGTGACATCTATTCTAAATATATTCAATACACCCTGTATATAATTAGTAGTATTACAATACTATTCTCATTTAAATAAAAAATAACAAGATTTATTCATAACATTCACCATAATTTTTACTGCAGTTACATTAAATTTTACTTTGGTGACATCTATTCTAAATATATTCAATACACCCTGTATATAATTAGTAGTATTACAATACTAATCTCATTTAAATAAAAAATAACAAGTTTTATTCATAACATTAACCATAATTTTTACTGCATTTACATTAAATTTTAAATGGTGACATCTATTCTAAACATATTCAATACACCCTGTATATAATTAGTAGTATTACAATACTAATCTCATTTAAATAAAAAATAACAAGATTTATTCATAACATTAACCATAATTTTTACTGCAGTTACATTAAATTTTACTTTGGTGACATCTATTCTAAATATATTCAATACACCCTGTATATAATTAGTAGTATTACAATACTATTCTCATTTAAATAAAAAATTACAAGATTTATTCATAACATTCAACATAATTTTTACTGCAGTTACATTAAATTTTACTTTGGTGACATCTATTCTAAATATATTCAATACACCCTGTATATAATTAGTAGTATTACAATACTAATCTCATTTAAATAAAAAATAACAAGATTTATTCATAACATTAACCATAATTTGTACTGCAGTTACATTAAATTTTACTTTGGTGACATCTATTCTAAATATATTCAATACACCCTGTATATAATTAGTAGTATTACCATACTATTCTCATTTAAATAAAAAATAACAAGATTTATTCATAACATGAACCATAATTTTTACTGCAGTTACATTAAATTTTACTTTGGTGACATCTATTCTAAATATATTCAATACACCCTGTATATAATTAGTAGTATTACAATACTATTCTCATTTAAATAAAAAATAACAAGATTTGTTCATAACATTAATCATAATTTTTACTGCAGTTACATTAAATTTTACTTTGGTGACATCTATTCTAAATATATTCAATACACCCTGTATATAATTAGTAGTATTACAATACTATTCTCATTTAAATAAAAAATAACAAGATTTATTCATAACATTAACCATAATTTTTACTGCAGTTACATTAAATTTTACTTTGGTGACATCTATTCTAAATATATTCAATACACCCTGTATATAATTAGTAGTATTACAATACTATTCTCATTTAAATAAAAAATAACAAGATTTATTCATAACATTAACCATAATTTTTACTGCAGTTACATTAAATTTTACTTTGGTGACATCTATTCTAAATATATTCAATACACCCTGTATATAATTAGTAGTATTACAATACTAATCTCATTTAAATAAAAAATAACAAGATTTATTCATAACATTAACCATAATTTTTACTGCAGTTACATTAAATTTTACTTTGGTGACATCTATTCTAAATATATTCAATACACCCTGTATATAATTAGTAGTATTACAATACTAATCTCATTTAAATAAAAAATAACAAGATTTAATCATAACATTCACAATAATTGCAATTGTTGTTGCATTAAATTCAAGTTCTGTGACATCTATTCTAAATATATTCAATACGCCCTGTATATATTTAGTAGTATTACAATACTATTCTCATTTAAATAAAAAATAACAAGATTTATTCATAACATTAACCATCATTTTTACTGCAGTTACATTAAGTTTTACTTTGGTGACATCTATTCTAAATATATTCAATACACCCTGTATATAATTAGTAGTATTACAATACTAATCTCATTTAAATAAAAAATAACAAGATTTATTCATAACATTAACCATAATTTTTACTGCAGTTACATTAAATTTTACTTTGGTGACATCTATTCTAAATATATTCAATACACCCTGTATATAATTAGTAGTATTACAATACTAATCTCATTTAAATAAAAAATAACAAGATTTATTCATAACATTCACAATAATTGCAATTGTTGTTGCATTAAATTCAAGTTCTGTGACATCTATTCTAAATATATTCAATACGCCCTGTATATATTTAGTAGTATTACAATACTAATCTCATTTAAATAAAAAATAACAAGATTTATTCATAACATCAACCATAATTTTTACTGCAGTTACATTAAATTTTACTTTGGTGACATCTATTCTAAATATATTCAATACACCCTGTATATAATTAGTAGTATTACAATATTATTCTCATTTAAATAAAAAATAACAAGATTTATTCATAACATTAACCATAATTTTTACTGCAGTTACATTAAATTTTACTTTGGTGACATCTATTCTAAATATATTCAATACACCCTGTATATAATTAGTAGTATTACCATACTATTCTCATTTAAATAAAAAATAACAAGATTTATTCATAACATGAACCATAATTTTTACTGCAGTTACATTAAATTTTACTTTGGTGACATCTATTCTAAATATATTCAATACACCCTGTATATAATTAGTAGTATTACAATACTATTCTCATTTAAATAAAAAATAACAAGATTTATTCATAACATTAACCATAATTTTTACTGCAGTTACATTAAATTTTACTTTGGTGACATCTATTCTAAATATATTCAATACACCCTGTATATAATTAGTAGTATTACAATACTATTCTCATTTAAATAAAAAATAAGATTTATTCATAACATTAACCATAATTTTTACTGCAGTTACATTAAATTTTACTTTGGTGACATCTATTCTAAATATATTCAATACACCCTGTATATAATTAGTAGTATTACAATACTATTCTCATTTAAATAAAAAATAACAAGATTTATTCATAACATTAACCATAATTTTTACTGCAGTTACATTAAATTTTACTTTGGTGACATCTATTCTAAATATATTCAATACACCCTGTATATAATTAGTAGTATTACAATACTATTCTCATTTAAATAAAAAATAAGATTTATTCATAACATTAACCATAATTTTTACTGCAGTTACATTAAATTTTACTTTGGTGACATCTATTCTAAATATATTCAATACACCCTGTATATAATTAGTAGTATTACAATACTATTCTCATTTAAATAAAAAATAAGATTTATTCATAACATTAACCATAATTTTTACTGCAGTTACATTAAATTTTACTTTGGTGACATCTATTCTAAATATATTCAATACACCCTGTATATAATTAGTAGTATTACAATACTATTCTCATTTAAATAAAAAATAACAAGATTTATTCATAACATTAACCATAATTTTTACTGCAGTTACATTAAATTTTACTTTGGTGACATCTATTCTAAATATATTCAATACACCCTGTATATAATTAGTAGTATTACAATACTATTCTCATTTAAATAAAAAATAACAAGATTTATTCATAACATTAACCATAATTTTTACTGCAGTTACATTAAATTTTACTTTGGTGACATCTATTCTAAATATATTCAATACACACTGTATATAATTAGTAGTATTACAATACTATTCTCATTTAAATAAAAAATAACAAGATTTATTCTTAACATTAACCATAATTTTTACTGCAGTTACATTAAATTTTACTTTGGTGACATCTATTCTAAATATATTCAATACACCCTGTATATAATTAGTAGTATTACAATACTATTCTCATTTAAATAAAAAATAACAAGATTTATTCATAACATTAACCATAATTTTTACTGCAGTTACATTAAATTTTACTTTGGTGACATCTATTCTAAATATATTCAATACACACTGTATATAATTAGTAGTATTACAATACTATTCTCATTTAAATAAAAAATAACAAGATTTATTCTTAACATTAACCATAATTTTTACTGCAGTTACATTAAATTTTACTTTGGTGACATCTATTCTAAATATATTCAATACACCCTGTATATAATTAGTAGTATTACAATACTATTCTCATTTAAATAAAAAATAACAAGATTTATTCATAACATTAACCATAATTTTTACTGCAGTTACATTAAATTTTACTTTGGTGACATCTATTCTAAATATATTCAATACACCCTGTATATAATTAGTAGTATTACAATACTATTCTCATTTAAATAAAAAATAAGATTTATTCATAACATTAACCATAATTTTTACTGCAGTTACATTAAATTTTACTTTGGTGACATCTATTCTAAATATATTCAATACACCCTGTATATAATTAGTAGTATTACAATACTATTCTCATTTAAATAAAAAATAACAAGATTTATTCATAACATTAACCATAATTTTTACTGCAGTTACATTAAATTTTACTTTGGTGACATCTATTCTAAATATATTCAATACACCCTGTATATAATTAGTAGTATTACAATACTAATCTCATTTAAATAAAAAATAACAAGTTTTATTCATAACATTAACCATAATTTTTACTGCATTTACATTAAATTTTAAATGGTGACATCTATTCTAAACATATTCAATACACCCTGTATATAATTAGTAGTATTACAATACTAATCTCATTTAAATAAAAAATAACAAGATTTATTCATAACATTAACCATAATTTTTACTGCAGTTACATTAAATTTTACTTTGGTGACATCTATTCTAAATATATTCAATACACCCTGTATATAATTAGTAGTATTACAATACTATTCTCATTTAAATAAAAAATAACAAGATTTATTCATAACATTAACCATAATTTTTACTGCAGTTACATTAAATTTTACTTTGGTGACATCTATTCTAAATATATTCAATACACCCTGTATATAATTAGTAGTATTACAATACTATTCTCATTTAAATAAAAAATAACAAGATTTATTCATAACATTAACCATAATTTTTACTGCAGTTACATTAAATTTTACTTTGGTGACATCTATTCTAAATATATTCAATACACCCTGTATATAATTAGTAGTATTACAATACTAATCTCATTTAAATAAAAAATAACAAGTTTTATTCATAACATTAACCATAATTTTTACTGCATTTACATTAAATTTTAAATGGTGACATCTATTCTAAACATATTCAATACACCCTGTATATAATTAGTAGTATTACAATACTAATCTCATTTAAATAAAAAATAACAAGATTTATTCATAACATTAACCATAATTTTTACTGCAGTTACATTAAATTTTACTTTGGTGACATCTATTCTAAATATATTCAATACACCCTGTATATAATTAGTAGTATTACAATACTATTCTCATTTAAATAAAAAATAACAAGATTTATTCATAACATTAACCATAATTTTTACTGCAGTTACATTAAATTTTACTTTGGTGACATCTATTCTAAATATATTCAATACACCCTGTATATAATTAGTAGTATTACCATACTATTCTCATTTAAATAAAAAATAACAAGATTTATTCATAACATGAACCATAATTTTTACTGCAGTTACATTAAATTTTACTTTGGTGACATCTATTCTAAATATATTCAATACACCCTGTATATAATTAGTAGTATTACAATACTATTCTCATTTAAATAAAAAATAACAAGATTTGTTCATAACATTAATCATAATTTTTACTGCAGTTACATTAAATTTTACTTTGGTGACATCTATTCTAAATATATTCAATACACCCTGTATATAATTAGTAGTATTACAATACTATTCTCATTTAAATAAAAAATAACAAGATTTATTCATAACATTAACCATAATTTTTACTGCAGTTACATTAAATTTTACTTTGGTGACATCTATTCTAAATATATTCAATACACCCTGTATATAATTAGTAGTATTACAATACTATTCTCATTTAAATAAAAAATAACAAGATTTATTCATAACATTAACCATAATTTTTACTGCAGTTACATTAAATTTTACTTTGGTGACATCTATTCTAAATATATTCAATACACCCTGTATATAATTAGTAGTATTACAATACTAATCTCATTTAAATAAAAAATAACAAGATTTATTCATAACATTAACCATAATTTTTACTGCAGTTACATTAAATTTTACTTTGGTGACATCTATTCTAAATATATTCAATACACCCTGTATATAATTAGTAGTATTACAATACTATTCTCATTTAAATAAAAAATAACAAGATTTATTCATAACATTAACCATAATTTTTACTGCAGTTACATTAAATTTTACTTTGGTGACATCTATTCTAAATATATTCAATACACCCTGTATATAATTAGTAGTATTACAATACTAATCTCATTTAAATAAAAAATAACAAGATTTAATCATAACATTCACAATAATTGCAATTGTTGTTGCATTAAATTCAAGTTCTGTGACATCTATTCTAAATATATTCAATACGCCCTGTATATATTTAGTAGTATTACAATACTATTCTCATTTAAATAAAAAATAACAAGATTTATTCATAACATTAACCATCATTTTTACTGCAGTTACATTAAGTTTTACTTTGGTGACATCTATTCTAAATATATTCAATACACCCTGTATATAATTAGTAGTATTACAATACTAATCTCATTTAAATAAAAAATAACAAGATTTATTCATAACATTAACCATAATTTTTACTGCAGTTACATTAAATTTTACTTTGGTGACATCTATTCTAAATATATTCAATACACCCTGTATATAATTAGTAGTATTACAATACTAATCTCATTTAAATAAAAAATAACAAGATTTATTCATAACATTCACAATAATTGCAATTGTTGTTGCATTAAATTCAAGTTCTGTGACATCTATTCTAAATATATTCAATACGCCCTGTATATATTTAGTAGTATTACAATACTAATCTCATTTAAATAAAAAATAACAAGATTTATTCATAACATCAACCATAATTTTTACTGCAGTTACATTAAATTTTACTTTGGTGACATCTATTCTAAATATATTCAATACACCCTGTATATAATTAGTAGTATTACAATATTATTCTCATTTAAATAAAAAATAACAAGATTTATTCATAACATTAACCATAATTTTTACTGCAGTTACATTAAATTTTACTTTGGTGACATCTATTCTAAATATATTCAATAAACCCTGTATATAATTAGTAGTATTACCATACTATTCTCATTTAAATAAAAAATAACAAGATTTATTCATAACATGAACCATAATTTTTACTGCAGTTACATTAAATTTTACTTTGGTGACATCTATTCTAAATATATTCAATACACCCTGTATATAATTAGTAGTATTACAATACTATTCTCATTTAAATAAAAAATAACAAGATTTATTCATAACATTAACCATAATTTTTACTGCAGTTACATTAAATTTTACTTTGGTGACATCTATTCTAAATATATTCAATACACCCTGTATATAATTAGTAGTATTACAATACTATTCTCATTTAAATAAAAAATAAGATTTATTCATAACATTAACCATAATTTTTACTGCAGTTACATTAAATTTTACTTTGGTGACATCTATTCTAAATATATTCAATACACCCTGTATATAATTAGTAGTATTACAATACTATTCTCATTTAAATAAAAAATAACAAGATTTATTCATAACATTAACCATAATTTTTACTGCAGTTACATTAAATTTTACTTTGGTGACATCTATTCTAAATATATTCAATACACCCTGTATATAATTAGTAGTATTACAATACTATTCTCATTTAAATAAAAAATAAGATTTATTCATAACATTAACCATAATTTTTACTGCAGTTACATTAAATTTTACTTTGGTGACATCTATTCTAAATATATTCAATACACACTGTATATAATTAGTAGTATTACAATACTATTCTCATTTAAATAAAAAATAACAAGATTTATTCTTAACATTAACCATAATTTTTACTGCAGTTACATTAAATTTTACTTTGGTGACATCTATTCTAAATATATTCAATACACCCTGTATATAATTAGTAGTATTACCATACTATTCTCATTTAAATAAAAAATAACAAGATTTATTCATAACATGAACCATAATTTTTACTGCAGTTACATTAAATTTTACTTTGGTGACATCTATTCTAAATATATTCAATACACCCTGTATATAATTAGTAGTATTACAATACTATTCTCATTTAAATAAAAAATAACAAGATTTATTCATAACATTAACCATAATTTTTACTGCAGTTACATTAAATTTTACTTTGGTGACATCTATTCTAAATATATTCAATACACCCTGTATATAATTAGTAGTATTACAATACTATTCTCATTTAAATAAAAAATAAGATTTATTCATAACATTAACCATAATTTTTACTGCAGTTACATTAAATTTTACTTTGGTGACATCTATTCTAAATATATTCAATACACCCTGTATATAATTAGTAGTATTACAATACTATTCTCATTTAAATAAAAAATAACAAGATTTATTCATAACATTAACCATAATTTTTACTGCAGTTACATTAAATTTTACTTTGGTGACATCTATTCTAAATATATTCAATACACCCTGTATATAATTAGTAGTATTACAATACTAATCTCATTTAAATAAAAAATAACAAGATTTATTCATAACATTCACAATAATTGCAATTGTTGTTGCATTAAATTCAAGTTCTGTGACAACTATTCTAACTATATTCAATACGCCCTGTATATATTTAGTAGTATTACAATACTAATCTCATTTAAATAAAAAATAACAAGATTTATTCATAACATCAACCATAATTTTTACTGCAGTTACATTAAATTTTACTTTGGTGACATCTATTCTAAATATATTCAATACACCCTGTATATAATTAGTAGTATTACAATATTATTCTCATTTAAATAAAAAATAACAAGATTTATTCATAACATTAACCATAATTTTTACTGCAGTTACATTAAATTTTACTTTGGTGACATCTATTCTAAATATATTCAATACACCCTGTATATAATTAGTAGTATTACCATACTATTCTCATTTAAATAAAAAATAAGATTTATTCATAACATTAACCATAATTTTTACTGCAGTTACATTAAATTTTACTTTGGTGACATCTATTCTAAATATATTCAATACACCCTGTATATAATTAGTAGTATTACAATACTATTCTCATTTAAATAAAAAATAACAAGATTTATTCATAACATTAACCATAATTTTTACTGCAGTTACATTAAATTTTACTTTGGTGACATCTATTCTAAATATATTCAATACACCCTGTATATAATTAGTAGTATTACAATACTATTCTCATTTAAATAAAAAATAAGATTTATTCATAACATTAACCATAATTTTTACTGCAGTTACATTAAATTTTACTTTGGTGACATCTATTCTAAATATATTCAATACACCCTGTATATAATTAGTAGTATTACAATACTATTCTCATTTAAATAAAAAATAACAAGATTTATTCATAACATTAACCATAATTTTTACTGCAGTTACATTAAATTTTACTTTGGTGACATCTATTCTAAATATATTCAATACACCCTGTATATAATTAGTAGTATTACAATACTATTCTCATTTAAATAAAAAATAAGATTTATTCATAACATTAACCATAATTTTTACTGCAGTTACATTAAATTTTACTTTGGTGACATCTATTCTAAATATATTCAATACACCCTGTATATAATTAGTAGTATTACAATACTATTCTCATTTAAATAAAAAATAACAAGATTTATTCATAACATTAACCATAATTTTTACTGCAGTTACATTAAATTTTACTTTGGTGACATCTATTCTAAATATATTCAATACACCCTGTATATAATTAGTAGTATTACAATACTATTCTCATTTAAATAAAAAATAAGATTTATTCATAACATTAACCATAATTTTTACTGCAGTTACATTAAATTTTACTTTGGTGACATCTATTCTAAATATATTCAATACACCCTGTATATAATTAGTAGTATTACAATACTATTCTCATTTAAATAAAAAATAAGATTTATTCATAACATTAACCATAATTTTTACTGCAGTTACATTAAATTTTACTTTGGTGACATCTATTCTAAATATATTCAATACACCCTGTATATAATTAGTAGTATTACAATACTATTCTCATTTAAATAAAAAATAAGATTTATTCATAACATTAACCATAATTTTTACTGCAGTTACATTAAATTTTACTTTGGTGACATCTATTCTAAATATATTCAATACACCCTGTATATAATTAGTAGTATTACAATACTATTCTCATTTAAATAAAAAATAAGATTTATTCATAACATTAACCATAATTTTTACTGCAGTTACATTAAATTTTACTTTGGTGACATCTATTCTAAATATATTCAATACACCCTGTATATAATTAGTAGTATTACAATACTATTCTCATTTAAATAAAAAATAAGATTTATTCATAACATTAACCATAATTTTTACTGCAGTTACATTAAATTTTACTTTGGTGACATCTATTCTAAATATATTCAATACACCCTGTATATAATTAGTAGTATTACAATACTATTCTCATTTAAATAAAAAATAACAAGATTTATTCATAACATTAACCATAATTTTTACTGCAGTTACATTAAATTTTACTTTGGTGACATCTATTCTAAATATATTCAATACACCCTGTATATAATTAGTAGTATTACAATACTATTCTCATTTAAATAAAAAATAACAAGATTTATTCATAACATTAACCATAATTTTTACTGCAGTTACATTAAATTTTACTTTGGTGACATCTATTCTAAATATATTCAATACACACTGTATATAATTAGTAGTATTACAATACTATTCTCATTTAAATAAAAAATAACAAGATTTATTCTTAACATTAACCATAATTTTTACTGCAGTTACATTAAATTTTACTTTGGTGACATCTATTCTAAATATATTCAATACACCCTGTATATAATTAGTAGTATTACCATACTATTCTCATTTAAATAAAAAATAACAAGATTTATTCATAACATGAACCATAATTTTTACTGCAGTTACATTAAATTTTACTTTGGTGACATCTATTCTAAATATATTCAATACACCCTGTATATAATTAGTAGTATTACAATACTATTCTCATTTAAATAAAAAATAACAAGATTTATTCATAACATTAACCATAATTTTTACTGCAGTTACATTAAATTTTACTTTGGTGACATCTATTCTAAATATATTCAATACACCCTGTATATAATTAGTAGTATTACAATACTATTCTCATTTAAATAAAAAATAAGATTTATTCATAACATTAACCATAATTTTTACTGCAGTTACATTAAATTTTACTTTGGTGACATCTATTCTAAATATATTCAATACACCCTGTATATAATTAGTAGTATTACAATACTATTCTCATTTAAATAAAAAATAAGATTTATTCATAACATTAACCATAATTTTTACTGCAGTTACATTAAATTTTACTTTGGTGACATCTATTCTAAATATATTCAATACACCCTGTATATAATTAGTAGTATTACAATACTAATCTCATTTAAATAAAAAATAACAAGTTTTATTCATAACATTAACCATAATTTTTACTGCATTTACATTAAATTTTAAATGGTGACATCTATTCTAAACATATTCAATACACCCTGTATATAATTAGTAGTATTACAATACTAATCTCATTTAAATAAAAAATAACAAGATTTATTCATAACATTAACCATAATTTTTACTGCAGTTACATTAAATTTTACTTTGGTGACATCTATTCTAAATATATTCAATACACCCTGTATATAATTAGTAGTATTACAATACTATTCTCATTTAAATAAAAAATTACAAGATTTATTCATAACATTCAACATAATTTTTACTGCAGTTACATTAAATTTTACTTTGGTGACATCTATTCTAAATATATTCAATACACCCTGTATATAATTAGTAGTATTACAATACTAATCTCATTTAAATAAAAAATAACAAGATTTATTCATAACATTAACCATAATTTTTACTGCAGTTACATTAAATTTTACTTTGGTGACATCTATTCTAAATATATTCAATACACCCTGTATATAATTAGTAGTATTACAATACTATTCTCATTTAAATAAAAAATAAGATTTATTCATAACATTAACCATAATTTTTACTGCAGTTACATTAAATTTTACTTTGGTGACATCTATTCTAAATATATTCAATACACCCTGTATATAATTAGTAGTATTACCATACTATTCTCATTTAAATAAAAAATAACAAGATTTATTCATAACATGAACCATAATTTTTACTGCAGTTACATTAAATTTTACTTTGGTGACATCTATTCTAAATATATTCAATACACCCTGTATATAATTAGTAGTATTACAATACTATTCTCATTTAAATAAAAAATAACAAGATTTGTTCATAACATTAATCATAATTTTTACTGCAGTTACATTAAATTTTACTTTGGTGACATCTATTCTAAATATATTCAATACACCCTGTATATAATTAGTAGTATTACAATACTATTCTCATTTAAATAAAAAATAACAAGATTTATTCATAACATTAACCATAATTTTTACTGCAGTTACATTAAATTTTACTTTGGTGACATCTATTCTAAATATATTCAATACACCCTGTATATAATTAGTAGTATTACAATACTATTCTCATTTAAATAAAAAATAACAAGATTTATTCATAACATTAACCATAATTTTTACTGCAGTTACATTAAATTTTACTTTGGTGACATCTATTCTAAATATATTCAATACACCCTGTATATAATTAGTAGTATTACAATACTAATCTCATTTAAATAAAAAATAACAAGATTTATTCATAACATTAACCATAATTTTTACTGCAGTTACATTAAATTTTACTTTGGTGACATCTATTCTAAATATATTCAATACACCCTGTATATAATTAGTAGTATTACAATACTATTCTCATTTAAATAAAAAATAACAAGATTTATTCATAACATTAACCATAATTTTTACTGCAGTTACATTAAATTTTACTTTGGTGACATCTATTCTAAATATATTCAATACACCCTGTATATAATTAGTAGTATTACAATACTAATCTCATTTAAATAAAAAATAACAAGATTTAATCATAACATTCACAATAATTGCAATTGTTGTTGCATTAAATTCAAGTTCTGTGACATCTATTCTAAATATATTCAATACGCCCTGTATATATTTAGTAGTATTACAATACTATTCTCATTTAAATAAAAAATAACAAGATTTATTCATAACATTAACCATCATTTTTACTGCAGTTACATTAAGTTTTACTTTGGTGACATCTATTCTAAATATATTCAATACACCCTGTATATAATTAGTAGTATTACAATACTAATCTCATTTAAATAAAAAATAACAAGATTTATTCATAACATTAACCATAATTTTTACTGCAGTTACATTAAATTTTACTTTGGTGACATCTATTCTAAATATATTCAATACACCCTGTATATAATTAGTAGTATTACAATACTAATCTCATTTAAATAAAAAATAACAAGATTTATTCATAACATTCACAATAATTGCAATTGTTGTTGCATTAAATTCAAGTTCTGTGACATCTATTCTAAATATATTCAATACGCCCTGTATATATTTAGTAGTATTACAATACTAATCTCATTTAAATAAAAAATAACAAGATTTATTCATAACATCAACCATAATTTTTACTGCAGTTACATTAAATTTTACTTTGGTGACATCTATTCTAAATATATTCAATACACCCTGTATATAATTAGTAGTATTACAATATTATTCTCATTTAAATAAAAAATAACAAGATTTATTCATAACATTAACCATAATTTTTACTGCAGTTACATTAAATTTTACTTTGGTGACATCTATTCTAAATATATTCAATAAACCCTGTATATAATTAGTAGTATTACCATACTATTCTCATTTAAATAAAAAATAACAAGATTTATTCATAACATGAACCATAATTTTTACTGCAGTTACATTAAATTTTACTTTGGTGACATCTATTCTAAATATATTCAATACACCCTGTATATAATTAGTAGTATTACAATACTATTCTCATTTAAATAAAAAATAACAAGATTTATTCATAACATTAACCATAATTTTTACTGCAGTTACATTAAATTTTACTTTGGTGACATCTATTCTAAATATATTCAATACACCCTGTATATAATTAGTAGTATTACAATACTATTCTCATTTAAATAAAAAATAAGATTTATTCATAACATTAACCATAATTTTTACTGCAGTTACATTAAATTTTACTTTGGTGACATCTATTCTAAATATATTCAATACACCCTGTATATAATTAGTAGTATTACAATACTATTCTCATTTAAATAAAAAATAACAAGATTTATTCATAACATTAACCATAATTTTTACTGCAGTTACATTAAATTTTACTTTGGTGACATCTATTCTAAATATATTCAATACACCCTGTATATAATTAGTAGTATTACAATACTATTCTCATTTAAATAAAAAATAAGATTTATTCATAACATTAACCATAATTTTTACTGCAGTTACATTAAATTTTACTTTGGTGACATCTATTCTAAATATATTCAATACACCCTGTATATAATTAGTAGTATTACAATACTATTCTCATTTAAATAAAAAATAAGATTTATTCATAACATTAACCATAATTTTTACTGCAGTTACATTAAATTTTACTTTGGTGACATCTATTCTAAATATATTCAATACACCCTGTATATAATTAGTAGTATTACAATACTATTCTCATTTAAATAAAAAATAACAAGATTTATTCTTAACATTAACCATAATTTTTACTGCAGTTACATTAAATTTTACTTTGGTGACATCTATTCTAAATATATTCAATACACCCTGTATATAATTAGTAGTATTACCATACTATTCTCATTTAAATAAAAAATAACAAGATTTATTCATAACATGAACCATAATTTTTACTGCAGTTACATTAAATTTTACTTTGGTGACATCTATTCTAAATATATTCAATACACCCTGTATATAATTAGTAGTATTACAATACTATTCTCATTTAAATAAAAAATAACAAGATTTATTCATAACATTAACCATAATTTTTACTGCAGTTACATTAAATTTTACTTTGGTGACATCTATTCTAAATATATTCAATACACCCTGTATATAATTAGTAGTATTACAATACTATTCTCATTTAAATAAAAAATAAGATTTATTCATAACATTAACCATAATTTTTACTGCAGTTACATTAAATTTTACTTTGGTGACATCTATTCTAAATATATTCAATACACCCTGTATATAATTAGTAGTATTACAATACTATTCTCATTTAAATAAAAAATAACAAGATTTATTCATAACATTAACCATAATTTTTACTGCAGTTACATTAAATTTTACTTTGGTGACATCTATTCTAAATATATTCAATACACCCTGTATATAATTAGTAGTATTACAATACTAATCTCATTTAAATAAAAAATAACAAGATTTATTCATAACATTCACAATAATTGCAATTGTTGTTGCATTAAATTCAAGTTCTGTGACAACTATTCTAACTATATTCAATACGCCCTGTATATATTTAGTAGTATTACAATACTAATCTCATTTAAATAAAAAATAACAAGATTTATTCATAACATTATCCATAATTTTTACTGCAGTTACATTAAATTTTACTTTGGTGACATCTATTCTAAATATATTCAATACACCCTGTATATAATTAGTAGTATTACAATACTATTCTCATTTAAATAAAAAATAACAAGATTTGTTCATAACATTAATCATAATTTTTTACTGCAGTTACATTAAATTTTACTTTGGTGACATCTATTCTAAATATATTCAATACACCCTGTATATAATTAGTAGTATTACAATACTATTCTCATTTAAATAAAAAATAACAAGATTTATTCATAACATTCACCATAATTTTTACTGCAGTTACATTAAATTTTACTTTGGTGACATCTATTCTAAATATATTCAATACACCCTGTATATAATTAGTAGTATTACAATACTAATCTCATTTAAATAAAAAATAACAAGATTTATTCATAACATTAACCATAATTTTTACTGCAGTTACATTAAATTTTAAATGGTGACATCTATTCTAAACATATTCAATACACCCTGTATATAATTAGTAGTATTACAATACTAATCTCATTTAAATAAAAAATAACAAGATTTATTCATAACATTCACCATAATTTTTACTGCAGTTACATTAAATTTTACTTTGGTGACATCTATTCTAAATATATTCAATACACCCTGTATATAATTAGTAGTATTACAATACTAATCTCATTTAAATAAAAAATAACAAGATTTATTCATAACATTAACCATAATTTTTACTGCAGTTACATTAAATTTTAAATGGTGACATCTATTCTAAACATATTCAATACACCCTGTATATAATTAGTAGTATTACAATACTAATCTCATTTAAGTAAAAAATTACAAGATTTATTCATAACATTAACCATAATTTTTACTGCAGTTACATTAAATTTTACTTTGGTGATATCTATTCTAAATACATTCAATACACCCTGTATATAATTAGTAGTATTACAATACTAATCTCATTTAAATAAAAAATAACAAGATTTATTCATAACATTAACTATAATTTTTACTGCAGTTACATTAAATTTTACTTTGGTGACATCTATTCTAAATATATTCAATACACTCTGTATATAATTAGTAGTATTACCATACTATTCTCATTTAAATAAAAAATAACAAGATTTATTCATAACATGAACCATAATTTTTACTGCAGTTACATTAAATTTTACTTTGGTGACATCTATTCTAAATATATTCAATACACCCTGTATATAATTAGTAGTATTACAATACTATTCTCATTTAAATAAAAAATAACAAGATTTATTCATAACATTAACCATAATTTTTACTGCAGTTACATTAAATTTTACTTTGGTGACATCTATTCTAAATATATTCAATACACCCTGTATATAATTAGTAGTATTACAATACTAATCTCATTTAAATAAAAAATAACAAGATTTAATCATAACATTCACAATAATTGCAATTGTTGTTGCATTAAATTCAAGTTCTGTGACATCTATTCTAAATATATTCAATACGCCCTGTATATATTTAGTAGTATTACAATACTATTCTCATTTAAATAAAAAATAACAAGATTTATTCATAACATTAACCATAATTTTTACTGCAGTTACATTAAATTTTACTTTGGTGACATCTATTCTAAATATATTCAATACACCCTGTATATAATTAGTAGTATTACAATACTATTCTCATTTAAATAAAAAATAAGATTTATTCATAACATTAACCATAATTTTTACTGCAGTTACATTAAATTTTACTTTGGTGACATCTATTCTAAATATATTCAATACACCCTGTATATAATTAGTAGTATTACAATACTAATCTCATTTAAATAAAAAATAACAAGATTTATTCATAACATTAACCATAATTTTTACTGCAGTTACATTATATTTTACTTTGGTGACATCTATTCTAAATATATTCAATACACCCTGTATATAATTAGTAGTATTACAATACTAATCTCATTTAAATAAAAAATAACAAGATTTATTCATAACATTCACAATAATTGCAATTGTTGTTGCATTAAATTCAAGTTCTGTGACATCTATTCTAAATATATTCAATACGCCCTGTATATATTTAGTAGTATTACAATACTAATCTCATTTAAGTAAAAAATTACAAGATTTATTCATAACATTAACCATAATTTTTACTGCAGTTACATTAAATTTTACTTTGGTGACATCTATTCTAAATACATTCAATACACCCTGTATATAATTAGTAGTATTACAATACTAATCTCATTTAAATAAAAAATAACAAGATTTATTCATAACATTAACTATAATTTTTACTGCAGTTACATTAAATTTTACTTTGGTGACATCTATTCTAAATATATTCAATACACCCTGTATATAATTAGTAGTATTACCATACTATTCTCATTTAAATAAAAAATAACAAGATTTATTCATAACATGAACCATAATTTTTACTGCAGTTACATTAAATTTTACTTTGGTGACATCTATTCTAAATATATTCAATACACCCTGTATATAATTAGTAGTATTACAATACTATTCTCATTTAAATAAAAAATAACAAGATTTATTCATAACATTAACCATAATTTTTACTGCAGTTACATTAAATTTTACTTTGGTGACATCTATTCTAAATATATTCAATACACCCTGTATATAATTAGTAGTATTACAATACTATTCTCATTTAAATAAAAAATAACAAGATTTATTCATAACATTAACCATAATTTTTACAGCAGTTACATTAAATTTTACTTTGGTGACATCTATTCTAAATATATTCAATACACCCTGTATATAATTAGTAGTATTACAATACTAATCTCATTTAAATAAAAAATAACAAGATTTATTCATAACATTCACAATAATTGCAATTGTTGTTGCATTAAATTCAAGTTCTGTGACATCTATTCTAAATATATTCAATACACCCTGTATATAATTAGTAGTATTACAATACTATTCTCATTTAAATAAAAAATAACAAGATTTATTCATAACATTAACCATAATTTTTACTGCAGTTACATTATATTTTACTTTGGTGACAGCTATTCTAAATATATTCAATACATCCTATATATAATTAGTAGTATTACAATACTATTCTCATTTAAATAAAAAATAACAAGATTTATTCATAACATTAACCATAATTTTTACTGCAGTTACATTAAATTTTACTTTGGTGACATCTATTCTAAATATATTCAATACACCCTGTATATAATTAGTAGTATTACAATACTAATCTCATTTAAATAAAAAATAACAAGATTTATTCATAACATTAACCATAATTTTTACTGCAGTTACATTATATTTTACTTTGGTGACAGCTATTCTAAATATATTCAATACATCCTATATATAATTAGTAGTATTACAATACTATTCTCATTTAAATAAAAAATAACAAGATTTATTCATAACATTCACAATAATTGCAATTGTTGTTGCATTAAATTCAAGTTCTGTGACATCTATTCTAAATATATTCAATACGCCCTGTATATATTTAGTAGTATTACAATACTAATCTCATTTAAGTAAAAAATTACAAGATTTATTCATAACATTAACCATAATTTTTACTGCAGTTACATTAAATTTTACTTTGGTGACATCTATTCTAAATACATTCAATACACCCTGTATATAATTAGTAGTATTACAATACTAATCTCATTTAAATAAAAAATAACAAGATTTATTCATAACATTAACTATAATTTTTACTGCAGTTACATTAAATTTTACTTTGGTGACATCTATTCTAAATATATTCAATACACCCTGTATATAATTAGTAGTATTACCATACTATTCTCATTTAAATAAAAAATAACAAGATTTATTCATAACATGAACCATAATTTTTACTGCAGTTACATTAAATTTTACTTTGGTGACATCTATTCTAAATATATTCAATACACCCTGTATATAATTAGTAGTATTACAATACTATTCTCATTTAAATAAAAAATAACAAGATTTATTCATAACATTAACCATAATTTTTACTGCAGTTACATTAAATTTTACTTTGGTGACATCTATTCTAAATATATTCAATACACCCTGTATATAATTAGTAGTATTACAATACTATTCTCATTTAAATAAAAAATAACAAGATTTATTCATAACATTAACCATAATTTTTACTGCAGTTACATTAAATTTTACTTTGGTGACATCTATTCTAAATATATTCAATACACCCTGTATATAATTAGTAGTATTACAATACTATTCTCATTTAAATAAAAAATAACAAGATTTATTCATAACATTAACCATAATTTTTACTGCAGTTACATTAAATTTTACTTTGGTGACATCTATTCTAAATATATTCAATACACCCTGTATATAATTAGTAGTATTACAATACTAATCTCATTTAAATAAAAAATAACAAGATTTATTCATAACATTAACCATAATTTTTACAGCAGTTACATTAAATTTTACTTTGGTGACATCTATTCTAAATATATTCAATACACCCTGTATATAATTAGTAGTATTACAATACTAATCTCATTTAAATAAAAAATAACAAGATTTATTCATAACATTCACAATAATTGCAATTGTTGTTGCATTAAATTCAAGTTCTGTGACATCTATTCTAAATATATTCAATACACCCTGTATATAATTAGTAGTATTACAATACTATTCTCATTTAAATAAAAAATAACAAGATTTATTCATAACATTAACCATAATTTTTACTGCAGTTACATTATATTTTACTTTGGTGACAGCTATTCTAAATATATTCAATACATCCTATATATAATTAGTAGTATTACAATACTATTCTCATTTAAATAAAAAATAACAAGATTTATTCATAACATTAACCATAATTTTTACTGCAGTTACATTAAATTTTACTTTGGTGACATCTATTCTAAATATATTCAATACACCCTGTATATAATTAGTAGTATTACAATACTAATCTCATTTAAATAAAAAATAACAAGATTTATTCATAACATTCACCATAATTTTTACTGCAGTTACATTAAATTTTACTTTGGTGACATCTATTCTAAATATATTCAATACACCCTGTATATAATTAGTAGTATTACAATACTATTCTCATTTAAATAAAAAATAACAAGATTTATTCATAACATTCACCATAATTTTTACTGCAGTTACATTAAATTTTACTTTGGTGACATCTATTCTAAATATATTCAATACACCCTGTATATAATTAGTAGTATTACAATACTATTCTCATTTAAATAAAAAATAACAAGATTTATTCATAACATTCACCATAATTTTTACTGCAGTTACATTAAATTTTACTTTGGTGACATCTATTCTAAATATATTCAATACACCCTGTATATAATTAGTAGTATTACAATACTATTCTCATTTAAATAAAAAATAACAAGATTTATTCATAACATTCACCATAATTTTTACTGCAGTTACATTAAATTTTACTTTGGTGACATCTATTCTAAATATATTCAATACACCCTGTATATAATTAGTAGTATTACAATACTATTCTCATTTAAATAAAAAATAACAAGATTTATTCATAACATTCACCATAATTTTTACTGCAGTTACATTAAATTTTACTTTGGTGACATCTATTCTAAATATATTCAATACACCCTGTATATAATTAGTAGTATTACAATACTATTCTCATTTAAATAAAAAATAACAAGATTTATTCATAACATTCACCATAATTTTTACTGCAGTTACATTAAATTTTACTTTGGTGACATCTATTCTAAATATATTCAATACACCCTGTATATAATTAGTAGTATTACAATACTATTCTCATTTAAATAAAAAATAACAAGATTTGTTCATAACATTAATCATAATTTTTACTGCAGTTACATTAAATTTTACTTTGGTGACATCTATTCTAAATATATTCAATACACCCTGTATATAATTAGTAGTATTACAATACTATTCTCATTTAAATAAAAAATAACAAGATTTATTCATAACATTAACCATAATTTTTACTGCAGTTACATTAAATTTTACTTTGGTGACATCTATTCTAAATATATTCAATACACCCTGTATATAATTAGTAGTATTACAATACTATTCTCATTTAAATAAAAAATAACAAGATTTATTCATAACATTAACCATAATTTTTACTGCAGTTACATTAAATTTTACTTTGGTGACATCTATTCTAAATATATTCAATACACCCTGTATATAATTAGTAGTATTACAATACTATTCTCATTTAAATAAAAAATAACAAGATTTATTCATAACATTAACCATCATTTTTACTGCAGTTACATTAAGTTTTACTTTGGTGACATCTATTCTAAATATATTCAATACACCCTGTATATAATTAGTAGTATTACAATACTAATCTCATTTAAATAAAAAATAACAAGATTTATTCATAACATTAACCATAATTTTTACTGCAGTTACATTAAATTTTACTTTGGTGACATCTATTCTAAATATATTCAATACACCCTGTATATAATTAGTAGTATTACCATACTATTCTCATTTAAATAAAAAATAACAAGATTTATTCATAACATGAACCATAATTTTTACTGCAGTTACATTAAATTTTACTTTGGTGACATCTATTCTAAATATATTCAATACACCCTGTATATAATTAGTAGTATTACAATACTATTCTCATTTAAATAAAAAATAACAAGATTTATTCATAACATTAACCATAATTTTTACTGCAGTTACATTAAATTTTACTTTGGTGACATCTATTCTAAATATATTCAATACACCCTGTATATAATTAGTAGTATTACAATACTATTCTCATTTAAATAAAAAATAAGATTTATTCATAACATTAACCATAATTTTTACTGCAGTTACATTAAATTTTACTTTGGTGACATCTATTCTAAATATATTCAATACACCCTGTATATAATTAGTAGTATTACAATACTATTCTCATTTAAATAAAAAATAACAAGATTTATTCATAACATTAACCATAATTTTTACTGCAGTTACATTAAATTTTACTTTGGTGACATCTATTCTAAATATATTCAATACACCCTGTATATAATTAGTAGTATTACAATACTATTCTCATTTAAATAAAAAATAAGATTTATTCATAACATTAACCATAATTTTTACTGCAGTTACATTAAATTTTACTTTGGTGACATCTATTCTAAATATATTCAATACACACTGTATATAATTAGTAGTATTACAATACTATTCTCATTTAAATAAAAAATAACAAGATTTATTCTTAACATTAACCATAATTTTTACTGCAGTTACATTAAATTTTACTTTGGTGACATCTATTCTAAATATATTCAATACACCCTGTATATAATTAGTAGTATTACCATACTATTCTCATTTAAATAAAAAATAACAAGATTTATTCATAACATGAACCATAATTTTTACTGCAGTTACATTAAATTTTACTTTGGTGACATCTATTCTAAATATATTCAATACACCCTGTATATAATTAGTAGTATTACAATACTATTCTCATTTAAATAAAAAATAACAAGATTTATTCATAACATTAACCATAATTTTTACTGCAGTTACATTAAATTTTACTTTGGTGACATCTATTCTAAATATATTCAATACACCCTGTATATAATTAGTAGTATTACAATACTATTCTCATTTAAATAAAAAATAAGATTTATTCATAACATTAACCATAATTTTTACTGCAGTTACATTAAATTTTACTTTGGTGACATCTATTCTAAATATATTCAATACACCCTGTATATAATTAGTAGTATTACAATACTATTCTCATTTAAATAAAAAATAACAAGATTTATTCATAACATTCACCATAATTTTTACTGCAGTTACATTAAATTTTACTTTGGTGACATCTATTCTAAATATATTCAATACACCCTGTATATAATTAGTAGTATTACAATACTAATCTCATTTAAATAAAAAATAACAAGTTTTATTCATAACATTAACCATAATTTTTACTGCATTTACATTAAATTTTAAATGGTGACATCTATTCTAAACATATTCAATACACCCTGTATATAATTAGTAGTATTACAATACTAATCTCATTTAAATAAAAAATAACAAGATTTATTCATAACATTAACCATAATTTTTACTGCAGTTACATTAAATTTTACTTTGGTGACATCTATTCTAAATATATTCAATACACCCTGTATATAATTAGTAGTATTACAATACTATTCTCATTTAAATAAAAAATAACAAGATTTATTCATAACATTCACCATAATTTTTACTGCAGTTACATTAAATTTTACTTTGGTGACATCTATTCTAAATATATTCAATACACCCTGTATATAATTAGTAGTATTACAATACTAATCTCATTTAAATAAAAAATAACAAGTTTTATTCATAACATTAACCATAATTTTTACTGCATTTACATTAAATTTTAAATGGTGACATCTATTCTAAACATATTCAATACACCCTGTATATAATTAGTAGTATTACAATACTAATCTCATTTAAATAAAAAATAACAAGATTTATTCATAACATTAACCATAATTTTTACTGCAGTTACATTAAATTTTACTTTGGTGACATCTATTCTAAATATATTCAATACACCCTGTATATAATTAGTAGTATTACAATACTATTCTCATTTAAATAAAAAATAACAAGATTTATTCATAACATTCAACATAATTTTTACTGCAGTTACATTAAATTTTACTTTGGTGACATCTATTCTAAATATATTCAATACACCCTGTATATAATTAGTAGTATTACAATACTAATCTCATTTAAATAAAAAATAACAAGATTTATTCATAACATTAACCATAATTTTTACTGCAGTTACATTAAATTTTACTTTGGTGACATCTATTCTAAATATATTCAATACACCCTGTATATAATTAGTAGTATTACCATACTATTCTCATTTAAATAAAAAATAACAAGATTTATTCATAACATGAACCATAATTTTTACTGCAGTTACATTAAATTTTACTTTGGTGACATCTATTCTAAATATATTCAATACACCCTGTATATAATTAGTAGTATTACAATACTATTCTCATTTAAATAAAAAATAACAAGATTTATTCATAACATTCAACATAATTTTTACTGCAGTTACATTAAATTTTACTTTGGTGACATCTATTCTAAATATATTCAATACACCCTGTATATAATTAGTAGTATTACAATACTATTCTCATTTAAATAAAAAATAACAAGATTTATTCATAACATTAACCATAATTTTTACTGCAGTTACATTAAATTTTACTTTGGTGACATCTATTCTAAATATATTCAATACACCCTGTATATAATTAGTAGTATTACAATACTAATCTCATTTAAATAAAAAATAACAAGATTTATTCATAACATTCACAATAATTGCAATTGTTGTTGCATTAAATTCAAGTTCTGTGACATCTATTCTAAATATATTCAATACGCCCTGTATATATTTAGTAGTATTACAATACTAATCTCATTTAAATAAAAAATAACAAGATTTATTCATAACATCAACCATAATTTTTACTGCAGTTACATTAAATTTTACTTTGGTGACATCTATTCTAAATATATTCAATACACCCTGTATACAATTAGTAGTATTACAATATTATTCTCATTTAAATAAAAAATAACAAGATTTATTCATAACATTAACTATAATTTTTACTGCAGTTACATTAAATTTTACTTTGGTGACATCTATTCTAAATATATTCAATACACCCTGTATATAATTAGTAGTATTACAATACTATTCTCATTTAAATAAAAAATAACAAGATTTATTCATAACATTAACCATAATTTTTATTGCAGTTACATTAAATTTTACTTTGGTGACATCTATTCTAAATATATTCAATACACCCTGTATATAATTAGTAGTATTACAATACTATTCTCATTTAAATAAAAAATAACAAGATTTATTCATAACATTAACCATAATTTTTACTGCAGTTACATTAAATTTTACTTTGGTGACATCTATTCTAAATATATTCAATACACCCTGTATATAATTAGTAGTATTACAATACTATTCTCATTTAAATAAAAAATAAGATTTATTCATAACATTAACCATAATTTTTACTGCAGTTACATTAAATTTTACTTTGGTGACATCTATTCTAAATATATTCAATACACCCTGTATATAATTAGTAGTATTACAATACTATTCTCATTTAAATAAAAAATAACAAGATTTATTCATAACATTCACCATAATTTTTACTGCAGTTACATTAAATTTTACTTTGGTGACATCTATTCTAAATATATTCAATACACCCTGTATATAATTAGTAGTATTACAATACTAATCTCATTTAAATAAAAAATAACAAGTTTTATTCATAACATTAACCATAATTTTTACTGCATTTACATTAAATTTTAAATGGTGACATCTATTCTAAACATATTCAATACACCCTGTATATAATTAGTAGTATTACAATACTAATCTCATTTAAATAAAAAATAACAAGATTTATTCATAACATTAACCATAATTTTTACTGCAGTTACATTAAATTTTACTTTGGTGACATCTATTCTAAATATATTCAATACACCCTGTATATAATTAGTAGTATTACAATACTATTCTCATTTAAATAAAAAATAACAAGATTTATTCATAACATTCAACATAATTTTTACTGCAGTTACATTAAATTTTACTTTGGTGACATCTATTCTAAATATATTCAATACACCCTGTATATAATTAGTAGTATTACAATACTAATCTCATTTAAATAAAAAATAACAAGATTTATTCATAACATTCACCATAATTTTTACTGCAGTTACATTAAATTTTACTTTGGTGACATCTATTCTAAATATATTCAATACACCCTGTATATAATTAGTAGTATTACAATACTATTCTCATTTAAATAAAAAATAACAAGATTTATTCATAACATTCACCATAATTTTTACTGCAGTTACATTAAATTTTACTTTGGTGACATCTATTCTAAATATATTCAATACACCCTGTATATAATTAGTAGTATTACAATACTATTCTCATTTAAATAAAAAATAACAAGATTTATTCATAACATTCACCATAATTTTTACTGCAGTTACATTAAATTTTACTTTGGTGACATCTATTCTAAATATATTCAATACACCCTGTATATAATTAGTAGTATTACAATACTAATCTCATTTAAATAAAAAATAACAAGTTTTATTCATAACATTAACCATAATTTTTACTGCATTTACATTAAATTTTAAATGGTGACATCTATTCTAAACATATTCAATACACCCTGTATATAATTAGTAGTATTACAATACTAATCTCATTTAAATAAAAAATAACAAGATTTATTCATAACATTAACCATAATTTTTACTGCAGTTACATTAAATTTTACTTTGGTGACATCTATTCTAAATATATTCAATACACCCTGTATATAATTAGTAGTATTACAATACTATTCTCATTTAAATAAAAAATAACAAGATTTATTCATAACATTCAACATAATTTTTACTGCAGTTACATTAAATTTTACTTTGGTGACATCTATTCTAAATATATTCAATACACCCTGTATATAATTAGTAGTATTACAATACTAATCTCATTTAAATAAAAAATAACAAGATTTATTCATAACATTAACCATAATTTTTACTGCAGTTACATTAAATTTTACTTTGGTGACATCTATTCTAAATATATTCAATACACCCTGTATATAATTAGTAGTATTACAATACTAATCTCATTTAAATAAAAAATAACAAGATTTATTCATAACATTCACAATAATTGCAATTGTTGTTGCATTAAATTCAAGTTCTGTGACATCTATTCTAAATATATTCAATACGCCCTGTATATATTTAGTAGTATTACAATACTAATCTCATTTAAATAAAAAATAACAAGATTTATTCATAACATCAACCATAATTTTTACTGCAGTTACATTAAATTTTACTTTGGTGACATCTATTCTAAATATATTCAATACACCCTGTATATAATTAGTAGTATTACAATATTATTCTCATTTAAATAAAAAATAACAAGATTTATTCATAACATTAACCATAATTTTTACTGCAGTTACATTAAATTTTACTTTGGTGACATCTATTCTAAATATATTCAATACACCCTGTATATAATTAGTAGTATTACCATACTATTCTCATTTAAATAAAAAATAACAAGATTTATTCTTAACATTAACCATAATTTTTACTGCATTTACATTAAATTTTAAATGGTGACATCTATTCTAAACATATTCAATACACCCTGTATATAATTAGTAGTATTACAATACTATTCTCATTTAAATAAAAAATAACAAGATTTATTCATAACATTAACCATAATTTTTACTGCAGTTACATTAAATTTTACTTTGGTGACATCTATTCTAAATATATTCAATACACCCTGTATATAATTAGTAGTATTACAATACTATTCTCATTTAAATAAAAAATAAGATTTATTCATAACATTAACCATAATTTTTACTGCAGTTACATTAAATTTTACTTTGGTGACATCTATTCTAAATATATTCAATACACCCTGTATATAATTAGTAGTATTACAATACTATTCTCATTTAAATAAAAAATAACAAGATTTATTCATAACATTAACCATAATTTTTACTGCAGTTACATTAAATTTTACTTTGGTGACATCTATTCTAAATATATTCAATACACCCTGTATATAATTAGTAGTATTACAATACTATTCTCATTTAAATAAAAAATAAGATTTATTCATAACATTAACCATAATTTTTACTGCAGTTACATTAAATTTTACTTTGGTGACATCTATTCTAAATGTATTCAATACACACTGTATATAATTAGTAGTATTACAATACTATTCTCATTTAAATAAAAAATAACAAGATTTATTCTTAACATTAACCATAATTTTTACTGCAGTTACATTAAATTTTACTTTGGTGACATCTATTCTAAATATATTCAATACACCCTGTATATAATTAGTAGTATTACCATACTATTCTCATTTAAATAAAAAATAACAAGATTTATTCATAACATGAACCATAATTTTTACTGCAGTTACATTAAATTTTACTTTGGTGACATCTATTCTAAATATATTCAATACACCCTGTATATAATTAGTAGTATTACAATACTATTCTCATTTAAATAAAAAATAACAAGATTTATTCATAACATTAACCATAATTTTTACTGCAGTTACATTAAATTTTACTTTGGTGACATCTATTCTAAATATATTCAATACACCCTGTATATAATTAGTAGTATTACAATACTATTCTCATTTAAATAAAAAATAAGATTTATTCATAACATTAACCATAATTTTTACTGCAGTTACATTAAATTTTACTTTGGTGACATCTATTCTAAATATATTCAATACACCCTGTATATAATTAGTAGTATTACAATACTATTCTCATTTAAATAAAAAATAACAAGATTTATTCATAACATTAACCATAATTTTTACTGCAGTTACATTAAATTTTACTTTGGTGACATCTATTCTAAATATATTCAATACACCCTGTATATAATTAGTAGTATTACAATACTAATCTCATTTAAATAAAAAATAACAAGATTTATTCATAACATTCACAATAATTGCAATTGTTGTTGCATTAAATTCAAGTTCTGTGACAACTATTCTAAATATATTCAATACGCCCTGTATATATTTAGTAGTATTACAATACTAATCTCATTTAAATAAAAAATAACAAGATTTATTCATAACATTATCCATAATTTTTACTGCAGTTACATTAAATTTTACTTTGGTGACATCTATTCTAAATATATTCAATACACCCTGTATATAATTAGTAGTATTACAATACTATTCTCATTTAAATAAAAAATAACAAGATTTGTTCATAACATTAATCATAATTTTTTACTGCAGTTACATTAAATTTTACTTTGGTGACATCTATTCTAAATATATTCAATACACCCTGTATATAATTAGTAGTATTACAATACTATTCTCATTTAAATAAAAAATAACAAGATTTATTCATAACATTCACCATAATTTTTACTGCAGTTACATTAAATTTTACTTTGGTGACATCTATTCTAAATATATTCAATACACCCTGTATATAATTAGTAGTATTACAATACTAATCTCATTTAAATAAAAAATAACAAGATTTATTCATAACATTAACCATAATTTTTACTGCAGTTACATTAAATTTTAAATGGTGACATCTATTCTAAACATATTCAATACACCCTGTATATAATTAGTAGTATTACAATACTAATCTCATTTAAATAAAAAATAACAAGATTTATTCATAACATTCACCATAATTTTTACTGCAGTTACATTAAATTTTACTTTGGTGACATCTATTCTAAATATATTCAATACACCCTGTATATAATTAGTAGTATTACAATACTAATCTCATTTAAATAAAAAATAACAAGATTTATTCATAACATTAACCATAATTTTTACTGCAGTTACATTAAATTTTAAATGGTGACATCTATTCTAAACATATTCAATACACCCTGTATATAATTAGTAGTATTACAATACTAATCTCATTTAAGTAAAAAATTACAAGATTTATTCATAACATTAACCATAATTTTTACTGCAGTTACATTAAATTTTACTTTGGTGACATCTATTCTAAATACATTCAATACACCCTGTATATAATTAGTAGTATTACAATACTAATCTCATTTAAATAAAAAATAACAAGATTTATTCATAACATTAACTATAATTTTTACTGCAGTTACATTAAATTTTACTTTGGTGACATCTATTCTAAATATATTCAATACACCCTGTATATAATTAGTAGTATTACCATACTATTCTCATTTAAATAAAAAATAACAAGATTTATTCATAACATGAACCATAATTTTTACTGCAGTTACATTAAATTTTACTTTGGTGACATCTATTCTAAATATATTCAATACACCCTGTATATAATTAGTAGTATTACAATACTAATCTCATTTAAATAAAAAATAACAAGATTTATTCATAACATTAACCATAATTTTTACAGCAGTTACATTAAATTTTACTTTGGTGACATCTATTCTAAATATATTCAATACACCCTGTATATAATTAGTAGTATTACAATACTAATCTCATTTAAATAAAAAATAACAAGATTTATTCATAACATTCACAATAATTGCAATTGTTGTTGCATTAAATTCAAGTTCTGTGACATCTATTCTAAATATATTCAATACGCCCTGTATATATTTAGTAGTATTACAATACTATTCTCATTTAAATAAAAAATAACAAGATTTATTCATAACATTAACCATAATTTTTACTGCAGTTACATTACATTTTACTTTGGTGACATCTATTCTAAATATATTCAATACACCCTGTATATAATTAGTAGTATTACAATACTAATCTCATTTAAATAAAAAATAACAAGATTTATTCATAACATTAACCATAATTTTTACAGCAGTTACATTAAATTTTACTTTGGTGACATCTATTCTAAATATATTCAATACACCCTGTATATAATTAGTAGTATTACAATACTAATCTCATTTAAATAAAAAATAACAAGATTTATTCATAACATTCACAATAATTGCAATTGTTGTTGCATTAAATTCAAGTTCTGTGACATCTATTCTAAATATATTCAATACACCCTGTATATAATTAGTAGTATTACAATACTATTCTCATTTAAATAAAAAATAACAAGATTTATTCATAACATTAACCATAATTTTTACTGCAGTTACATTATATTTTACTTTGGTGACAGCTATTCTAAATATATTCAATACATCCTATATATAATTAGTAGTATTACAATACTATTCTCATTTAAATAAAAAATAACAAGATTTATTCATAACATTAACCATAATTTTTACTGCAGTTACATTAAATTTTACTTTGGTGACATCTATTCTAAATATATTCAATACACCCTGTATATAATTAGTAGTATTACAATACTAATCTCATTTAAATAAAAAATAACAAGATTTATTCATAACATTAACCATAATTTTTACTGCAGTTACATTAAATTTTACTTTGGTGACATCTATTCTAAATATATTCAATACACCCTGTATATAATTAGTAGTATTACAATACTATTCTCATTTAAATAAAAAATAACAAGATTTATTCATAACATTCACCATAATTTTTACTGCAGTTACATTAAATTTTACTTTGGTGACATCTATTCTAAATATATTCAATACACCCTGTATATAATTAGTAGTATTACAATACTATTCTCATTTAAATAAAAAATAACAAGATTTATTCATAACATTCACCATAATTTTTACTGCAGTTACATTAAATTTTACTTTGGTGACATCTATTCTAAATATATTCAATACACCCTGTATATAATTAGTAGTATTACAATACTATTCTCATTTAAATAAAAAATAACAAGATTTATTCATAACATTCACCATAATTTTTACTGCAGTTACATTAAATTTTACTTTGGTGACATCTATTCTAAATATATTCAATACACCCTGTATATAATTAGTAGTATTACAATACTAATCTCATTTAAATAAAAAATAACAAGTTTTATTCATAACATTAACCATAATTTTTACTGCATTTACATTAAATTTTAAATGGTGACATCTATTCTAAACATATTCAATACACCCTGTATATAATTAGTAGTATTACAATACTAATCTCATTTAAATAAAAAATAACAAGATTTATTCATAACATTAACCATAATTTTTACTGCAGTTACATTAAATTTTACTTTGGTGACATCTATTCTAAATATATTCAATACACCCTGTATATAATTAGTAGTATTACAATACTATTCTCATTTAAATAAAAAATTACAAGATTTATTCATAACATTCAACATAATTTTTACTGCAGTTACATTAAATTTTACTTTGGTGACATCTATTCTAAATATATTCAATACACCCTGTATATAATTAGTAGTATTACAATACTAATCTCATTTAAATAAAAAATAACAAGATTTATTCATAACATTAACCATAATTTTTACTGCAGTTACATTAAATTTTACTTTGGTGACATCTATTCTAAATATATTCAATACACCCTGTATATAATTAGTAGTATTACCATACTATTCTCATTTAAATAAAAAATAACAAGATTTATTCATAACATGAACCATAATTTTTACTGCAGTTACATTAAATTTTACTTTGGTGACATCTATTCTAAATATATTCAATACACCCTGTATATAATTAGTAGTATTACAATACTATTCTCATTTAAATAAAAAATAACAAGATTTGTTCATAACATTAATCATAATTTTTACTGCAGTTACATTAAATTTTACTTTGGTGACATCTATTCTAAATATATTCAATACACCCTGTATATAATTAGTAGTATTACAATACTATTCTCATTTAAATAAAAAATAACAAGATTTATTCATAACATTAACCATAATTTTTACTGCAGTTACATTAAATTTTACTTTGGTGACATCTATTCTAAATATATTCAATACACCCTGTATATAATTAGTAGTATTACAATACTATTCTCATTTAAATAAAAAATAACAAGATTTATTCATAACATTAACCATAATTTTTACTGCAGTTACATTAAATTTTACTTTGGTGACATCTATTCTAAATATATTCAATACACCCTGTATATAATTAGTAGTATTACAATACTAATCTCATTTAAATAAAAAATAACAAGATTTATTCATAACATTAACCATAATTTTTACTGCAGTTACATTAAATTTTACTTTGGTGACATCTATTCTAAATATATTCAATACACCCTGTATATAATTAGTAGTATTACAATACTAATCTCATTTAAATAAAAAATAACAAGATTTAATCATAACATTCACAATAATTGCAATTGTTGTTGCATTAAATTCAAGTTCTGTGACATCTATTCTAAATATATTCAATACGCCCTGTATATATTTAGTAGTATTACAATACTATTCTCATTTAAATAAAAAATAACAAGATTTATTCATAACATTAACCATCATTTTTACTGCAGTTACATTAAGTTTTACTTTGGTGACATCTATTCTAAATATATTCAATACACCCTGTATATAATTAGTAGTATTACAATACTAATCTCATTTAAATAAAAAATAACAAGATTTATTCATAACATTAACCATAATTTTTACTGCAGTTACATTAAATTTTACTTTGGTGACATCTATTCTAAATATATTCAATACACCCTGTATATAATTAGTAGTATTACAATACTAATCTCATTTAAATAAAAAATAACAAGATTTATTCATAACATTCACAATAATTGCAATTGTTGTTGCATTAAATTCAAGTTCTGTGACATCTATTCTAAATATATTCAATACGCCCTGTATATATTTAGTAGTATTACAATACTAATCTCATTTAAATAAAAAATAACAAGATTTATTCATAACATCAACCATAATTTTTACTGCAGTTACATTAAATTTTACTTTGGTGACATCTATTCTAAATATATTCAATACACCCTGTATATAATTAGTAGTATTACAATACTATTCTCATTTAAATAAAAAATAACAAGATTTATTCATAACATTAACCATAATTTTTACTGCAGTTACATTAAATTTTACTTTGGTGACATCTATTCTAAATATATTCAATACACCCTGTATATAATTAGTAGTATTACAATACTATTCTCATTTAAATAAAAAATAAGATTTATTCATAACATTAACCATAATTTTTACTGCAGTTACATTAAATTTTACTTTGGTGACATCTATTCTAAATATATTCAATACACCCTGTATATAATTAGTAGTATTACAATACTATTCTCATTTAAATAAAAAATAACAAGATTTATTCATAACATTAACCATAATTTTTACTGCAGTTACATTAAATTTTACTTTGGTGACATCTATTCTAAATATATTCAATACACCCTGTATATAATTAGTAGTATTACAATACTATTCTCATTTAAATAAAAAATAAGATTTATTCATAACATTAACCATAATTTTTACTGCAGTTACATTAAATTTTACTTTGGTGACATCTATTCTAAATATATTCAATACACCCTGTATATAATTAGTAGTATTACAATACTATTCTCATTTAAATAAAAAATAACAAGATTTATTCATAACATTAACCATAATTTTTACTGCAGTTACATTAAATTTTACTTTGGTGACATCTATTCTAAATATATTCAATACACCCTGTATATAATTAGTAGTATTACAATACTATTCTCATTTAAATAAAAAATAAGATTTATTCATAACATTAACCATAATTTTTACTGCAGTTACATTAAATTTTACTTTGGTGACATCTATTCTAAATATATTCAATACACCCTGTATATAATTAGTAGTATTACAATACTATTCTCATTTAAATAAAAAATAACAAGATTTATTCATAACATTAACCATAATTTTTACTGCAGTTACATTAAATTTTACTTTGGTGACATCTATTCTAAATATATTCAATACACCCTGTATATAATTAGTAGTATTACAATACTATTCTCATTTAAATAAAAAATAAGATTTATTCATAACATTAACCATAATTTTTACTGCAGTTACATTAAATTTTACTTTGGTGACATCTATTCTAAATATATTCAATACACCCTGTATATAATTAGTAGTATTACCATACTATTCTCATTTAAATAAAAAATAACAAGATTTATTCATAACATGAACCATAATTTTTACTGCAGTTACATTAAATTTTACTTTGGTGACATCTATTCTAAATATATTCAATACACCCTGTATATAATTAGTAGTATTACAATACTATTCTCATTTAAATAAAAAATAACAAGATTTATTCATAACATTAACCATAATTTTTACTGCAGTTACATTAAATTTTACTTTGGTGACATCTATTCTAAATATATTCAATACACCCTGTATATAATTAGTAGTATTACAATACTATTCTCATTTAAATAAAAAATAAGATTTATTCATAACATTAACCATAATTTTTACTGCAGTTACATTAAATTTTACTTTGGTGACATCTATTCTAAATATATTCAATACACCCTGTATATAATTAGTAGTATTACAATACTATTCTCATTTAAATAAAAAATAACAAGATTTATTCATAACATTAACCATAATTTTTACTGCAGTTACATTAAATTTTACTTTGGTGACATCTATTCTAAATATATTCAATACACCCTGTATATAATTAGTAGTATTACAATACTATTCTCATTTAAATAAAAAATAAGATTTATTCATAACATTAACCATAATTTTTACTGCAGTTACATTAAATTTTACTTTGGTGACATCTATTCTAAATATATTCAATACACCCTGTATATAATTAGTAGTATTACAATACTATTCTCATTTAAATAAAAAATAAGATTTATTCATAACATTAACCATAATTTTTACTGCAGTTACATTAAATTTTACTTTGGTGACATCTATTCTAAATATATTCAATACACCCTGTATATAATTAGTAGTATTACAATACTATTCTCATTTAAATAAAAAATAACAAGATTTATTCATAACATTAACCATAATTTTTACTGCAGTTACATTAAATTTTACTTTGGTGACATCTATTCTAAATATATTCAATACACCCTGTATATAATTAGTAGTATTACAATACTATTCTCATTTAAATAAAAAATAACAAGATTTATTCATAACATTAACCATAATTTTTACTGCAGTTACATTAAATTTTACTTTGGTGACATCTATTCTAAATATATTCAATACACACTGTATATAATTAGTAGTATTACAATACTATTCTCATTTAAATAAAAAATAACAAGATTTATTCTTAACATTAACCATAATTTTTACTGCAGTTACATTAAATTTTACTTTGGTGACATCTATTCTAAATATATTCAATACACCCTGTATATAATTAGTAGTATTACCATACTATTCTCATTTAAATAAAAAATAACAAGATTTATTCATAACATGAACCATAATTTTTACTGCAGTTACATTAAATTTTACTTTGGTGACATCTATTCTAAATATATTCGATACACCCTGTATATAATTAGTAGTATTACAATACTATTCTCATTTAAATAAAAAATAACAAGATTTATTCATAACATTAACCATAATTTTTACTGCAGTTACATTAAATTTTACTTTGGTGACATCTATTCTAAATATATTCAATACACCCTGTATATAATTAGTAGTATTACAATACTATTCTCATTTAAATAAAAAATAAGATTTATTCATAACATTAACCATAATTTTTACTGCAGTTACATTAAATTTTACTTTGGTGACATCTATTCTAAATATATTCAATACACCCTGTATATAATTAGTAGTATTACAATACTATTCTCATTTAAATAAAAAATAACAAGATTTATTCATAACATTAACCATAATTTTTACTGCAGTTACATTAAATTTTACTTTGGTGACATCTATTCTAAATATATTCAATACACCCTGTATATAATTAGTAGTATTACAATACTAATCTCATTTAAATAAAAAATAACAAGTTTTATTCATAACATTAACCATAATTTTTACTGCATTTACATTAAATTTTAAATGGTGACATCTATTCTAAACATATTCAATACACCCTGTATATAATTAGTAGTATTACAATACTAATCTCATTTAAATAAAAAATAACAAGATTTATTCATAACATTAACCATAATTTTTACTGCAGTTACATTAAATTTTACTTTGGTGACATCTATTCTAAATATATTCAATACACCCTGTATATAATTAGTAGTATTACAATACTATTCTCATTTAAATAAAAAATTACAAGATTTATTCATAACATTCAACATAATTTTTACTGCAGTTACATTAAATTTTACTTTGGTGACATCTATTCTAAATATATTCAATACACCCTGTATATAATTAGTAGTATTACAATACTAATCTCATTTAAATAAAAAATAACAAGATTTATTCATAACATTAACCATAATTTTGACTGCAGTTACATGAAATTTTACTTTGGTGACATCTATTCTAAATATATTCAATACACCCTGTATATAATTAGTAGTATTACCATACTATTCTCATTTAAATAAAAAATAACAAGATTTATTCATAACATGAACCATAATTTTTACTGCAGTTACATTAAATTTTACTTTGGTGACATCTATTCTAAATATATTCAATACACCCTGTATATAATTAGTAGTATTACAATACTATTCTCATTTAAATAAAAAATAACAAGATTTGTTCATAACATTATTAACCATAATTTTTACTGCAGTTACATTAAATTTTACTTGGTGACATCTATTCTAAATATATTCAATACACGCTGTATATAATTAGTAGTATTACAATACTAATCTCATTAAGTAAAAAATTACAAGATTTATTCATAACATTAACCATAATTTTTACTGCAGTTACATTAAATTTTACTTTGGTGACATCTATTCTAAATATATTCAATACACCCTGTATATAATTAGTAGTATTACATTACTATTCTCATTTAAATAAAAAATAACAAGATTTATTCATAACATAACCATTATTTTTACTGCAGTTACATTAAATTTTACTTTGGTGACATCTATTCTAAATATATTCAATACACGCTGTATATAATTATTAGTATTACAATACTATTCTCATTTAAATAAAAAATAACAAGATTTATTCATAACATTAACCATAATTTTTACTGCAGTTACATTAAATTTTACTTTGGTGACATCTATTCTAAATATATTCAATACACCCTATATATAATTAGTAGTATTACAATACTAATCTCATTTAAATAAAAAATTAGATTTATTCATAACATTAACCATAATTTTTACTGCAGTTACATTAAATTGTACTTTGGTGACATCTATTCTAAATATATTCAATACACCCTATATATAATTAGTAGTATTACAATACTAATGTCATTTAAATAAAAAATAACAAGATATATTCATAACATTAACCATAATTTTACTGCAGTTACATTAAATTTTCTTTGGTGACATCTATTCTAAATATATTCAATACCTGCTGTATATAATTATTAGTATTACAATACTAATCTCATTTAAATAAAAAATAACAAGATTTATTCATAACATTAACCATAATTTTTACTGCAGTTACATTAAATTTTACTTTGGTGACATCTATTCTAAATATATTCAATACACCCTTATATAATTAGTAGTATTACAATACTAATCTCATTTAAATAAAAAATTAGATTTATTCATAACATTAACCATAATTTTTACTGCAGTTACATTAAATTTTACTTTGGTGACATCTATTCTAAATATATTCAATACACCCTGTATATAATTAGTAGTATTACAATACTATTCTCATTTAAATAAAAAATAACAAGATATATTCATAACATTAACCATAATTTTTACTGCAGTTACATTAAATTTTACTTTGGTGACATCTATTCTAAATATATTCAATACACCCTATATATAATTAGTAGTATCTACAATACGAATCTCAATTAAATAAAAAATAACAAGATATATTCATAACATTAACCATAATTTTACTGCAGTTACATTAAATTTTACTTTGGTGACATCTATTCTAAATATATTCAATACACCCTGTATATAATTAGTAGTATTACATTACTATTCTCATTTAAATAAAAAATAACAAGATTTATTCATAACATTAACCATAATTTTTACTGCAGTTACATTAAATTTTACTTTGGTGACATCTATTCTAAATATATTCCAATACACCCTGTATATAATTAGTAGTATTACAATACTATTCTCATTTAAATAAAAAATAACAAAGATTATTCATAACATTCACAATAATTGCAATTGTTGTTGCATTAAATTCAAGTTCTGTGACATCTATTCTAAATATATTCAATAAGCTCTGTATATATTTAGTAGTATTACAATACTAATGTCATTTAAATAAAAAATAACAAGATTTATTCATAACATTAACCATAATTTTTACTGCAGTTACATTAAATTTTACTTTGGTGACATCTATTCTAAATATATTCAATACACCCTGTATATAATTAGTAGTATTACAATACTAATCTCATTTAAGTAAAAAATTACAAGATTTATTCATAACATTAACCATAATTTTTACTGCAGTTACATTAAATTTTACTTTGGTGACATCTATTCTAAATATATTCAATACACGCTGTATATAATTAGTAGTATTACAATACTAATCTCATTTAAGTAAAAAATTACAAGATTTATTCATAACATTAACCATAATTTTTACTGCAGTTACATTAAATTTTACTTTGGTGACATCTATTCTAAATATATTCAATACACCCTGTATATAATTAGTAGTATTACATTACTATTCTCATTTAAATAAAAAATAACAAGATTTATTCATAACATTAACCATAATTTTTACTGCAGTTACATTAAATTTTACTTTGGTGACATCTATTCTAAATATATTCAATACACCCTGTATATAATTAGTAGTATTACAATACTATTCTCATTTAAATAAAAAATAACAAGATTTATTCATAACATTCACAATAATTGCAATTGTTGTTGCATTAAATTCAAGTTCTGTGACATCTATTCTAAATATATTCAATAAGCTCTGTATATATTTAGTAGTATTACAATACTAATGTCATTTAAATAAAAAATAACAAGATTTATTCATAACATTAACCATAATTTTTACTGCAGTTACATTAAATTTTACTTTGGTGACATCTATTCTAAATATATTCAATACACCCTGTATATAATTAGTAGTATTACAATACTAATCTCATTTAAGTAAAAAATTACAAGATTTATTCATAACATTAACCATAATTTTTACTGCAGTTACATTAAATTTTACTTTGGTGACATCTATTCTAAATATATTCAATACACCCTGTATATAATTAGTAGTATTACAATACTATTCTCATTTAAATAAAAAATAACAAGATTTATTCATAACATTAACCATAATTTTTACTGCAGTTACATTAAATTTTACTTTGGTGACATCTATTCTAAATATATTCAATACACCCTGTATATAATTAGTAGTATTACAATACTATTCTCATTTAAATAAAAAATAACAAGATTTATTCATAACATTAACCATCATTTTTACTGCTGTTACATTAAATTTTACTTTGGTGACATCTATTCTAAATATATTCAATACACCCTGTATATAATTAGTAGTATTACAATACTATTCTCATTTAAATAAAAAATAACAAGATTTATTCATAACATTAACCATTATTTTTACTGCAGTTACATTAAATTTTACTTTGGTGACATCTATTCTAAATATATTCAATACACCCTATATATAATTAGTAGTATTACAATACTAATCTCATTTAAATAAAAAATTAGATTTATTCATAACATTAACCATAATTTTTACTGCAGTTACATTAAATTTTACTTTGGTGACATCTATTCTAAATATATTCAATACACCCTATATATAATTAGTAGTTTTACAATACTAATCTCATTTAAATAAAAAATAACAAGATATATTCATAACATTAACCATAATTTTTACTGCAGTTACATTAAATTTTACTTTGGTGACATCTATTCTAAATATATTCAATACACGCTGTATATAATTATTAGTATTACAATACTAATCTCATTTAAATAAAAAATAACAAGATTTATTCATAACATTAACCATTATTTTTACTGCAGTTACATTAAATTTTACTTTGGTGACATCTATTCTAAATATATTCAATACACCCTGTATATAATTAGTAGTATTACAATACTAATCTCATTTAAGTAAAAAATTACAAGATTTATTCATAACATTAACCATAATTGTTACTGCAGTTACATTAAATTTTACTTTGGTGACATCTATTCTAAATATATTCAATACAGCCTATATATAATTAGTAGTATTACAATACTAATCTCATTTAAATAAAAAATTAGATTTATTCATAACATTAACCATAATTTTTACTGCAGTTACATTAAATTTTACTTTGGTGACATCTATTCTAAATATATTCAATACACCCTATATATAATTAGTAGTATTACAATACTAATCTCATTTAAATAAAAAATAACAAGATATATTCATAACATTAACCATAATTTTTACTGCAGTTACATTAAATTTTACTTTGGTGACATCTATTCTAAATATATTCAATACACACTGTATATAATTAGTAGTATTACAATACTAATCTCATTTAAATAAAAAATAACAAGATATATTCATAACATTAACCATAATTTTTACTGCAGTTACATTAAATTTTACTTTGGTGACATCTATTCTAAATATATTCAATACACCCTGTATATAATTAGTAGTATTACAATACTATTCTCATTTAAATAAAAAATAACGAGATTTATTCATAACATTCACCATAATTTTTACTGCAGTTACATTAAATTTTACTTTGGTGACATCTATTCTAAATATATTCGATACACCCTGTATATAATTAGTAGTATTACAATACTAATCTCATTTAAATAAAAAATAACAAGATATATTCATAACATTAACCATAATTTTTACTGCAGTTATATTAAATTTTACTTTGGTGACATCTATTCTAAATATATTCAATACACCCTGTATATAATTAGTAGTATTACAATACTAATCTCATTTAAATAAAAAATAACAAGATTTATTCATAACATTAACCATAATTTTTACTGCAGTTACATTAAATTTTACTTTGGTGACATCTATACTATATATATTCAATACACCCTGTATATAATTAGTAGTATTACAATACTATTCTCATTTAAATAAAAAATAACAAGATTTATTCATAACATTAACCATAATTTTTACTGCAGTTACATTAAATTTTACTTTGGTGACATCTATTCTAAATATATTCAATACACCCTGTATATAATTAGTAGTATTACAATACTAATCTCATTTAAATAAAAAATAACAAGATTTATTCATAACATTAACCATAGTTTTTACTGCAGTTACATTAAATTTTACTTTGGTGACATCTATTCTAAATATATTCAATACACCCTGTATATAATTAGTAGTATTACAATACTAATCTCATTTAAGTAAAAAATTACAAGATTTATTCATAACATTAACCATAATTTTGACTGCAGTTACATTAAATTTTACTTTGGTGACATCTATTCTAAATATATTCAATACACCCTGTATATAATTAGTAGTATTACAATACTAATCTCATTTAAATAAAAAATAACACGATTTATTCATAACATTAACCATAATTTTTACTGCAGTTACATTAAATTTTACTTTGGTGACATCTATTCTAAATATATTCAATACACCCTGTATATAATTAGTAGTATTACAATACTATTCTCATTTAAATAAAAAATAACAAGATTTATTCATAACATTAACCATAATTTTTACTGCAGTTACATTAAATTTTACTTTGGTGACATCTATTCTAAATATATTCAATACATCCTGTATATACTTAGTAGTATTACAATACTAATCTCATTTAAATAAAAAATAACAAGATTTATTCATAACATTAACCATAATTTTTACTGCAGTTACATTAAATTTTACTTTGGTGACATCTATACTATATATATTCAATACACCCTGTATATAATTAGTAGTATTACAATACTATTCTCATTTAAATAAAAAATAACAAGATTTATTCATAACATTAACCATAATTTTTACTGCAGTTACATTAAATTTTACTTTGGTGACATCTATTCTAAATATATTCAATACATCCTGTATATACTTAGTAGTATTACAATACTAATCTCATTTAAATAAAAAATAACAAGATTTATTCATAACATTAACCATAATTTTTACTGCAGTTACATTAAATTTTACTTTGGTGACATCTATTCTAAATATATTCAATACACCCTGTATATAATTAGTAGTATTACAATACTAATCTCATTTAAATAAAAAATAACAAAATTTATTCATAACATTAACCATAATTTTTACTGCAGTTACATTAAATTTTACTTTGGTGACATCTATTCTAAATATATTCAATACATCCTGTATATACTTAGTAGTATTACAATACTAATCTCATTTAAATAAAAAATAACAAGATTTATTCATAACATTAACCATAATTTTTACTGCAGTTACATTAAATTTTACTTTGGTGACATCTATTCTAAATATATTCAATACATCCTGTATATACTTAGTAGTATTACAATACTATTCTCATTTAAATAAAAAATAACAAGATTTGTTCATAACATTAATCATAATTTTTACTGCAGTTACATTAAATTTTACTTTGGTGACATCTATTCTAAATATATTCAATACACCCTGTATATAATTAGTAGTATTACAATACTATTCTCATTTAAATAAAAAATAACAAGATTTATTCATAACATTCACCATAATTTTTACTGCAGTTACATTAAATTTTACTTTGGTGACATCTATTCTAAATATATTCAATACACCCTGTATATAATTAGTAGTATTACAATACTAATCTCATTTAAATAAAAAATAACAAGATTTATTCATAACATTAACCATAATTTTTACTGCAGTTACATTAAATTTTACTTTGGTGACATCTATACTATATATATTCAATACACCCTGTATATAATTAGTAGTATTACAATACTATTCTCATTTAAATAAAAAATAACAAGATTTATTCATAACATTAACCATAATTTTTACTGCAGTTACATTAAATTTTACTTTGGTGACATCTATTCTAAATATATTCAATACACCCTGTATATAATTAGTAGTATTACAATACTAATCTCATTTAAATAAAAAATAACAAGATTTATTCATAACATTAACCATAGTTTTTACTGCAGTTACATTAAATTTTACTTTGGTGACATCTATTCTAAATATATTCAATACACCCTGTATATAATTAGTAGTATTACAATACTATTCTCATTTAAATAAAAAATAACAAGATTTATTCATAACATTAACCATAATTTTTACTGCAGTTACATTAAATTTTACTTTGGTGACATCTATACTATATATATTCAATACACCCTGTATATAATTAGTAGTATTACAATACTATTCTCATTTAAATAAAAAATAACAAGATTTATTCATAACATTAACCATAATTTTTACTGCAGTTACATTAAATTTTACTTTGGTGACATCTATTCTAAATATATTCAATACACCCTGTATATAATTAGTAGTATTACAATACTAATCTCATTTAAATAAAAAATAACAAGATTTATTCATAACATTAACCATAATTTTTACTGCAGTTACATTAAATTTTACTTTGGTGACATCTATTCTAAATATATTCAATACATCCTGTATATACTTAGTAGTATTACAATACTAATCTCATTTAAATAAAAAATAACAAGATTTATTCATAACATTAACCATAGTTTTTACTGCAGTTACATTAAATTTTACTTCGGTGACATCTATTCTAAATATATTCAATACACCCTGTATATAATTAGTAGTATTACAATACTATTCTCATTTAAATAAAAAATAACAAGATTTATTCATAACATTAACCATAATTTTTACTGCAGTTACATTAAATTTTACTTTGGTGACATCTATACTATATATATTCAATACACCCTGTATATAATTAGTAGTATTACAATACTATTCTCATTTAAATAAAAAATAACAAGATTTATTCATAACATTAACCATAATTTTTACTGCAGTTACATTAAATTTTACTTTGGTGACATCTATTCTAAATATATTCAATACACCCTGTATATAATTAGTAGTATTACAATACTAATCTCATTTAAATAAAAAATAACAAGATTTATTCATAACATTAACCATAATTTTTACTGCAGTTACATTAAATTTTACTTTGGTGACATCTATTCTAAATATATTCAATACATCCTGTATATACTTAGTAGTATTACAATACTAATCTCATTTAAATAAAAAATAACAAGATTTATTCATAACATTAACCATAATTTTTACTGCAGTTACATTAAATTTTACTTTGGTGACATCTATACTATATATATTCAATACACCCTGTATATAATTAGTAGTATTACAATACTATTCTCATTTAAATAAAAAATAACAAGATTTATTCATAACATTAACCATAATTTTTACTGCAGTTACATTAAATTTTACTTTGGTGACATCTATTCTAAATATATTCAATACACCCTGTATATAATTAGTAGTATTACAATATTATTCTCATTTAAATAAAAAATAACAAGATTTATTCATAACATTAACTATAATTTTTACTGCAGTTACATTAAATTTTACTTTGGTGACATCTATTCTAAATATATTCAATACACCCTGTATATAATTAGTAGTATTACAATACTAATCTCATTTAAATAAAAAATAACACGATTTATTCATAACATTAACCATAATTTTTACTGCAGTTACATTAAATTTTACTTTGGTGACATCTATTCTAAATATATTCAATACACCCTGTATATAATTAGTAGTATTACAATACTATTCTCATTTAAATAAAAAATAACAAGATTTATTCATAACATTAACTATAATTTTTACTGCAGTTACATTAAATTTTACTTTGGTGACATCTATTCTAAATATATTCAATACATCCTGTATATACTTAGTAGTATTACAATACTAATCTCATTTAAATAAAAAATAACAAGATTTATTCATAACATTAACCATAATTTTTACTGCAGTTACATTAAATTTTACTTTGGTGACATCTATTCTAAATATATTCAATACATCCTGTATATAATTAGTAGTATTACAATACTATTCTCATTTAAATAAAAAATAACAAGATTTATTCATAACATTAACCATAATTTTTACTGCAGTTACATTAAATTTTACTTTGGTGACATCTATTCTAAATATATTCAATACACCCTCTATATAATTAGTAGTATTACAATATTATTCTCATTTAAATAAAAAATAACAAGATTTATTCATAACATTAACTATAATTTTTACTGCAGTTACATTAAATTTTACTTTGGTGACATCTATTCTAAATATATTCAATACATCCTGTATATACTTAGTAGTATTACAATACTAATCTCATTTAAATAAAAAATAACAAGATTTATTCATAACATTAACCATAATTTTTACTGCAGTTACATTAAATTTTACTTTGGTGACATCTATTCTAAATATATTCAATACATCCTGTATATACTTAGTAGTATTACAATACTAATCTCATTTAAATAAAAAATAACAAGATTTATTCATAACATTAACCATAATTTTTACTGCAGTTACATTAAATTTTACTTTGGTGACATCTATTCTAAATATATTCAATACATCCTGTATATACTTAGTAGTATTACAATACTAATCTCATTTAAATAAAAAATAACAAGATTTATTCATAACATTAACCATAGTTTTTACTGCAGTTACATTAAATTTTACTTTGGTGACATCTATTCTAAATATATTCAATACACCCTCTATATAATTAGTAGTATTACAATATTATTCTCATTTAAATAAAAAATAACAAGATTTATTCATAACATTAACTATAATTTTTACTGCAGTTACATTAAATTTTACTTTGGTGACATCTATTCTAAATATATTCAATACACCCTGTATATAATTAGTAGTATTACAATACTAATCTCATTTAAATAAAAAATAACACGATTTATTCATAACATTAACCATAATTTTTACTGCAGTTACATTAAATTTTACTTTGGTGACATCTATTCTAAATATATTCAATACACCCTGTATATAATTAGTAGTATTACAATACTATTCTCATTTAAATAAAAAATAACAAGATTTATTCATAACATTAACCATAATTTTTACTGCAGTTACATTAAATTTTACTTTGGTGACATCTATTCTAAATATATTCAATACACCCTGTATATAATTAGTAGTATTACAATACTAATCTCATTTAAATAAAAAATAACAAGATTTATTCATAACATTAACCATAATTTTTACTGCAGTTACATTAAATTTTACTTTGGTGACATCTATTCTAAATATATTCAATACACCCTGTATATAATTAGTAGTATTACAATACTAATCTCATTTAAATAAAAAATAACAAGATTTATTCATAACATTAACCATAATTTTTACTGCAGTTGCATTAAATTTTACTTTGGTGACATCTATTCTAAATATATTCAATACATCCTGTATATACTTAGTAGTATTACAATACTAATCTCATTTAAATAAAAAATAACAAGATTTATTCATAACATTAACCATAATTTTTACTGCAGTTACATTAAATTTTACTTTGGTGACATCTATTCTAAATATATTCAATACATCCTGTATATAATTAGTAGTATTACAATACTATTCTCATTTAAATAAAAAATAACAAGATTTATTCATAACATTAACTATAATTTTTACTGCAGTTACATTAAATTTTACTTTGGTGACATCTATTCTAAATATATTCAATACATCCTGTATATACTTAGTAGTATTACAATACTATTCTAATTTAAATAAAAATAACAAGATTTATTCATAACATTAACCATAATTTTTACTGCAGTTACATTAAATTTTACTTTGGTGACATCTATTCTAAATATATTCAATACACCCTGTATATAATTAGTAGTATTACAATACTAATCTCATTTAAATAAAAAATAACAAGATTTATTCATAACATTAACCATAATTTTTACTGCAGTTACATTAAATTTTACTTTGGTGACATCTATTCTAAATATATTCAATACACCCTGTATATAATTAGTAGTATTACAATACTAATCTCATTTAAATAAAAAATAACAAGATTTATTCATAACATTAACCATAATTTTTACTGCAGTTACATTAAATTTTACTTTGGTGACATCTATACTATATATATTCAATACACCCTGTATATAATTAGTAGTATTACAATACTATTCTCATTTAAATAAAAAATAACAAGATTTATTCATAACATTCACAATAATTGCAATTGTTGTTGCATTAAATTCAAGTTCTGTGACATCTATTCTAAATATATTCAATACACCCTGTATATAATTAGTAGTATTACAATACTATTCTCATTTAAATAAAAAATAACAAGATTTATTCATAACATTGACCATAATTTTTACTGCAGTTGCATTAAATTTTACTTTGGTGACATCTATTCTAAATATATTCATTACACCCTGTATATAATTAGTAGTATTACAATACTATTCTCATTTAAATTAAAAATAACAACATTTATTCATAACATTAACCATAATTTTTACTGCAGTTACATTAAATTTTACTTTGGTGACATCTATTCTAAATATATTCAATACACCCTGTATATAATTAGTAGTATTACAATACTATTCTCATTTAAATAAAAAATAACAAGATTTATTCATAACATTCACAATAATTGCAATTGTTGTTGCATTAAATTCAAGTTCTGTGACATCTATTCTAAATATATTCAATACACCCTGTATATAATTAGTAGTATTACAATACTATTCTCATTTAAATAAAAAATAACAAGATTTATTCATAACATTCACCATAATTTTTACTGCAGTTGCATTAAATTTTACTTTGGTGACATCTATTCTAAATATATTCATTACACCCTGTATATAATTAGTAGTATTACAATACTATTCTCATTTAAATTAAAAATAACAACATTTATTCATAACATTAACCATAATTTTTACTGCAGTTACATTAAATTTTACTTTGGTGACATCTATTCTAAATATATTCAATACACCCTGTATATAATTAGTAGTATTACAATACTATTCTCATTTAAATTAAAAATAACAACATTTATTCATAACATTAACCATAATTTTTACTGCAGTTACATTAAATTTTACTTTAGTGACATCTATTCTAAATATATTCAATACACCCTGTATATAATTAGTAGTATTACAATACTATTCTCATTTAAATTAAAAATAACAACATTTATTCATAATATTAACCATAATTTTTACTGCAGTTACATTAAATTTTACTTTAGTGACATCTATTCTAAATATATTCAATACACCCTGTATATAATTAGTAGTATTACAATACTATTCTCATTTAAATTAAAAATAACAACATTTATTCATAATATTAACCATAATTTTTACTGCAGTTACATTAAATTTTACTTTTGTGACATCTATTCTAAATATATTCAATACACCCTGTATATAATTAGTAGTATTACAATACTAATCTCATTTAAATAAAAAATAACAAGATTTATTCATAATATTAACCATAATTTTTACTGCAGTTACATTAAATTTTACTTTAGTGACATCTATTCTAAATATATTCAATACACCCTGTATATAATTAGTAGTATTACAATACTATTCTCATTTAAATAAAAATAACAAGATTTATTCATAATATTAACCATAATTTTTACTGCAGTTACATTAAATTTTACTTTGGTGACATCTATTCTAAATATATTCATTACGCCCTGTATATAATTAGTAGTATTACAATACTATTCTCATTTAAATTAAAAATAACAAGATTTATTCATAACATTCACAATAATTGCAGTTGTTGTTGCATTAAATTCAAGTTCTGTGACATCTCTTCTAAATGTATTCAATACGCCCTGTATATAATTAGTAGTATTACAATACTAATTTCATTTAAATAAAAAATAACAAGATTTATTCATAACATTCACTATAATTTTTACTGCACTTACATTAAATTTAAGTTCTGTGACATCTCTTCTAAATATATTCAATACACCCTGTATATAATTAGTAGTATTACAATACTAATCTCATTTAAATAAAAAATAACAACATTTATTCATAACATTAACCATAATCTTTACTGCAGTTACATTAAATTTTACTTTGGTGACATCTATTCTAAATATATTTATTACACCCTGTATATAATTAGTAGTATTACATTATTATTCTCATTTAAATAAAAAATAACACGATTTATTCATAACATTCACAATAATTGCAATTGTTGTTGCATTAAATTCAAGTTATGTGACATCTATTCTAAATATATTCAATACACGCTGTATATAATTAGTAGTATTACAATACTATTCTCATTTAAATAAAAAATAACAACATTTATTCATAACATTAACCATAATCTTTACTGCAGTTACATTAAATTTGACTTTGGTGACATCTATTCTAAATATATTCATTACACCCTGTATATAATTAGTAGTATTACAATACTAATCTCATTTAAATAAATAATTACAAGATTTATTCATAACATTAATCATAATTTTTACTGCAGTTACATTAAATTTTACTTTGGTGACATCTATTCTAAATATATTCAATACACCCTGTATATAATTAGTAGTATTACAATACTAATCTCATTTAAATAAAAAATAAGATTTATTCATAACATTAACCATAATTTTTACTGTAGTTACATTAAATTTTACTTTGGTGTCATCTATTCTATATATATTCAATACACCCTGTATATAATTAGTAGTATTACAATACTATTCTTATTTAAATAAAAAATTACAAGATTTATTCATAACATTAACCATAATTTTTACTGCAGTTACATTAAATTTTACTTTGGTGACATCTATTCTAAATATATTCAATACACCCTGTATATAATTAGTAGTATTACAATACTATTCTAATTTAAATAAAAAATAACAAGATTTATTCATAACATTAACCATAATTTTTACAGCAGTTACATTAAATTTTACTTTGGTGACATCTATTCTAAATATATTCAATACACCCTGTATATAATTAGTAGTATTACAATACTATTCTAATTTAAATAAAAAATAACAAGATTTATTCATAACATTAACCATAATTTTTACAGCAGTTACATTAAATTTTACTTTGGTGACATCTATTCTAAATATATTCAATACACCCTGTATATAATTAGTAGTATTACAATACTATTCTCATTTAAATAAAAAATAACAAGATTTATTCATAACATTAACCATAATTTTTACTGCAGTTACATTAAATTTTACTTTGGTGACATCTATTCTAAATATATTCAATACACCCTGTATATAATTAGTAGTATTACAATACTATTCTCATTTAAATAAAAAATAACAAGATTTATTCATAACATTAACCATAATTTTTACTGCAGTTACATTAAATTTTACTTTGGTGACATCTATTCTAAATATATTCATTACACCCTGTATATAATTAGTAGTATTACAATACTATTCTCATTTAAATTAAAAATAACAACATTTATTCATAACATTAACCATAATTTTTACTGCAGTTACATTAAATTTTACTTTGGTGACATCTATTCTAAATATATTCAATACACCCTGTATATAATTAGTAGTATTACAATACTATTCTCATTTAAATAAAAAATAACAAGATTTATTCATAACATTCACAATAATTGCAATTGTTGTTGCATTAAATTCAAGTTCTGTGACATCTATTCTAAATATATTCAATACACCCTGTATATAATTAGTAGTATTACAATACTATTCTCATTTAAATAAAAAATAACAAGATTTATTCATAACATTCACCATAATTTTTACTGCAGTTGCATTAAATTTTACTTTGGTGACATCTATTCTAAATATATTCATTACACCCTGTATATAATTAGTAGTATTACAATACTATTCTCATTTAAATTAAAAATAACAACATTTATTCATAACATTAACCATAATTTTTACTGCAGTTACATTAAATTTTACTTTGGTGACATCTATTCTAAATATATTCAATACACCCTGTATATAATTAGTAGTATTACAATACTATTCTCATTTAAATTAAAAATAACAACATTTATTCATAACATTAACCATAATTTTTACTGCAGTTACATTAAATTTTACTTTGGTGACATCTATTCTAAATATATTCATTACGCCCTGTATATAACTAGTAGTATTACAATACTATTCTCATTTAAATTAAAAATAACAACATTTATTCATAACATTAACCATAATTTTTACTGCAGTTACATTAAATTTTACTTTGGTGACATCTATTCTAAATATATTCAATACACCCTGTATATAATTAGTAGTATTACAATACTATTCTCATTTAAATAAAAAATAACAAGATTTATTCATAACATTCACAATAATTGCAATTGTTGTTGCATTAAATTCAAGTTCTGTGACATCTATTCTAAATATATTCAATACACCCTGTATATAATTAGTAGTATTACAATACTATTCTCATTTAAATAAAAAATAACAAGATTTATTCATAACATTCACCATAATTTTTACTGCAGTTGCATTAAATTTTACTTTGGTGACATCTATTCTAAATATATTCATTACACCCTGTATATAATTAGTAGTATTACAATACTATTCTCATTTAAATTAAAAATAACAACATTTATTCATAACATTAACCATAATTTTTACTGCAGTTACATTAAATTTTACTTTGGTGACATCTATTCTAAATATATTCAATACACCCTGTATATAATTAGTAGTATTACAATACTATTCTCATTTAAATTAAAAATAACAACATTTATTCATAACATTAACCATAATTTTTACTGCAGTTACATTAAATTTTACTTTAGTGACATCTATTCTAAATATATTCAATACACCCTGTATATAATTAGTAGTATTACAATACTATTCTCATTTAAATTAAAAATAACAACATTTATTCATAATATTAACCATAATTTTTACTGCAGTTACATTAAATTTTACTTTAGTGACATCTATTCTAAATATATTCAATACACCCTGTATATAATTAGTAGTATTACAATACTATTCTCATTTAAATAAAAATAACAAGATTTATTCATAATATTAACCATAATTTTTACTGCAGTTACATTAAATTTTACTTTGGTGACATCTATTCTAAATATATTCATTACGCCCTGTATATAATTAGTAGTATTACAATACTATTCTCATTTAAATTAAAAATAACAAGATTTATTCATAACATTCACAATAATTGCAGTTGTTGTTGCATTAAATTCAAGTTCTGTGACATCTCTTCTAAATGTATTCAATACGCCCTGTATATAATTAGTAGTATTACAATACTAATTTCATTTAAATAAAAAATAACAAGATTTATTCATAACATTCACTATAATTTTTACTGCACTTACATTAAATTTAAGTTCTGTGACATCTCTTCTAAATATATTCAATACACCCTGTATATAATTAGTAGTATTACAATACTAATCTCATTTAAATAAAAAATAACAACATTTATTCATAACATTAACCATAATCTTTACTGCAGTTACATTAAATTTTACTTTGGTGACATCTATTCTAAATATATTTATTACACCCTGTATATAATTAGTAGTATTACATTACTATTCTCATTTAAATAAAAAATAACACGATTTATTCATAACATTCACAATAATTGCAATTGTTGTTGCATTAAATTCAAGTTATGTGACATCTATTCTAAATATATTCAATACACGCTGTATATAATTAGTAGTATTACAATACTATTCTCATTTAAATAAAAAATAACAACATTTATTCATAACATTAACCATAATCTTTACTGCAGTTACATTAAATTTGACTTTGGTGACATCTATTCTAAATATATTCATTACACCCTGTATATAATTAGTAGTATTACAATACTAATCTCATTTAAATAAATAATTACAAGATTTATTCATAACATTAATCATAATTTTTACTGCAGTTACATTAAATTTTACTTTGGTGACATCTATTCTAAATATATTCAATACACCCTGTATATAATTAGTAGTATTACAATACTAATCTCATTTAAATAAAAAATAAGATTTATTCATAACATTAACCATAATTTTTACTGTAGTTACATTAAATTTTACTTTGGTGTCATCTATTCTATATATATTCAATACACCCTGTATATAATTAGTAGTATTACAATACTATTCTTATTTAAATAAAAAATTACAAGATTTATTCATAACATTAACCATAATTTTTACTGCAGTTACATTAAATTTTACTTTGGTGACATCTATTCTAAATATATTCAATACACCCTGTATATAATTAGTAGTATTACAATACTATTCTAATTTAAATAAAAAATAACAAGATTTATTCATAACATTAACCATAATTTTTACAGCAGTTACATTAAATTTTACTTTGGTGACATCTATTCTAAATATATTCAATACACCCTGTATATAATTAGTAGTATTACAATACTATTCTAATTTAAATAAAAAATAACAAGATTTATTCATAACATTAACCATAATTTTTACAGCAGTTACATTAAATTTTACTTTGGTGACATCTATTCTAAATATATTCAATACACCCTGTATATAATTAGTAGTATTACAATACTATTCTAATTTAAATAAAAAATAACAAGATTTATTCATAACATTAACCATAATTTTTACAGCAGTTACATTAAATTTTACTTTGGTGACATCTATTCTAAATATATTCAATACACCCTGTATATAATTAGTAGTATTACAATACTATTCTCATTTAAATAAAAAATTACAAGATTTATTCATAACATTAACCATAATTTTTACTGCAGTTACATTAAATTTTACTTTGGTGACATCTATTCTAAATATATTCAATACACCCTGTATATAATTAGTAGTATTACAATACTAATCTCATTTAAATAAAAAATAACAAGATTTATTCATAAGATTAACCATAATTTTTACTGCAGTTACATTAAATTTTACTTTGGTGACATCTATTCTAAATATATTCAATACACCCTGTATATAATTAGTAGTATTACAATACTAATCTCATTTAAATAAAAAATAAGATTTATTCATAACATTAACCATAATTTTTACTGTAGTTACATTAAATTTTACTTTGGTGTCATCTATTCTAAATATATTCAATACACCCTGTATATAATTAGTAGTATTACAATACTATTCTTATTTAAATAAAAAATTACAAGATTTATTCATAACATTAACCATAATTTTTACTGCAGTTACATTAAATTTTACTTTGGTGACATCTATTCTAAATATATTCAATACACCCTGTATATAATTAGTAGTATTACAATACTAATCTCATTTAAATAAAAAATAACAAGATTTATTCATAAGATTAACCATAATTTTTACTGCAGTTACATTAAATTTTACTTTGGTGACATCTATTCTAAATATATTCAATACACCCTGTATATAATTAGTAGTATTACAATACTAATCTCATTTAAATAAAAAATAACAAGATTTATTCATAAGATTAACCATAATTTTTACTGCAGTTACATTAAATTTTACTTTGGTGACATCTATTCTAAATATATTCAATACACCCTGTATATAATTAGTAGTATTACAATACTAATCTCATTTAAATAAAAAATAAGATTTATTCATAACATTAACCATAATTTTTACTGCAGTTACATTAAATTTTACTTTGGTGACATCTATTCTAAATATATTCAATACACCCTGTATATAATTAGTAGTATTACAATACTATTCTCATTTAAATAAAAAATAACAAGATTTATTCATAACATTAACCATAATTTTTACTGCAGTTACATTAAATTTTACTTTGGTGACATCTATTCTAAATATATTCAATACACCCTGTATATAGTTAGTAGTATTACAATACTAATCTCATTTAAATAAAAAATAACAAGATTTATTCATAACATTAACCATAATTTTTACTGCAGTTACATTAAATTTTACTTTGGTGACATCTATTCTAAATATATTCAATACACCCTGTATATAATTAGTAGTATTACAATACTAATCTCATTTAAATAAATAATTACAAGATTTATTCATAACATTAATCATAATTTTTACTGCAGTTACATTAAATTTTACTTTGGTGACATCTATTCTAAATATATTCAATACACCCTGTATATAATTAGTAGTATTACAATACTAATCTCATTTAAATAAAAAATAACAAGATTTATTCATAACATTAACCATAATTTTTACTGCAGTTACATTAAATTTTACTTTGGTGACATCTATTCTAAATATATTCAATACACCATGTATATAATTAGTAGTATTACAATACAATTCTCATTTAAATAAAAAATAACAAGATTTATTCATAACATTAATCATAATTTTTACTGCAGTTACATTAAATTTTACTTTGGTGACATCTATTCTAAATTTATTCAATACACGCTGTATATAATTAGTAGTATTACAATACAATTCTCATTTAAATAAAAAATAACAAGATTTATTCATAACATTAACCATAATTTTTACTGCAGTTACATTAAATTTTACTTTGGTGACATCTATTCTAAATATATTCAATACACTCTGTATATAATTAGTAGTATTACAATACTAATCTAATTTAAATAAAAAATAACAAGATTTATTCATAACATTAACCATAATTTTTACTGCAGTTACATTAAATTTTACTTTGGTGACATCTATTCTAAATATATTCAATACACCCTGTATATAATTAGTAGTATTACAATACTAATCTCATTTAAATAAAAAATAACAAGATTTATTCATAACATTAACCATAATTTTTACTGCAGTTACATTAAATTTTACTTTGGTGACATCTATTCTAAATATATTCAATACACCCTGTATATAATTAGTAGTATTACAATACTAATCTCATTTAAATAAAAAATAAGATTTATTCATAACATTAACCATAATTTTTACTGCAGTTACATTAAATTTTACTTTGGTGACATCTATTCTAAATATATTCAATACACCCTGTATATAATTAGTAGTATTACAATACTAATCTCATTTAAATAAAAAATAACAAGATTTATTCATAACATTAACCATAATTTTTACTGCAGTTACATTAAATTTTACTTTGGTGACATCTATTCTAAATATATTCAATACACCCTGTATATAATTAGTAGTATTACAATACAATTCTCATTTAAATAAAAAATAACAAGATTTATTCATAACATTAACCATAATTTTTACTGCAGTTACATTAAATTTTACTTTGGTGACATCTATTCTAAATATATTCAATACACCCTGTATATAATTAGTAGTATTACAATACTAATCTAATTTAAATAAAAAATAACAAGATTTATTCATAACATTAACCATAATTTTTACTGCAGTTACATTAAATTTTACTTTGGTGACATCTATTCTAAATGTATTCAATACACCCTGTATATAATTAGTAGTATTACAATACTATTCTCATTTAAATAAAAAATAACAAGATTTATTCATAACATTAACCATAATTTTTACTGCAGTTACATTAAATTTTACTTTTGTGACATCTATTCTAAATATATTCAATACACCCTGTATATAATTAGTAGTATTACAATACTAATCTCATTTAAATAAAAAATAACAAGATTTATTCATAACATTAATCATAATTTTTACTGCAGTTACATTAAATTTTACTTTGGTGACATCTATTCTAAATTTATTCAATACACGCTGTATATAATTAGTAGTATTACAATACTAATCTAATTTAAATAACAAATAACAAGATTTATTCATAACATTAACCATAATTTTTACTGCAGTTACATTAAATTTTACTTTGGTGACATCTATTCTAAATATATTCAATACACCCTGTATATAATTAGTAGTATTACAATACTAATCTCATTTAAATAAAAAATAACAAGATTTATTCATAACATTAACCATAATTTTTACTGCAGTTACATTAAATTTTACTTTGGTGACATCTATTCTAAATATATTCAATACACCCTGTATATAATTAGTAGTATTACAATACAATTCTCATTTAAATAAAAAATAACAAGATTTATTCATAACATTAACCATAATTTTTACTGCAGTTACATTAAATTTTACTTTGGTGACATCTATTCTAAATATATTCAATACACCCTGTATATAATTAGTAGTATTACAATACTAATCTAATTTAAATAAAAAATAACAAGATTTATTCATAACATTAACCATAATTTTTACTGCAGTTACATTAAATTTTACTTTGGTGACATCTATTCTAAATGTATTCAATACACCCTGTATATAATTAGTAGTATTACAATACTATTCTCATTTAAATAAAAAATAACAAGATTTATTCATAACATTAACCATAATTTTTACTGCAGTTACATTAAATTTTACTTTGGTGACATCTATTCTAAATATATTCAATACACCCTGTATATAATTAGTAGTATTACAATACTAATCTCATTTAAATAAAAAATAAGATTTATTCATAACATTAACCATAATTTTTACTGCAGTTACATTAAATTTTACTTTGGTGACATCTATTCTAAATATATTCAATACACCCTGTATATAATTAGTAGTATTACAATACTAATCTCATTTAAATAAAAAATAACAAGATTTATTCATAACATTAACCATAATTTTTACTGCAGTTACATTAAATTTTACTTTGGTGACATCTATTCTAAATATATTCAATACACCCTGTATATAATTAGTAGTATTACAATACAATTCTCATTTAAATAAAAAATAACAAGATTTATTCATAACATTAACCATAATTTTTACTGCAGTTACATTAAATTTTACTTTGGTGACATCTATTCTAAATATATTCAATACACCCTGTATATAATTAGTAGTATTACAATACTAATCTAATTTAAATAAAAAATAACAAGATTTATTCATAACATTAACCATAATTTTTACTGCAGTTACATTAAATTTTACTTTGGTGACATCTATTCTAAATGTATTCAATACACCCTGTATATAATTAGTAGTATTACAATACTATTCTCATTTAAATAAAAAATAACAAGATTTATTCATAACATTAACCATAATTTTTACTGCAGTTACATTAAATTTTACTTTTGTGACATCTATTCCAAATATATTCAATACACCCTGTATATAATTAGTAGTATTACAATACTAATCTCATTTAAATAAAAAATAACAAGATTTATTCATAACATTAACCATCATTTTTACTGCAGTTACATTAAATTTTACTTTGGTGACATCTATTCTAAATATATTCAATACACCCTGTATATAATTAGTAGTATTACAATACTAATCTAATTTAAATAAAAAATAACAAGATTTATTCATAACATTAACCATAATTTTTACTGCAGTTACATTAAATTTTACTTTGGTGACATCTATTCTAAATGTATTCAATACACCCTGTATATAATTAGTAGTATTACAATACTATTCTCATTTAAATAAAAAATAACAAGATTTATTCATAACATTAACCATAATTTTTACTGCAGTTACATTAAATTTTACTTTTGTGACATCTATTCCAAATATATTCAATACACCCTGTATATAATTAGTAGTATTACAATACTAATCTCATTTAAATAAAAAATAACAAGATTTATTCATAACATTAACCATCATTTTTACTGCAGTTACATTAAATTTTACTTTGGTGACATCTATTCTAAATATATTCAATACACCCTGTATATAATTAGTAGTATTACAATACTAATCTAATTTAAATAAAAAATAACAAGATTTATTCATAACATTAACCATAATTTTTACTGCAGTTACATTAAATTTTACTTTGGTGACATCTATTCTAAATGTATTCAATACACCCTGTATATAATTAGTAGTATTACAATACTATTCTCATTTAAATAAAAAATAACAAGATTTATTCATAACATTAACCATAATTTTTACTGCAGTTACATTAAATTTTACTTTTGTGACATCTATTCCAAATATATTCAATACACCCTGTATATAATTAGTAGTATTACAATACTAATCTCATTTAAATAAAAAATAACAAGATTTATTCATAACATTAACCATCATTTTTACTGCAGTTACATTAAATTTTACTTTGGTGACATCTATTCTAAATATATTCAATACACCCTGTATATAATTAGTAGTATTACAATACTATTCTCATTTAAATAAAAAATAACAAGATTTATTCATAACATTCACAATAATTGCAATTGTTGTTGCATTAAATTCAAGTTCTGTGACATCTATTCTAAATATATTCAATACACCCTGTATATAATTAGTAGTATTACAATACTATTCTCATTTAAATAAAAAATAACAAGATTTATTCATAACATTGACCATAATTTTTACTGCAGTTGCATTAAATTTTACTTTGGTGACATCTATTCTAAATATATTCATTACACCCTGTATATAATTAGTAGTATTACAATACTATTCTCATTTAAATTAAAAATAACAACATTTATTCATAACATTAACCATAATTTTTACTGCAGTTACATTAAATTTTACTTTGGTGACATCTATTCTAAATATATTCAATACACCCTGTATATAATTAGTAGTATTACAATACTATTCTCATTTAAATTAAAAATAACAATGGTTAATAAATATTTACAGTGAGCTATAGTCGGTTAATATAAAACACATATATTCCTGTAAATGCGATGTTGTCCCTATCTCTTTCACTTTTGTTATGTGAACGAGCGTGGTCTTCTATTACTATGTGAAATAAACTTTGAGGTTATTGAACTGTCAGACCCACAGGGGAACACACCGGCAGCTTGTTGGCAATGACCATGAAACCCCAGACGCAAGGGGAAGTCGGCTGAGACTATATGCAACCCGAAAAATTATGGACACTATTACATTGCGCCATATAAGAGATATATGGATTTTATTTATTTTTTAATAAATACACACGAATTGAGTATTTTCTTGTCAAGCATCAGGTTGAGAGATTTAAACTGGACCAGAGCGTATATAATTAGTTCATTTTTGAGATGTATTTTACGTCTAATTTAATATAGAAATTTTGCAGTTAAACCATAATCTCTTTTGTACAGAAAATATACACTAGAATTTGAAATATAAACAAAAAAGTGTATTACTTTTGTGTATACCAAAGAACCCTTTACATGTTAATTAAATTAATTATACTAGAAACCTTAATAAAAAAATAAAGGGAAACTGTTTAAAATATTATAAGTTCCTTGTTCAAAATTCAAAACCGTAATCTCTTTTCTACAGAAAATATACACTAGAATTTGAAATATATACATAAAAGTGTATTACTTTTGTATATACCAGAACCCTTTACATGCTAATTAAATTAATTATACTAGAAACCTTAATAAAAAATAAAGGGAATATTTTGTTTAAAATACATCAAGTTTCTTGTTCGAAATAAAAAGTTTTGTTTCCATTATTTATAACAAATTAATGCTATATACATTACTAAGTTATGATAACAATAAATACACTTTAGCTAACTAGTTTTAATTTAAAAAAAAACAATACAGGTACAGTGTTATCTCAGAAAGAGATTATAATTTTAATCATTATAATAAAATATCTAAATAATGAATTCGAATATTGTAGGGAAAAAATCATAAAAACTGCATGAAGTTTTGTTTCAAATCCGGTAAACGGAGTTGTTTAACATAAACATTCGTTTGTAGGTTTCCACCAAACATTATTCAAGATTAAGTTAGTTCAGATAACTAACAGGCTACATGCTAAATTTGGTTGTAAACTATATAGTCATTTTTTAAGCCAAAACGTACATTAGATGTAATCAAAAGATACAGACATGTGGTTAATAATTTCCATTTGATCAAATATCTAGTATTAAAGTACCCATTTAAAGTACTGTACATTCATTAATGATAAATTATGGACCTTAAAATTAAAATTGAACTAATATTCTCGAAGAAAGCAGAAAGATTACACACGTAGTCTTATGGACATTTTAAACAGAGTCCATTGTTCCTGAAGTTGCATATAACGTTTGCATTTCCCCTCTGGGACTACATGCGAAAGCGCTTATGCTCGCTCTGTCTTACTCTGTGGATCACAGCACAGGGGGAACATACTGGCAGCTTGTTGGCAATGACCACGAAACCCCAGACGCAAGGGGAAGTCGGCTGAGACTATATGCAACCCGCAAAATTATGGACACTATTACATTGCGCCATATAAGAGATATATGGATTTTATTTATTTTTTAATAAATACACACGAATTGAGTATTTTCTTGTCAAGCATCAGGTTGAGAGATTTAAACTGGACCAGAGCGTATATAATTAGTTCATTTTTGAGATGTATTTTACGTCTAATTTAATATAGAAATTTTGCAGTTAAACCATAATCTCTTTTCTACAGAAAATAAACACTAAAATTTGAAATATAAGCAAAAAAGTGTATTACTTTTGTGTATACCAAAGAACCCTTTACATGTTAATTAAATTAATTATACTAGAAACCTTAATAAAAAATAAAGGGAATATTTTGTTTAAAATACATCAAGTTTCTTGTTCCAAATAAAAAGTTTTGTTTCCATTAAAAGTGTATTACTTTTGTGTATACCAAAGAACCCTTTACATGCTAATTAAATTATTTATACTAGAAACCTTAATAAAAATAAAGGGAATATTTTGTTTAAAATACATCAAGTTTCTTGTTCGAAATAAAAAGTTTTGTTTTGCATTATTTATAACAAATTATTGCTATATACATTACTAATTTATGATAAACAATAAATACACTTTACCTAACTAATTTTAATTAAAAAAACAATACAAGTACAGTGTTATTTCAAACAGAGATTATAATTTTTATCATTATAATAAAATATCTAAATAATGAATTCGAATATTGTAGGGAAAAAATCATAAAAATTGCATACATTTTTTATTCCAATGCGGTAAACGGAGTTGTTTAACATAAACATTCGTTTGTAGGTTTCCACCAAACATTATTCAAGACTAAGTTATATCAGATAACTAACATGCCACATGCTAAATTTGGTTGTAAACTATACAGTCATTTTTTAAGCCAAAACGTACATTAGATGTAATCAAAAGATACAGACATGGGCTTAATAATTTCCATTTGATCAAATATCTAGTATTAAACTACCCATTTAAAGTACTGTACATTCATTAATGATAAATTATGAATCTTAAAATTAAAATTGAACTAATATTCTCGAAAAAATCAGATAGATTACACACGTAGCCTTATGGACATTTTAGACAGTGTCCATTGTTCCTGAAGTTGCATATAACGTTTGCATTTCCCCTCTGGGACTACATGCGAAAGCGCTTATGCTCCCCCTGTCTTACTCTGTGGTCAGACCATAACAGACGCAATACATATTTAATTGAAATAGAACCACTTCTGTGAACGGATCATATAAATAATATAAGGCCATCAAGGTTTTATGTAACTTATATACAACATATTTTAAGCGACCGACATTTGGGGTCAATTTTGCCTAACATTTTCAACAAATAGATGGATTCAAAGCTAGTGTTTTGTGTACATGGTACAGTAGTTTATAAGTTCTTACTTACAAATCACCACCCTTCCGGAGGTCTATAGATGCCTCCAATATTCTATGATATCTACATATATTGGCTGAACCAACTCACCATTCTTAGAATATTCTACTAATTATGCATGTATAATAATTCAATTATAAAAAACATTGTTATTATGTATGGCCATCACACAGTTACAATAGTTATGTTATACCTATCTCATTTGCTTTCCATATTAATAACCAAGATATATCTAGTCAAAAATGTATTTAAATCTTTTTAGTTAGCTTACAAATATGATATAATTAAATTAAAATTGTATATAGTCTTACCGTTTATTTTAGTACATTCATAGGGAAGCGTATTACTATAAAGGCAATTCTAACATTAAGACAAAATATCATTAAAATTAGAAATCTAAATTGAAATAAGTAAGCAGAAGGTAAATAATGTGGGTAAATAAAAAATTTAGAAGCTTATTGAGAAGATTTAATATAGATGAATTTCAAAATTGTGGAGATATATCTCCTGAATGATTTTAAAATCATCAGAACTAAGAATGAGAAAAAATGACTTTATACTTTATCTGAACTAATGAAATGATTTCATTACGAAATTCATGTTATGAAAAAATATATAAAAATTGTAAACTATAGAGATGAAATGAAATATACTTTCAATATTTGGTTAAATATTGTTAGTTTATTATTAATGTTAACTAAGTTTATTCTCAAAGCTGGATGTAGTCTACTACTTCTCGATTAAGCTACCACTATAGTTAATACTGATGTACCTTAAACATTTTGACACTTTGTTACGTTTCAGGTCCTATATAATCTTTCTAGATCGTCCAAAATGTCCAAAAAATATACTAAACCATGTTTTTATACAGGCCCATTTATTTGAAATATTAATATATATTGACCTATAGAATAACCGATGGGGGCGCCACCGCGCCGGCCCGAAATGGTGTAAAGGTGACATACACTTTTGGCGCCAAGTTTTCGTTATTGAATCATTTAAATTTCCGTTGATTATTTGTTGTAAGAATATTGTTTTCTTATAGTATGGCCTTAATATGTAAGAATCCACTACCATAAAATCTGATGGTTTATTTATTTCGTTGGTAATTGCAGCCGACACATTTTACATGGAATTTTATTCAATGGTCGTTTTACATTTTCTCGCAATAATGAATTTGTACATATGGTGCCCAACGTGTTCGTCTCACATTTGGCTATACTAAGAATCTACAATTCTTGTCCGATATTGCCTTTAATAATAGAAAAACATCAATTTCCATACAGCACTTTTTGCCAAATTATTGTCACTCAATCTTATTTTAGGTTATATTATGTATGGTTGCATATACAATTAGAAGCTATACCAACATTCAGAATATATACATTGTTGCCGTATTTAATTGTTTTATGTTCCTAGTGTTTACTATAATTGTGGGCATTGAAATTAAATTTGTGGATTGCAGTGAAGATGACGATCCTGAGTTTGATGACTGACTTTTACATTTCTTCATCTCTTTTTATTTTGATTCACACTTGGAATTGAAATATATATCGTTGTACTGAACTGATACTAATACTCTTAGAGCGATAGTAGGAACAGTGGCAACATCGCATGCGATAGGTTGATTGGCAGTACCGTATTTTTAGGTACAACGTCACCGAATAAACATCAAAATGTGTTCATGAATATTTGGTATTTGCAGCTTGTAACGAGTAGTGAGATTCAGAAAACAACTAGAATCTGATAGCGGAAAGTGAGACAAACACGACGAGACCATACACGTGAAGAATCATTAATCGAGTGAACTGTAATCTAATCTGAAACACCATACAAAATCAATGTAAATTTGAATTTTACACCATTTCAGGACTTCAATTTTTAGACACCAGGTGTCCCTTTAGAGTCAGATAGAGGTCAATAGAAAGCGTACAAAATATTCTGCATCAATTCTGATACATAAAATATTTAAAAACTACTGCTGCCCAACAGTTTTATTCAAAATGGCCCAATGCCATCCTGTCCAAATGTATCTACTATCGGTGGTGTTGATACCGCGCGGCGCCGCGGCGCCGCGCGCACGGCAGATTGTTTGCGGGTATGTACTGACCAACTAGGGTGACCAATAAAATCCAAATTTTGAGGAATTCTTTATTAATGCCTTGCCGATCATAATATATATATATATATATATATATATATATATATATATATATATATATATATATATATATATATACTTCTGGTTCCATTGGAATATCTTTAATATTTAAATCCTTTAATTTTATTTGAAATTGTGAATCATTCATTGGTTGAATTTGCAAATCCATCTTATCAATTAAAAGTGGTTTTCGATTTGTAAAATCACGGTATACCATTTCCTTTTGGTTAAAATAGACTTTACATCCATATTCCTTTATTAAGAATATTCCCTTCAGTTTTAAAGACTCTTCATGGTTTAAACATTTTGTTTTTATAATTTGTGAAGTTGTAAACATTCCTAAATATTGGTTTATGTCAGGGATGATTTCCATATGGTTGTTTTTTGTAGTCTTTTTTATGAAACGTCATTGGTCTGGATTCTCTTCCAATAGTAGTTTCTCTTCGCATCGCCCTTGCAAAGTAGTTTGTAAATTGGATGAACATTGATACAATTTAAATTTATAACAAATGTTACTTAAGGCTAGAGGGGACTGACATGCTAATCTTTCGGGGAAATCAGTTTCTAAACGACTAAAGATAATTCAAAAAAATAAAAAGCATAGTAAATAAGCTAGAAATATCTAAAAAAAAGTTTTCTTAGAATTTTGAAATTTTGATTTTTTTCTTGTGCAAAAAGATAAATTTGTAACAGTATACATGTTTATTTAAAAAAATCTATACCAGACTGATATGTGGGTGCCCATTCTGTATACGTGAATACTATTTTTGTAATAATAATTCCAATCGGACATGGGAATTTCGCGCAGCCTTTTAAATGATCAAACTACGTAAAAGGCCTGTAAAAATATATAAAACTGGATTCGTGTCAATCTAAAAAATACTTTTTGTAACCACTATTGGGTTAGCAACAAATAGTGAAAATTTGAAAAAAAACTCCGTGGGCTATGATGGAAAATTAAATAATTTTGACTTTGCCCTCGTCCAGATAGGAGCGGAAAAGTTAAAAATAAAAATAAAATAGAAGGAACAACGTGCTCGGGTTGGGACTTTCCGTTTTCTAATTGTCATTTTGTTATAAATATTGTGTAATTTTTTCCAATCAATTGTATGCCAGTGAATTTTGAAAATAATAATAATGAAACATATTCGAATTGGTCGCCGAAAAAAAAATACTTAGAATCAAAATTTTCCAATTTTCTTCGGCTATCTGGTGCACTGCTATGTCCTGAACCAAGATCCAAAAAAAAATTAAACAAAATACGTTGCATTATTTTTTTATAGACTCAGCCTCTAAAACCGGATTATCCAGATATGAGCGTAAAAGTTTAAAATTAAAAAAAAAATAGAAAAACAAATTTGGCCTCATACAGACTTTCCAATTTTCTTTATCATATTGTTATAAACATTTGGCAATTTTTTTCAAATCCAGGAACATTGCGCGTCATGGTCAAAAATAATAATAATGATATGAAAGTTAGTCGCCAAAAAAAAATACGTAGAATTAAAATTTTCCAATTTCCTTCGGCCATCTGGTGCACTGATATGTTCTAAACCAAGATCCAAAAAAAAATTAAACAAAATACGTTGTATTATTTTTTTATAGACTCAGCCTCTAAAACCGGATTATCCAGATAAAAGCGTAAATGTTTAAAATTTAAAAAAAAAATAGAAAAACAAATCGGGCCCCATACAGACTTTCCAATTTTCTTTATCATATTGTTATAAACATTAGGCAATTTTTTTCAAATCCAGGAACATTGCGCGTCATGTTCAAAAATAATAATAATGATATAAAAGTTAATCGCCAAAAAAAAAATACGTAGAATTAAAATTTTCCAATTTCCTTCGGCCATCTGGTGCACTGATATGTTCTAAACCAAGATACAAAAAAAAAATTAAACAAAATACGTTGCATTATTTTTTTATGGACTCAGCCTCTAAAACCGGATTATCCAGATATGAGCGTAAAAGTTTAAAATTTAAAAAAAAATAGAAAAACAAATCGGGCCCCATACAGACTTTCCAATTTTCTTTATCATATTGTTATAAACATTAGGCATTTTTTTTTCAAATCCAGGAACATTGCGCGTTATGGTCAAAAATAATAATTTACGTTACAACATATATTGTAAAAAAACGTCTATAAAAATTATTAAAAAAATGTATATATATATAT